>OU343225.1:115421264-115532547 GCA_910596185.1 Chrysanthemum makinoi | reverse complement strand
AATGAGGTGGTCGACACATAACATTAACTACTGCGATGGTTGGATTATATGATAATGACATGTTGATATTTTCGAGTATTATTTTCAGGTAATCCTATAGCAACGAGGAGTTTTGAGCACGTACCAGCGAATTTGCGCTTAATTATCACTTGGACTAATTTATTTCGTTTAGGATTGACATTCCTCATTCCTTGATACTATCATGTCTGTTTGGTTTATAACTTGTCCCAATTTGTGCGATTTCTTTTATGACTATGTTTGTCGTGATTGTGACTAACCACGATACAAGCCTCTACTTGTGTCTGGATTCGTCATGACATTTTGTGATGGATTTTCATTTTGTGATTTATCTATTGTTTTATATCAATGTGTTATGACAATCCTCTCTGTCATGCCTCACGTTTCCGCCTTGACAGGGTGTGTCAGTAACCGAGGGTGTGACGTTCATAGCAGAAAGACAAGATATAAAGACTGGCCTCTACATGAGCCGTTTTAAGAATAACACCTCATTGATTCATTTGAAATAATAAGTAAATAGTTTTAATACAATCAACGATATGAGTTTACAGAATAAATGTCCAATGCAATGCGATCTCCTCCTGGAGACTCTACCATGAACTTCAGTGGCAAACCAAATGTCATGCAATTTATGGATCTAAGAATACATGCTTAAAATATCAACAATAATGTTGGTGAGTTCATAGTTTTAAGTAAACATAAGTGTGGACCACAAGATTTCCAAGTGTGACCATTATAACAGATACAATGTCATAGAAAAAGTAATTACGATTGCACTAAGCTCATGACACCGAAGCTGGGAGCAAAGTTTCATCTTATTACGTATTGTTTCCTGGTAGGTGATTTTCTCCAAATTACCAGCTTTTCTTTGTGGTGAAGCTGTTTCAACCGCTTGTTTCACACAGAATAACTCATTGATACACCCTCGTTACAACAAAACCTCTTACAAGCTTATCCATAAGATAAAACCCAAATATCCAACACTTTCATGTGATTGGTGCACTTTGCTATCCGACAAATGATCGTGATGATCTTGGTAAACTCAAAGCTAAAGCTGACATTGGGATATTCATCGGCTATTCTAAGCAATCAAAAGGATTTAGTGTATACAACTGTCAACCTAGGGAAATTATGTTCCATAAACTTACAACCTAATGATCCATCAGCCGAATCATCCGCTACACCAATGACAAACAATTTGGAAAATCTCTTTGGTCTGATGTTGAGTGATTACTTCAATGAGTCTACTTCAGGTGCTGCAAATGCTTCCGATGTACCACTCATTGTACCCATACCTGATAACATCCAAAATCCTACTTCACCTAAAACATCAACAACTTTTTTCACTGCTGATGCACCTCTACTCGAAGTTACCAGATCCACCGAACTTAGAAATCCAATCGATTATGATGATGCTAATGGAGTGCCACAAGAACAACTGATAAACTAAAGGAAAATGTTGACAATAATGCATTATTTAATCTGCTTGCATCTACATCAAACAACGAAGTCTCTAAGTCATCCTCTAGCAACCTTGAACCGTCAAATATGCAGACTATATTTTAAACCCTACCCTCAACACATCAATGGACAAAATATTATACTCTTGAAAGAGTGAACGGGTAATCCTTCAAACCTAGTAATGACAAGACAACAACTGGCTACTGATGGAGAATCGTGTACGTATGTTCAAACAGTATGTCTAGAAGAACCAGAAAACATCAAAGATGCTATGACCAAGCTCGAATGGATTGAATCCATGCAAGAAGAGCTCACTAAATTCGAGTTACTTGAAGTATGGGAGCTCGTTAAGAAACCTGATGTGTACACGGTCATTGGTTTAAAACGGATATGGATGAACAAAATAGATGCTGAAGGAACGATCATTTACAACAAATCTCGTCTCGTAGCTAAAGGATATTGTCAAGAAGAATGGATTGATTTTGAAGAATCATTCGCACCAATGGCTCGACTTGAATCAGTTAGGATGTTTTTGGCTTACGCTGCCCACAAAGGCTTCACTGTTTATCAAATGGATGTGAAAACCACATTTTTAAATGGTGACCTACGTGAAGAAGTATACGTGAGCCAACTCCCGACTTTAAAGACCCAGAGAAACCATATCATGTTTATCATCTCAAAAAGGCTTTCTAGGGTCTCAAACAAGCCCCATGAGTGTGGTATGATAACTTTTCATCTTTTCTAATTGCAAATCACTTTACAAAAGGTACTATAGACCCAACACTGTTTATACGCAAAGAAACCGGGGATGACATTTTAATCGTTCAAATATACGTTGAGGATATAATTTTTGAATCACCATTCCAATTTATTCTAATCTTTTTGCTCTTTTAATGAAAAATAACTTTCAAATATCAATGATGGGTGAATTAAAGTTCTTTCTTGGGCTTAAAGTTCATCAATCACCCCGAAGGAATTTCATAAATTAATCTACGTACACTTTTCAACTTATTAAGAAATTTGGCATGGAAGGTTGTGATACGATTAGTACACCATTATCCTCATCCAAATTGGACGCGGATATACACGGGAAACCCGTCGATTCTACAAAATATCATAGTTTAATCGGGTCCTTGGTGTATCTTCATGCTAGTAAACCAAATATAACATTTGTTGTGTATCTTTGTTCCTTATTTCAGTCACGACCCATTGAGAAACACTTCAAAGATGCAAAAATAATCCTCAGATACCTAAATAAAACCATTCATATGGGACTTTAGTATCCGGCGGATTCTTGTTTTGAACTAAAAGCTTTTTCATATGCAGGTCATGTAGGGCATTTAGATAAAAGAAAAAGTACCTCTGGAGGTATACAATTTCTTGGTGATATGCTTGTGTGTTGGCAGTCTAAGAAACAAGACTGCACAACTATGGCATCTACAGATGAAGAATATGTGGCAATTGGGGTGTGATGTGCTCAAATGATATGGATGCATCATCAACTCATGGATTACGAATATGTATTCAACAATATCCCCATGTATTGTGACTCCAAGAGTGCCGTTGCAATTACACCCAATCCGGTCTCGCATTCTCGTACCAGACACATAGTCATTCGATATCACTTCATCAAAGAACATGTCAAAAAGAGGACGATAGAACTCTACTTAGTCAAAACAGAATACCAGTTGGCAGACTTACTCACCAAAGCTCTTCCTGAGGAACGATTCTCAGATTTGGTAAGTTGACTTAGTACGCGGTGTTTAACACCAGAGGATCTTGAGAAACTTCTCAAAAGTCCCTCTCGATGATCCTCAAAAACTTTGTAAATACTTATTTAAAAACAAAATTCAAAAATATTTAATTCAAAAACCCAAAAATATTTTTCTTCTTATCTATTTCAAAAAACTAAAAATATTATTCTCTCTTGCGCAAACTACATTTTACATCAAACTCTCAAAATATGTTTTCATTTTCTCTTAAGATTCCTTCAAATTCAAAAATGGAACACATTTTGAGGGGGAGAAAATTCGATTCAAATTAAATATGTTTGCATTCTTTTACAAAAACAGAAGCTTGTATAATCATCATCATCAATTGTGTCTATCCCTCAAATTATTGTTCCAAAATTTCAAAATAAACGATCATTATTCAGGTGGGAATTCAATTACAGTGGTCTAATTTGAAATTATTCTTAACTTGAGGGGGAGTTTTTGAAACATCTTGAAGTAATAATGATAAGTACCCTCAAGTCAAAGGACCATTTTTTTTTTTGTAAAAACTGATTGGTCAACAGCGAGGTAGCGAAACATATATAAGGTTAAGTTTCAGCGTGGTAGGACCACTTTTCCTAAAAACCTACCAAGCTGCTTTTTCTGCTACCACGTTGTGCCACCTCGCTGTGATTCATCGACCAATCTAAAGAACTTATTTTCAAGTTTGTTTTCAAAATTGTAAGTTCCTTTCATGTTAGTCATCTTATTTCCGTCATTTTGCCCTTGTTTCTAGCCTGTATAATCCATTAATTTGCTCTATCGACCATTTCTAGGGTTTCACTTGCATTTAATTCAATTAGATGATTATAAGTGCATAATTGGCTTAGATTTCTTGTGCTTTATGCTTGGATTTTGGTATAGAACATGCTGGAATCGCTCTTAACTCGTAAATGGAACGACATTGACGGGATTACATTTTCTATCTTTGTTAGCTTAAACACATGGGCTTGTTATGTCAATTTGCCATAGTTGTATGTGTTTAGGTATAAATACCCTCCTAGACTTTCCTAGGAGGGTGAGACTTTTGTGTAACCTTTCATCTTTCAATAATAATACACACACTAGTTTTCCCTTCTCTCTCTAGTTTCTCTCTCTAACTTGAAGATGGTGTTCTTCCATCTTCCTAGACCTCATGATTCACCAAATCATTCATAAAAATGATCTTACAATTGGTATCAAGAGCAAGTTCGGTTTTATGTTTGTGGTTGATTTTGGTGATATTATCTTGTCAAAAAAAAAAAAAAAAAATTGTTTTTGACCTAATCCTTCACAGTGTTTATTATATTGTCCTTAACAGTTTTTTTATAAAAGTTATGTATTTTTTTTGTTCAAAAAGTCTTGTGTGGTTTATTATTATTGGCAAATATCTGTCTTGTTCGTCCAAACAGCTAACAAAAGCAACTTTCCTGACTTTTGTACCATCTCGTGAAAGTATTGTGCTCATCTGGTCATATCATGGTCATAATGGGTTAAAAGGATGAATTCTTTAAGTCATTTTTTCTGGATTTATGAATCTAGACAAATTTTTGGTCGGAATACATCGCCGGAAAAAAGTCAACACGGGTCAAAACCCTAGTATTACGCCTAAGGAGCCATCTTCAAATATATTTACACATAACTTGGATAGCTATGTGTAAGGATTGTTATGCGTAAGGTTTTTTACGCATAAGCCTAAGCTTACGCATAACCTTATGCATAACCTTTTGGTTTACGCCTAAGAACCCTACGCGTAAAGCCTTGCACATAAGAATTATTATGCCTTAACCTTTCTTGTTTACGCATAAGGTGTTATTACGCGTAAGATAAGAAGAAATGAAGAAGAAGAATCTGACATGACTCGACCTTGACCATACAAACCAAGTACCTTAAGTAGATCTCAGATATTAATTATCTTCCTTGGTTCTAAACGTTCACAATAAAGAAGAATAAGAAGTGGAAGATTTACGAGACTTAGACCAGATAAAGCAATCACCATATGACAAATCTAATCCAACCCAACAACAAATCTCATACCTCATTAACCCATCACAATATCAACAACACTCTCCAATAACCTAAACCTATCACAACCTTAACGACTCAAAACACAAAAGGAAAATTAATGAAAAGATCTAATATTCGCGTCTTTTGGTACATAACCAATCTTTTTATAATAAACACGAGCTCATCATAGATCAATCAAATTATTTTAATATTCGAACACCAAAAGAAAGATTAAAAAACAATCATGTTTTATCTTTTCTTTTCGTTCGGCTTACAAACGCAAAGAACTCGAAACCTTTACCTACCTGTTAATCGTGGGTCGATTCTGTTTGAATATTCAAAAGTAATCAGATTTTTTTTTGTGCTACTTTACTGTTTAAAGATAATAGATGGGACTATGTTCTTGTTTTAAAGAAAAAGATTGTTGAATGAGTACTTAGGATGAGATGGGGGGCGCACATGGTTATCTAATTAGGGTTTGAAATGGGTGATAAAGCTGTGATTGGGGGGTATATTCTGGTTTGAGATGGGGCGTTTGGTTGGGGCCATTTGGGGGATATTGGAGGCATTTGCATTTTAATTCCCTTCAAATGTCATGTTAGAACTTAAATGGGGAAATTAAGCAATTTACAATTCTGACCGCTAAAATGAAATGGGAGAATCGCGCCAAAAAAGTTTTACTTTCTTGAAAAAATTTATAAATTTTTTTCTTATTGTTTTTTTATAAACTTTTAAATAGAATATTTATAAATTTTTTTTATAAACTTTTTTATAAATTTTTTATAAACTATTTTATAGATTTTTTTTAAACTTTTATTATAAATTTTTATAAACTTTTTTATAAAATTTTTATAAATTTCTTATAGATTTTTTTAAACTTTTTTTATAAACTCTTTTATAAACTTTTATAAATTTTTATAAACTTTTTATAAATTTTTTATAAATTTCTTAGAAATTTTTATAAACTTTTTTTATAAACTTTTTTATAAATTTTTTATAAACTTTTTTTATAATTTTTTTATAAATTTCTTATAAATTTTTAATAAATTTTTATAAACTTTTTCATAAATTATTTATAAACTTTTTTATAAATTTTTATAAACTTTTTTATAAATTTTTTCTAAACTTTTGTTATAATTTTTTTTTTATAAACTTTTAAATAGAATTTTTATGAAATTTATATTAAAAATATATATATATATATATATATATATATATATATATATATATATATATATATATATATATATATATATATATATATATATATATATATATATATAAATTTACGTAACCAAACATCGAATATGGTATTTTAAATTCCGGAATTTTAAATTCTAAAGAATTTAAATTTTCTAGAATTTAAAATTCCGGAATTTCAAATTACCCCAACCAAACGCCCCCTTAGGGTATACATTTTATGCCGGTTAATATTGTTTGTGGTTTTAATATTGGATTTGTAATTGGGCTTGATGCACTATGACTGGGTCGAAATGGATTAGTTGGTATTGGACCATAACCGATTGAATTATGGACTTAGGTCTTAGCTGTTGGATCCGAAAAATACTATCATGAGCTGATTATTTTAATAACAAATGTGCTTAAATCATTGATTATACATATGTATTTGTTAATACATTGTATTAATTTTTTGGCATATTAGTTGATCAAACGAGTGGTATTTTTTTTTGGTTGGTATAAAATTTTCACGGGGATACATTTTTTGACAAGATCGGGAAACCATTATCAAAGCTCACTTAAACCGTTAATGAAGGCTATTTTTGGGCATTTAACCGCGCGATGTGATTACGACGAGAATTCATTATTATTTATTTGAGGTTGAAGTGGGATATCATGGATGCGTGTACTTAGTATCTTGAAGATATCGGGGTTAGTAGGATGCATGATTCTTCGAGATCCTTGTTCGAGCTTTAACCATTATGAATGACAAAGATTTGAGTTTTCTAGTTATACCTGATGTTAGGAGTTACTTTGTTGTGCTCACACCGTATAACTATCACTTTTAAGGAGTTACGTTGTTGTGCTCAAGTGTCACACTAAGGTGTGGATAATTTGAGAAACTTTAAATTTACCTTTTTTCGATGGTTCTAAGAAAAAGGGTTCTTCGTCTGACAATAGTGAAAGTTTAAGTCACAAGTTCGGGTTATTTTACTTCAGTATCAAGTTTGTCATATTGGGTTTTCTCCATGAGTAGTCACTACAAAAAACCATCAGAATGATAATGGGTTCGGTAAAAGAGTTAGCTGAGAAGAGTATAAACGAGCAGAGAAGTTTTATCAGCAATTGATTCTCACAAGATATTTATGGTACTTCACAATTGTTCGATTAATTGGACATACATGGTTTCGCTGTCTCCAATTCATCATCAACATACGTGGTGTATGATTCTGATTCATTGAAAACATCTGGGGAAGAGAGTGTACGGGGCCTTGTTTCTTTGGTAATTTTGAAAACCCTCTCCTTTCATGAATTTCTTCAATCGAGAGGAAGAAATGAGATGATATGTGGTTCAAATTTCTCACTTTGGTGTTATCGTCTCACTTTCACAGAGTTATCGTGTGTGAAGTTACCTAAATATGATGTTGTGATGCCTCACACACGGTCATTTTATCGAGTAATTGAGATTTACAGGTAACTATTATTCAGATAGACCGCAACATTCAGGGGGAAGTCGTTTCATTTCATCTTTCGTGGTTTGTTTGGTGTGAAGCATCTACATACGTGAGAATATCTTGTTGATTTCTTGCATGTTACCCCCGAACGGATTTTCCGCAATAAGACAGATTTACCTTGTGTGGTCTACTGCTCATCTACAAATTCCGCAATGAAACTTCAAAAGTTAGAAGAAATGTCGACTACATCAAAGTTTCGAATCTGCTGAAGACGGTTGTCAGTTTGGGGGGAAGTTGATTCAAAAACTTCTCCAAAAAGAAGTGTACGGAGAAGCTGCTAAAGACATGCAGCATGATTTGGGGGAAGTTAATCCAATTCATGCAATATTACATCATTTTTCTACAAGTGAAGAAAACGGTTCTTAAGTTGAGGTACAAGAAGAAGACAAAGAGCTTAACCTTTCATCATCCTCAGCATTTGAAGAGCTTATGAAGACCTTTCTTTATTTGTTTTCTATATTTGTAGTAAATGTTGTAAGTAATCCCTTATGTCGTCCTATTGGGGGAAGATTGTTGGAATCGCTCCTAATTCGTAAATGGAACGACATTGACGGGATTATATTTTCTATCTTTGTTAGCTTAAACACATGGGCTTGTTATGTTAATTTGCCATAGTTGTATGTGTTTAGGTATAAATACCCTCCTAGACTTTCCTAGGAGGGTGAGACTTTTGTGTAACCTCTCATCTTTCAATAATAATACACAGACTGGTTTTCCCTTCTTTCTCTAGTTTCTCTCTTAACTTGAAGATGGTGTTCTTCCATCTTCCTAGACCTCCCGATTCACCAAATCATCCATAAAAACGATCCTACAATTGGCTAATGAGCAAAACAGCTTGGAACCCGGACATAACCGTTTCAACTTCCCCCAAACCCCATCATCAGCTGAACCAAGCTTATAGCTTACTCGTCGTCAAATGGAAACATTATTTGCTCCACTGTTTAGTGATGATATTGATCAACGTGCTCCAGATGTATCAAATGTTTCCGCTGCTCAACCTGATAATATTCCAATTCCTGATACACTTGACACAACAACTGTTGCTGACGCACCTCCAATTGATTCAACAACAACAGTCGAACAAACCGCTTCTAATGACGCTAATCTAGCTGATGATCTTCTGAATCAAGATGTACCTGCTCCAGCGGATTATGATGGAAACGCATTCTTTAACCCCTTTGCTACTGAAAATGCAAACTCAGATGTTGCTAAATCATCAACCAGCCATCTAAATCCACCTAATTTGCACAACGTATATCAACATCAACCCTCCACACATCGTTGGACTAAGGACAATCCTCTTGTAAACATTATTGGAAACCCGAACCAACCAGTCGTAACTAGACAACGCCTTCAGACTGTCAGTGAACACTGCATTTATGCCCTCACCGTTTGTCAAACTGAACCCAAAAACATCAAAGATGCAACGACCAAAGACAACCAGATTGAATCCATGCAAGAAGAGCTTAACCAGTTCAAATGTTTAGAAGTATGGGAATTGGTTGAAAGACTAACAGGGGTCTATATCATCGGTCTAAAATGGATTTGGAAAAACAAGTTAGATCTTTGAAGGTACGGTTATCCGAAATAAGTCACGTCTGGTGGCTAAGGGTTATAGACAGGAAGAAGGGATTGACTTCAAGAATCATTACCGGTAGCTAGACTTGAGGCTGTACGGATTTTCTAGCGTTCGCTGCTCATATGAACATCACGGTCTATCAGATGGATGTCAAAACTGCTTTTCTGAATGGTAAATTGAAGGAAACAATATATGTTAGTCAGCCAGAAGGATTCGTTGATACAGAGTTCCCTAATCACGTCTACAAATTGAATAAGGCTCTTTACGGTCTCAAACAAGCCCATCGGGCGTGGTATGATGAGTTGTCCTCCTTTCTCCTTTCTTATAATTTTGTCAAAGGATCGGTCGACCCAACACTGTTTATTCAATATCATATGGCACACATTTTAATTGTTCAGATTTATGTGGATGACATCATTTTTGGTTCTACCCACAAAAAGTACTCAAAAACTTTTTCAAAACTAATGAAAACAAATTTTGAAATGTCAATTAGGGCTTTAAACGAACTGAACGTTCAGTGAACATTTCATGAACGGTTCGGTAAAAAGTTCGTTTATTTATTAAATGAACGAACATGAACAATATTTTACGATCGTTTAGTTAAAAGAACGAACATGAACAAAAATCACGTCCGTTTATTTATGTTCGTGAACGTCCGATTATGCGTTCGTTTATGTTCATTTATTTATTTATGTTCGTATATCAAATCTTTTAATTGTATAATTTTTAAATTAGTTTGTTCAAACAAAACGGCACTTATAAAATAATATTAGATGCATAATTTAATAAAGTTTATGATTGTTTGTCTATGTTCATTGATGTTCGATCGTTTATGTTCGTTTAGCGTTCGTTTAGTATCTTAATGAACGAACATAAACGAACATGAACAACTCATTTTCTTAATAAACTAACATGAACAAGAAATTTCGTCCGTTTAAGCGTTCGTGTTCGTTTATTTGTCCGGTTAAAATTAAATGAACAAACATGAACAAGGCTTCGTTCGTGTTCGTCCGGTTCGTTTACAACCCTAATGTCAATGATGGGTAAACTTACGTGCTTCTTAGGACTTCAAGTTTATCAATCACCCCGTGGTATTTTCCTAAGTCAGTCCAAATATGCTCTTGAAGTATTGAGATGGAATGCAAAGTTGTGACACCGGTGACAATGCAAACTAGACCAGTCCCATCACCTCATGTTACTGAAATGGATCTTTTATCACAGTTGATAACTCAGGTGTCTGCTCGATCTTCGACACTCACATCTGATGAATTGAAGTTTCTCGAGGTACTCCTTGCCCATCAACTGAAGACAACATGTAAGGAAGCAGCTGGTCTAGAGAAGCGTCTACGAGATGATGATGACACGGACAAAGACCCAAATGCAAAACGTCCAAAGAAAACTGGCGAGTCATCTTCATCTATGCCACCACCAACGCCAAAGACCACCACCACATCAACTACTCAAGCTTCTCACCAACCTCCATCGTCCGATAAACCTTGGGATACTGAGTCTCCACCACCACTGGAGAAAACCAGTGACTACTTTACATATACCGGTGGTGAAGACGAAGAAAATCCTGAGCTCCAACAACAACCATCACCTCCACCATCAACTAAGAAACAACCAGAATCATCATCTAAACCAAAGAAGAAGAAATAAAGCTCGGTCGTCTCCTGGTTAGACGAAGATGAGAGAGAAGAGTATGACTGGTTTAGTAAGTTAGTTGATGCAACGCATCGATTACCGGAAGGTCAAGAACCGGTAAATGGTCGTACTATGGAGCAAGTAAAGATTATCCAGGATGAGTTTAAAGTCAAGAAGATGATGAAGAAGGAATTATGCCGGATCAAGAACGACACGTTCCAATTGCTGAAAGACAGATCCGGCAGTGCTATTGAAGTCGAATACTATCTCGACAACATTGCACGAGCCATGTCTAACAACATTGACTGGTTAAATCCCGAAGCAAACATCAATGTGTCAAGACGGGATAATACTCCATATTACACCGATTGGACTAAACCACTACCAACCATTAGCCGACCAGAGCAACCCAAGATTCCATACCGCTTCTTTTTTAACAATGACCTAGAGTTTCTTCAGTTTGGAAGTAGCATAAGCAAAAAGTATGCTACATCACTAACCTTCAACATACCAGCTGCAATCTTCTCCACCAATGTTGCCATTGAGGAAGAGGCCACCAAAATGTTCGTTGACAAAGTGGTGGACTATGACCTTGACGCTAAGTATGGAATTCATCATTGGCCATCAAGGAGAAGTTTGTATTACAGAAGCTGCCAAGTTCAACGGTCAAACAAGGAGGTTTATAGTGATAAGATGCCAAGTTCAACGGTCAAATAAGGAGGTTTATAGTGATAAGAATATCGTTGCTATCATGAATGTCACTTTGGCTACGAAATGGGATTATTCATTCTTGAAGGAAATCAAGGTCAAACGCCAAGATGAACAAGAATATGATTTCACTGAAGCTGATTTTCCGAGATTGTCGCTCAACGACATCGAAGATATGTATCTTGCTAAGGTACAAGGACTAATGAGACAATTCTCAACAAATATTTAGCTTCAGTACATCACAGCCCTATTGATATTCATTCGAAGCAAGGTGATCTAAGAATGTGTGGAAGATCTCCAGCTTGCGGTCGAATCATACCAGAAGCAGATCAACCTTACACAACCTTTGTTACGCTTCCCCAACATCAACCAACTATCTCAGTACACCATCTTGAAGAAACCAAAGTTTGGAGTTGTTTACCGCAGTGAACTTCACCATAATTGCTTCATGGCTAATGACGAGATTCACAAGTTCTGCGATCACACGTTGAAAATGATTTGTGATGGGTTAGCGTACCGGTTAAAGGATATTAAGGCAGGTATTGGGTCAAAGAAGAGGTGGAATTCGGAGGAAAAGAAGGAAGCTAAAAGGATAATCAAGAGGCTGGATGAAAGGATGTTTCATCGGGATCAGATGAGGAGATTAGAGAGCTATGTGGGCAGAAGACAGATTTTCTCGATTACAACATTTCAACAAGAAGAGAGAACTCTGGGTCTTATTGTCTAATTGTTGGGTACTCCGTTAACTCTTTTGATTGATAATTTGATGATTGATTTTGTTTATTCATAATGGCTTGTGCACACATAACAGTGTACAACCCGTACTTGTATTGAAAGGACCCTGTGGTACGCTTCAGTGCCACAATCCTTATAAAAGGAGCGAAAGCTTCTTACTTTTGAGTAAAACTTATCAAAACTTTCATCATTTTAAAATTTTTGCTCAAAAGAACAAGTACTTCCCCTTAGGTTTTCAAAACCTCAAAAGTTATTATTACTTGTTGAGGGGGAGTATTTGCAAAATATCTTTGTTCACAAAATGTTCTTCATGGAAATCTTCCCACAAAACTCGAAATGGACATATTTGATAACAAATTTCATCAAAAATTACATTAATATGCCATTTTTGAGGGGGAGAAAAATTGTGTGATACAAATATGTTTAATTGTGATTAAATCTTCATGTGATTAGACTTAACCAATGAATTGACGAGATCTGAACTGTCATAAATCGAAAAGATTTGTTTTTCAAGACTTATCCAACTAGATCGTACCTATTCGAGAAACTCTTGATAGATATGAACTTTGACGGGTTTGACAACCTTTTCAAGGTTTGTCCACACCTTCAAGGTAGTTATTAGAGCTAGTTGTCACCTAAAAGCTGACAATGCATCTCTTTAACTATGCAACATAATCGTGTCTCGCGGGGATTGTCTATCTTGAGTCGATCAATTCAAAAGTGCGAGCTCTACCCTCACTGTGCAAATTTCTGTCTAAACACTTAAGCACGTATGGAGGGGGAGTATTTCTGAAAATACAAAACTCTCGAAGTGTTACAAACATGTTTTCATTCATAAACACTTTGAGAGATTTTTGAGAAAATGGTATTTATGGCAACATAGGATAGTCATGGAGTTACAAGGTGACTAAGTTTAGGGATAAACGTCCTATGATCCGCCAGAGCCGGAGGGATCTACCGAAGGAAACCACCAATAGTTAGTACTTAGAAGTCCTTAGGTATGATTATAAAAAGGAAAAAAATGAGAATCGGAGAAAGAAGGAGTTGAAGAATTTAAAAGAAAAGTAAAGAAAATGGTGAAAAGAAATAGCCCTCCAAATTACTCAACTTAGGGCAAACACCGGGTTCAATTCATATGCTACTGGCTGTCACTAGATGACACCAATATTGAAGATTAAAGTCGTCATGGACCCAGTGACGCACTGCACTAAACCTTCTTAGCCACTCAAGTTTCTTTCAACAGAAGCTTGTTTCATTCTCACAGAGAACCCTACGTAAACTATCGACTTTCTCTTAAAGATTGTTGGTATTGAAGAAGGAGACCCTCTCCCTCGTCTCCGCTCATGAAAACCAAAGCGCACTAATTGAGTCTAGAGCCACGAGATTCATCAAAATATCTCTTAGGAACACTTGAACTTTCATCCCTTGTCGTTCAACATTAAGGACGCAAGTGATACATTCTAGAGTCCTTCGCAGATCCTAGCAATCTGCCGAGAACATTTATGAGGGGACTGACATTTGTGATCCTCAGTGATTGAATGGAAACTCCTGCCAGGTCAACATCAAACAGCCCTGACAACAGGTCACTTCGGTAACTCCTTGTGGGTTACGCTTAGTGTTGTCTCAAACGGTCTAAGATCGTGAGTGATGCTTCGGTACCTCAAAGAAGCTCACTGAACTGTAGATGTACTTTGGTACATCGTGTTATCCTACTTGAGGGACTCTAGTTCAGGAACAGCCTTTGCTAGAATTAGAGATGTGTTTTCACACTATGTTGTTAACACCCTCGAAGTTCAAACTTGTAAGTGCTGGAAATCCCGCTAAGGAGATTCCTTTCAAGAATTGAGTCCTGAAAATGTGAGTCATTACTTGAACTTGTTCAATGTAATGCCAACTGTCCCTCCATGGGATTCGGACGGCTGATTCGCCCGACCAAGGTGAATGGAATCAAGACATTCATTAGTAAAACAATTGTAGTGGTCAATTCTCTTAGAAAAGATCACCGTGATCGATTGGTGTTTTTCGCTAACCCATTTCCATGTTTTTTTTCCTGATGGATGCTCCTGGGAGGAAAGATCGTGCTGACTCTCCTCATGCTCATACCAACATCAACACAAATAAACTTCTCTTGAAAGGCAACTCAAAAGTCAAAACTATTCTTCATCAACCAAAGAATCTACAAAGTATTAAAGACTAGAGAACTACATCATATCTGAAATCCAAATTTAAAGGGCGTGTGAGCATGTTAGAGAAAGATGTGGAGACACCTGAGCAATGAAGTGGACAAGATGCAGAAAACAACATACTATCATCACATCCACACCATAACAAAGAAAAAAGAACAAAGAATACGAAGACGTCAAAGCTGAAAACTTCAAAAGAAACAAGATCCTTACTTTGGGGAGATTTATGAATCAAGGCACTTCTTCTCACAAGAAAGAAGAATGCTAGAAGACGTCAAGAAACCGCTATTACATCATCACCAACAACTTATTTAAGATTGCTAGAGTTATCACTAACACTTAGGGGGAGATTTTTGGAATCACTCCTAACTTGTATTTCAAGTGTTAGTCATTAATATGTAATAACTTGCTTAATTAGGCTTTTATGTTAGTAATTATGGCAAGGCTCATGTAGAAAGCCCATTAGCCTATGCAAAAGCCCAATAAGAAAGGAAGGGACTAGATGTGTTGCCCTAGCTCCTTTCCCCTATAAATAGTCTTGTAAACCCTCATTTGAGGGTTGGTTGTTCACTCTATAATACCCACGCACAACCTTTCATTATTGTCGTGTATTTTGTGTTTTTATCCGATCGTCTCATCTATATTTCTTACATATTGATCCTTGTGTTCACTTATGGTGACCTAGCAGAACATGTAGGGGTTATGCCGGTAACTGATTTGCTATCAAACTTGAGTTTGATTAACTTGGGGTTTTAGGTCATATCGAAGTAGGTTTTTTGGCCAAAATGTTGATGTTAGTGGCTTGAATATTTGTTTCCTTGTTGTTTAGAATGTGTTTGGGAAGCTTATTAACATGTGATGATTGATTTTAACACAAAATATTGGAAGTGATTTTACTTCGCTATTGAAAGCGAGGTAGCTCATACTTATCTCGTTGGTCAAACGGTCAAACTACGTACCAAGCTGGTTTTGTCAATATGTTACCTCGTTGGTCAAACAGTCAATGGTCAAGAATTTGACTTTGACTATTTGGTACCTTTTTAAATTATAAAAGGGGGTAACATTGTTGATAAATCATTTCAAAAGGGGTAAAATTCTTTTCCAAGTTTTTTGAACCAAACTAAACTCGTTTTTCTAAAACTTGAGATTTAGATAAAAAAAGAAACGAAGTTTATTGAGTTACTGAGATATCAATATTGTGACACAACTCAAATTGAGAATTAAATATTTGTTCACATATTGGGATTTTTTTTTCAAAAAGTCTGTTTTGAGAAAACCGTTGTTCAATAAGTATCTGAACGGGTAATAATTTCAAGCTGTTTAATCAAAACTAGTTATCAGCTCAAATCTAATAATGGAATTCTTGTTTAAACAATGATGTAATTGTGTCTCGCATGATCTTATACGAAACCTCAGTCTATCACACAAATTCTCCTTGACCAAAAGCTTCGATAGTTTGAATTTCTTATTTTTTGAATCTACGACGGGTAATAATTTCCGGTTATTAAGATGGCCTAGTCGTATTAGTCAATCCATGTAAGCGTGTCCCTCCCAGATTCACTAAGAATAAATTCAGACCTAGAATGCTCATTCTTTTCCAATCACGTAGTCTCTCAAAGTTCAAAGAAACATTGGAAAATATATTCACCATGTAAAAACTTAGAATAGTTCCTATATTTAGAGTCCTACGACGAGTAATAATTTCCGACAGCTAATCAGACTTGATCTTATTAGTTTGTCCATATAAGCATGTCACTCCCAGGCTCTTTAGTGATGAAATACATCTAATATGCTTTCAAGTATAACATATTGAGTGATACTCTTTCAAAACTTGCTTTCAAATGCTAAGTTGATTCTTGAATTTTTCTTATGTCAATGAGAGACACAAATTCAAAACAAGACATCACTTCAAAATTGGAAAAAGTATCACTCATTTCAAATGTTTTCTTGGTGAGGAATATATGAAAAACAAAACGAGAGTATGTGAAAAACAGAAAATGACGATAAATTGTACGTGAAAAGAAAAGAGCGTACGTCGTGTGTCAGAAAAAGCAAGTACAAGGCACACGGGAAAGAAAATGAGAAAAATATGTTCAAAAAGAATTGCCAGAATGTATAAAAAGAGACATAATGTAAAAGAGAAAATCAAAATCCTTTGTATTCATCGTGAATCTAATTCATTTATGTCTTAATATCAGAACTTAAATGGCACAACAAGCTCCACAACACCTGGCTATCCAAGGAACAATTGGTACCAGGTCATTCACTAATGGGAATTCCAACTTGTAATGCCAGAGTCAACCTTGACACAATAAGCTACAACGCAAAGTACCAAGTTATTCTTGAAATCCTCAAACATCACCTGATGGCCTCCACACTTACAAATTCCGCAACCATATCAGTCATATACATAAAATAATTCGGAACATGTCACCTTCTTCACCAAACACTGTACCTTCAAATTAGACAGAATCACCATCAAACTCACCATCGATGAGTTATGCTCCGTCTCGCCCGGTTAGCTAAAACGAAAACGAACAACAACACTTTGTTGAACTACCTCCATTCAAGCCTGATACGAACTTTCTACGGGCACTTGGATTTGATGATTTAGAAGAACCAATAATTTCAAAGTTCAAGAGGAAGTTCTTGCCTCAACCTTGGAATGCTTTATTCATTATCCTAAGCAAATGCACAACAACCAAGGTTACCGGGCTCGACGGACCAACATTGCAAACACTAAGGATATTTTGGGGAATCATGATGAACAAGCATGTTGACTTTGACTCACTGATATGGGAAGATATGATGTTTCAGAAATCTGGCAAGGCTGTGCCGTTTTTCAGATTTACAAAACTCATCATTGCTTACGTCCTCAACAATCATCCAAACGTTCCAAAATGAGCTGAAGCTTCAAAGCATAAGGTCGATGATGACACTACTGTGACAAAGATCAAGATTGAAGCTACTCATACCACTGCCAGAGGACAAGCAATTTTCGAATTATTTTTAGTTGATGATGTGAAAGATACGAAGGCATACTTGGATTATATGAACGATAGAGCTCTAATTGACGTTCCAACGGCAAGACCGCAACCGGTGGCGCCTACCCAAGGAACGAATAGGAAAGAATATAGCGCCCCTAGGATAAAAAGAAAGAAATCAAGTGCGGGAGTAACAATAAAGGAAATCAAAGAGATGGGAAAGAATAAGAAGCCCAAAGTTGTAAAAGATACTCGGGAGAAATCAAAGGAAGATACTTTTGTTCTAACTGTTGCTCATATCGAAGAATTGAACGTTAAAGAAGCAATCAACATAAGCCTTACTGAGATAATAAGTAAACACGATGCAAGAAAACGAGCAAGAAAAGAAGTATTCAAAAGATCAGAGTTATACGAAGATGTAGAAGAAATGGTTGAAGAAGGAGAGAAAGTGTCAAAGGCTATGGGGAAAATAAAAATGACACTTAATGATGAAGACGATGATTCCGATGAGACTGAATTTAATGACGATGTAAATCAATACATCGTAGCTCCGAACAAACAAGCATCTGGTGCAACAAAGTCCAGCTCTCACACCCATAACTCCATGAGGAAAACACCTTCACAAGATGACACCCATCTTGTAGAAGAGCCAGCTGTATCAACCGTGGTTAACATCTTAAACCCGTAGAAACAACCAACACAACTCCTGTAGTGGACTCCGGTCTACCGGGATTGGGAGGAAATCCTGAGAATCAGGTCTAGCTAGAGTGAGTCCTAATATTCATATTAGTGACAATCCACTCGTTCACGAGTCGGAGGTTCCTACTCCTTCTCAAGCTTTGAAAATGAATCTTTCGGATACGGCACATGTACTAGAGAACTTAGACGTTCTTTGCTACTACCACCTCACATCAGAAGTCTCACACCACTACACAACCAACAACGCCACCAACATCATCTCACTCATCACCACCACCAACATCTCCTCATTCACACTTCATACCGGCCTGCTCAACTCGAACAACTAAAGAATGTCATGAAAGAAACCTTTATCGCTAGAGACCAACACGATCAACTTTCAGATGAAGTCGGAAAGGCTCTAGCTGCTGATTTACATAAGCACATGAGCGGGGTTGTGCAAAAGGAGATATTTCTTGAGAAAAGACAAAATTTATATGCGTATATGCTCAACAATCCAACACTACAAGTCGAAGATCCCGAATTATTTGTAGTATAAAAGAAAAGTAATGAACATGATCAAGAACCAAAAACTTAGAGAACACATTAAAGAAACCTCCCATGATAACCACTTAAATGGTAATCCTGAGGTGGAGAAAGCAAATAGACAAAGAAAGCTCACAGGATACATTTTTAATCGCCAAAAAAAAGAAGCAATACTTTTTGTAGATTCAATGTGGATTCTTCAAGTCGCATATCAAGGTTCGTAAATACACGTGATGATGGGAAGCTAAGGTGATACAAGACCAAGACGAGATGTTTTTGAATCAAGATCTGAATAATCAACCTTTAGGGGGAGTTATTATGATTCATCCTAGAAGTGTTGTTATTCTCGGTCTTATTATTGTATTAAGTCTAAACGGTCTTAGTTTGATTATATATTTTGTAATAAGAAGCGAGGTAGACTAGTGATTATGTAACTAAGTAAATAGAGACCGACCCAATAGTCTCTACCTCATTGTCTAGCCCTACCTCGATGCCCTCATAGTATAAATACCCCTTACCTTGTGGTAAGGGATGTCGTTAGATAGGGTTATGTAGTTTCACTTTTACGAGGAAATAATACTTTTCTCTCAACTCGTCCCTCTACCTCGCTTCTCTTTCATTAACGCTTCTTATATCTTAAGTTATAAACATTGTGTGATAACAATGATTGAAGGGAAACCTACATATGCTCTTACCAACATTATCACGAAAGATCATGTTATGAAAAGCCAAGAAAAGTCCTCATCGAAGATCAACAAAGATTCTATGTCAAAGTTAAAGAATCAACAAAGATTTTACGTCAAAGTCAAAGAGAAGATCAAAGAAAAGAATGAGGACGACACAAGTATGGAGTATAAAGATTAACAAGAAGTATGAGCATAATTGGTAAGACACAAAGAGAAGATGATAGAAGATGTTAAAGAAAGGCAAGCAAAGATAACAAGTTATCACAAAATCACACAAGTATAAATGAAGAAAATACATAAGAACAAGAGCAAGAACAAGCATAATGAGTTAATTTGGCGAGTACGTTAAGTATTTATAAAGTTTACCTTTAATTAATCTAGGCGAGTACCCGTGCATAATAATGGAGATTTCTAGTGGCAGACAATTAATGATATGCGACAAGATTAAAATGTAATTGCAAATGGTTGTAATATGCGATACTTCAACTCTACAAAAAATTCTTAACATGTATCAAACAACATATATTGACTCATTTCTTCAAGCGAAAGTGGACGTAATATTTGTTGGAATTATATAACATGACATTCAATAATAAAACACAAAACATCAAAGCAAGTGCGGAAGCGTATAGGAACATATAATGAATAATTAATTAACTAAAGAATAAAGTATGCGTACCTTTCTTGATTCTAGCCGAACAAGAATCAAATCCACAAAACTAGCTATTGGATGAATCCACGTTCTTGTACACACGTACTATAACAAATTAAAGTAATGCTAGTTTTAATTAAACAAAATAATTATGTTTTGGAAAAGATGATGATCGACACCCATAAGGGTTGTACGATCGGTTTCAAGCAAAAACACATACAAACACTTTTTAGGTTTTAGCTTATGAGTACAAGAGATACAAAACACAAGACCCCTAGCCTTGTATATATACTTAGCAAAACTTGGAGAACAAGTTGAGTTGGAGATGGGTTGGGTTTCCTTGTGGCCGATCGGATGGAGTATCCCACAAGGTATTCTAAAACCTTCCAAATATTGATTTGCATTCTAGTCCTTTCCAATTACATTTAACGACCGTTAGTCCATTACAACTAATTACTTAACGGCCGTTATAATTATTTCATTTAATTAATAAATAAATATAACTATTATATTTAATTATTAACTTTAATTCTCATACGTAAAGTGCGCAATCCCGTGGTCTCGAGTTCAATCCTAACACACGTCTATTAATTTATTATCCATTAAACCAACAACTCACACTTGGACATATCTTAATAGAGTGATCACATCGGTTAGCGTCTAGCAACACTTCGATGCCTCTAGTACAACTCGAGCAAGGCTCCTGGAAAACCTTTTAATGATTTCTCATTATTATTATCCTTTTGTTTCTAATACCATGTTAAATAAAGATATGGAATTACGTCATTCTTTATTCAACTATTCTATTTCTCGTTATTAGTGATTGAGCAAGATTACCAAATCTTCTGAACATATTCAGGGGAGATTTTGGGCATGGCCATGCAAACATCTTGTCAACCCTACGAGGGGCCCAAAGATATTAAACTCCAAATAAATTTGAAGGAACAAATTCTATCTTGACTACGAGAATAACCCACGAACTTTGCAACACTTGAGGAAACAACCCTTATGACTACCAGTTCCATTATAGCGTTAAGTTGTTCAACAGAAGTGCACTACATTCATGACACTTATCTGGTATCTCAAGTCTGAGGATAACTATTCATAATTTACTTAAAAACAATATCCATAAAGTAAATTATATAGTTGGGATAAGTCCTATATTCAATTCATCGAATATCATCTGAAATTGGTATGCATTCTCATCAATATACTTTCAAGTATATTCTACCATATCTCTCAGATTTGTCTTAGTTTAATGATACTCCCATATCATTAATTGACAACGGACGATTTAAAATAAATAAATTTATTCACGGATTAAACATGCAAATATATGATACAATATATTATAAAATCAAACATACCAAGTACTTGATTTATTATAACAATTGTTTAACATCCCTTATCCAAATACCAAATAGATCAATGCATGACAATTCCTGTTGATGAATTATGCCTCAAGTAATGACAATCATACTTGTTTGACAAGGCATAAATCAACCAACTTGATCTATCATAATTTTGAGAATACTTATTTCAAGAATTCAATTAGTGAAATCTTTGTATGTGTGCATTCACCAATCCACATAATAATTCATAGAGTATGTGACATCCTCTATCACCAATTTATAACAATTTAAACTTTCAAACATTTTAAAGTTTAAAGTATTCTTATTCTTTTAATGTATAATGCAACTGCGCTCTTAGTAGCACAACTAGTTCATATGGCCATTAACAAGGATGAAATCCTACCACGACTAGTATTGAGTGTCATCTCAATTAAACCAACATCATTGTATACAAACAACAATATGCTCATTAAAACTTTGTAAACTTAATATCTTATTGTGTAATGTTTTATGCTTTCCTAACTTTCAAGTTTAAAGCTGATGACAATTTGCACAACATTTGACATATTGTTCATCCATAGAATCTAGGAGCATTTCCAGGCTGAGGATGTAATTCTTTAAGAATATTCATTACACAAGTTATCTAATAACTTTTAGTTAGATATCAATGTTGTCAAATCACTTCTTATTCAAGAATGATACAACAATTTTAATACACAACATGATGTACATGATGAATCTACAGGTCAAACTTAGATTTCATTCATGTTCCATCTTATCAAAAGATATTTATCCATTTCCAAATGATATATCATCTTTTATTAGAATCATTTATTTTACTACACATGTTTATTAATAATAAACATATGTTCCAAGGTTATATGTTTTAATTCTTAAATCTTATAAGTGAAGTTTCATTTCATTCTAAAACTTAACATTTAGCTTACAAGAAATGTTACTTCCTATATGTTATACAACATATAAGATTTAAAAAACCTTAACATAATACTCCCACTAGCTTTCAGGAATACTTAAAATTTATCTTATTTCAATTATAAATCAAAACTAAGATTTAGTAATTAAATATAAGAATAATTTCATAGATGCATGCATTTATCCATTCATGAATTATTGCACTTCGTACACTTCCAAAGATTATATATGAACTCAAAAAACCTTTCGATTACTTACCGTCCTCGCTCAAGTAATTTTCCAAGAAAGAGTTTTGATATTCCATTGTCATATTTCATATTAATGAAAACAAGTATGACAATTATTATCTTTATATATTTAATGTGTCTATGAAATAATATTCAATCACAATTAATTGCTTAAGTATGATTAATAATCTTGTCATAAGACATGCATTAAATATGTGTACAATATTGTCCATATGATTTCTACATAGAAATTCAAACCACTAGGGTTTTTCATCTCTTTGAAGAAACTCATTTCCATTCTCTAGTCTAACTATTAAGATAAACCAAATTTCCAAAATTGATTATCTTTATGGACAACATCTTTAACATTCATAGTATGAGTAATTTACCCAATTCAATATTTGGTAATCCATCATAATGATTATCGGGTTTACTATAATCCTGTAACTCATATTTCTCAGCATATAAGTCAAATATCTGAGATATCCTTGCAGATCTATGAACGAAAATTCCATCATCATGAGGTCTATCATTTACATGTCTAACCTCATCATGATATTTACTAGTGTGTTTTAGAAGATTATGTATCTTGTAATTTTATCTTTCAAGATAAAAAAACTCCCATTTGCCTTTTGTAATATATAGACTATCTATATATACTTAGCAGTTAGAGCAAAACTACATTGATCTCTTTTTGGGACATTACAAATACACATTGATAATTCCTTACTTAAGTTTGTTAATAACCTATTCATAAGTAGTTTAACAAATTCAGAATCTTCAAATTTAAAACTTAATGTGATTCATCACATTCCATAATAAAATGGTGTTTTATTAATCTTCTAGGTTGGAGTCACATTGAGTATATTCACTCCATACTCAATTTTCTAACCTTGTTACTTTTTAAGAAAAAAGTTATGGTTATCTTGAATCAAACAAATCAAATAGAGTTTGATTCTCCTAACTGAACATACCATCAACTTGTGGTATTCATTAAAATTTAATATTGTAAGACAATCTAACAATATATAAGATAAACATATTCCTTTTGGCTTACCTATTTACCAACTAAGTCAACTTAATGGTATAATAGACTTTTCAAGCCAATTGCATGCTTTATAACACAAGTACTTTTAACCAAGTCACTTCATATCCATGTCCCATCAAGAAAACATAAATTGTTATAATCCCATTTAACGTTATAAATCATTGATCACCTCAATGACTTCTTGTATATGTCTTAATTAAAAACATAACAAGTTAACGTCTTACTTTATTATAAGTCTTAAAAGACTTTATGTTTATGTCTTTACAATGAATCATAAACATGTTTAACTAAAGTAATTATGAACAAAACTCTTGGTTTCAATAGTAATTTCAAGTTAATTTATTTTACTTCACAATAACGTAGGACTACATTATTTTTCATTTATGTCATTCCAAAATACTTAAATAAACATATTGAAGTAGGATTAGATTACTTCATTTAATTTTATGTCATTCTAATAATACATAAATATTTAATTTGAAGTAGTCTTATATATCATTTTGACACATGTTCTAAATACTTGTCTAATTTAGAAACTGCAAATATGTCCATGCAAGGTCTGACTTCACATAGAAATTTACTTTGTTGTTGCAATCTCGCCAAGTTCTCACATGACGTAAATTGCAACACCAAGTGTTTCTTAAATTAGATATGTACAAGTTATATTAGAACGTTAGTCTCTTACCTTGCAGTCAAGAGAATCATTTAAATCATATACCTATATGTTGTACCTTGCACACAATATAGATTTCTCCCACTTGTGCATGGAACAACATCATGTAGCGGATAAACAACACGACATATGTTTGTTTATGTGACTAATATGATTGTGTCATTGATATTAGCATAACTAGTAGATGTAGAACCACTTCATTGTCTAATAAGGAAACGTACATGACTATCCTTAAAAACATAAGTGTCTACCAATGGAAAGTAATTATCTTAAGACATTCTAGAGATAATCTGGGTTACTACCAAGATGACAAAGCTTGTAACTCCCACTGAATTAGAGATCATTACATTAATTCCTTGTTCAGTAATAAGAACAAAATACTCCCATTGGATTTGACAACATTGTAAGTGTTGCATTAACCAGTGAAAGAAAATAGCGTTCTATTTACTTCCCTACACCTTTGAGAAAGTCCATACATAACAATTACTTATGTACTTAAAAGAATGTATTCTACTATGTAGATGATGAATTTATCCATCAATGCTATTAACTTGAAAAATTGGGCATGCAATTTCTTTCTTAATAGTTCTACTATTCCAACAATTGTAAGTAGTACTTTTAAATGGTCAAAACAAAACAACTAGATAAAATATGCTAGTTTGTATTTTACCAATTATACAGTAATTAGTCTAGCTTCTAATTTAATAACTCAGAAATATGCAATTTTCTTAACTATTAAAATTTGCTTACGAGTTATGTATTTACAATTTAGACAATTCTAAGCTTCCTATCATACCTTTCTTCATTCATGAAAAGGAATAGGATTGAATCTCACTCTTTCTTATAAAAAGAGGACTATGTTTATTCTTTTAATAAAGTTGACTCTACCAAAAACCCTTACAGGTGTAGATCAATTTACCAATACAGGAATAACCTTCGTTTACGGTTTAATGTTGCGTTGATACATTTAAAGAATTAGCAAAATTCAATTTTAGTATTTTCGATAATTAAACTTTTCAAGAAAATAAAATACCCAAGGTAATATTCATATAACCATAGAATTTTCTCGAAAACTAGGATCCAAATTATCGTAGTTCCATTACATCAGTTGATCTGCTAGTAATGAAAGCACATAATAGGGTAATCTGTCGAACAATAATTGGCAAACATTTTCCAATTCCTAGATCATTATGGGATTTATATTTTCCAACGCTATTGCAAATATAAACATGTTTCATCCCATCTTATACGATTGAGTCCAAGTCTCACTTCCTACTCAACTTAAGTGTCTAACTTAAAGAACTGCAAATATGTCCATGTAAGGTCTCACTTTACATAGAGATTTACCTCTCTATCACAATCTAGCCAAGTACTCTCATGACATAAATTGCAATTTCAAGTGTTCCTTTTAATTAGATGGCATATAACTTAATTTAAAAGGGTACTAGTTTTGATTTTATGTGGTCAAATCAAATATGTACAAAGATGTAATGCATTCATATTGTAGCATAAATTTAATAAAAAAAACTTTTTATTACCAATTCATAAAGATCAAATTATCAAAGTTTTGATTTGAGGTATTGGGTTCACCAATCAAGGAATTTAGCGTTAATTATCGTCCATTATACCGTACTTTTGCATAAGTGTAAACACTTAGTGTTTCGGGTAATTACCACCGAAGTGGCGCATGGAATTAAAACTAATTCGCCCTTAAGATGAGTTTGCACATTCTATGGCTTACTAAGTAGCTCCATTCGAACTTACAGGGAGGACGGTAAGCAAAGCATAACCTTAGACATCCTTTCAGATGTATGCGCACTTCTTTATTAACCCCTTTATAGTTCATTCTAGTGGGTGAGCCATTCAGACCATTTGTACCAAAGTCACCAATCAATTAAACTATTGAAAACTTAACTTTTCAAAAACAAATCAAATTTCACCATTGTTTAGTCCGTATTATTTTTCTATTCAAAATTACCCTTTGCTTAAAACTGTCTAACATAATAAACAAACAAGTAACAAATAAAAAAATAAACAACTAAAAAACAATGCGCACATAATAAACAATTTATACATGTAAACAAGTAGCCACATGCAACTTATTCGATAAAACCCTATTAATAATCAATGTCTAGGTTAAATTAATGTATATATTAATTAGGGCTTTCACTCTCCCAATTGAAAGTGAGCCACATACATCGACGAATCGATTGCGTAAACCCATAATTAATGATATACCAAATTGCACATAATTGATTCATTAATGTATATAATTGGAGTCTTCCCCAATTCAAGATTTATCGTAAATATACATGTGTATAAAACTTAACAATTAATATTCGCATAACCAATCTTAACAATTAAATATTCAAGCAACCATCCATGACGAACATGCATGTATCATCATGGATATAACATAACAATTATACAAATAGTCACAAGATCACATATCAAAATTCCATGACACATAACAAATTATTCATGAATTTATCACGTAACAAATATATTAATTCTAGGTTTCGATATTGATAACATAACAATTATAATAAACCCTAAAACAATTTTTAAAAACAATCGACTAAAAAAATTAGGGTTTCGACCCATATAAATTTTTTTAATTGGATCCATATAAAATTTTAAAACCAAATTAGGGCAAAAGCCCTAACCCTAAAATTAGGGTTTACATAATCATAACCAAAACCATAGAATAATCATATCTAACAACATACAATATTTGTTATTTATGCGTTTAATAATTAATTACTCATTAAAACCAATGACTCGTGATGCCACTGTTGGAATTATATAACATGACATTCAATAATAAAACACAAAACATCAAAGCAAGTGCGGAAGCGTATAGGAACATATAATGAATAATTAATTAACTAAAGAATAAAGTATGCGTACATTTCTTGATTCTAGCCGAACAAGAATCAAATCCACAAAACTAGCTATTGGATGAACCCTAATTAGGATTTATAGGATTATAAGAATTACCCCTTACCGTTTTGTAATTCAATCCAAGATACAATCAATAGTGTGATTGTACCACGTTCTTGTACACACGTACTATAACAAATTAAAGTAATGCTAGTTTTAATTAAACAAAATAATTATGTTTTGGAAAAGATGATGATCGACACCCATAAGGGTTGTACGATCGGTTTCAAGCAAAAACACATACAAACACTTTTTAGGTTTTAGCTTATGAGTACAAGAGATACAAAACACAAGACCCCTAGCCTTGTATATATACTTAGCAAAACTTGGAGAACAAGTTGAGTTGGAGATGGGTTGGGTTTCCTTGTGGCCGATCGGATGGAGTATCGGCCACAAGGTATTCCAAAACCTTCCAAATATTGATTTGCATTCTAGTCATTTCCAATTACATTTAACGACCGTTAGTCCATTACAACTAATTAATTAACGTCCGTTAAAATTATTTCATTTAATTAATAAAGAAATATAACTATTATATTTAATTATTAACTTTAATTCTCATACGTAAAGTGTGCAATCCCGTGGTCTCGAGTTCGATCCTAACACACGTCTATTAATTTATTGTCCATTAAACCAACAATATTGACTCATTTCTTCAACTACGATTTAAAAAAAAAAAAAAAAAAAAATTTGAAGTTAATTAATTGTATCTCTGTTGTTTGGTTTTTTCTTTCTTTTCTTTCTTTCTTTTTTTTTTTTTTTAATCTAGGATGCAAGGTACATCTAATATATCTTTTTGTTGGCCCAATTTGCAAAGGTGGAACATAGTGAACAGTTGAACACAGGTAGATAAAAATAGTTCGTGTATCAAACATAAGTCTTATATTTACTGATTTAAATATACTTCTACATTAAGAAAATATAGCAGATAGACAACCTACTACATCAGCTGTAATGTTTATATACTTTCTAGATTAATAAAAACGAGCATATAATGGAGAGGTAGCCCAACACTGAGTTAACATGACAAATTCATGAAAAATACATATATGTAGCACTCGGGCTGGCTTGTGGGTTATAACATATCAAACCGCCATTGAGTTCAAAAGCTAAGAACTTTAAAATGTAAACTTAACCGTAACGACACGAATACAAGACGTTACTGGGACTTAACGCGAATACAACAGCTAGACTTAGCCATTCAAGGTGTTTGATTATAGGGCAAATTGTCTGAAAAGGCATCGAACTTGCCACTTTTTCCTTTTGTGGGCATCGAACTTTTTTTTTCCCTAAAATAGCCCTAAACTTGCCTAATTTTCCTATTGTAGCCTCTAATCAAAAATTAATTACATAAATTTACATAAATCATCCCTGTTGCTCTAAACAATTACGCCGTTCATCCTTGTGTAACTTTATATCATAAAATCTATCTTCTACTCTTTCTCACATCCCTTTTACTGCCTCTCCCTCTCCCTCTCTCTAGCACCACCACACCGACACCACAGCCACCTTAGCATCATCTTAAGTTTAGATTGACATTCATTAGTTTTTAGCAGACATACACAACTGTTTTAACCGTAAACCTTTGCACATGCTAGGATGGAGCTTTACAAGATTCTGAACTTGATGAGCTATTTTCAACTGCACCAGAAAAGTGAGTTGGTTTCTCTTTGGAGCAATCTTATATTAGTAACAGTCATTAAATGTAATTTCTTTTTCGACTATCAGTCCTTGGGATGAAGCTCCTTACAACGATTCAGTGGAGAGAACTGAACAAGGAGACCTAGAACTTTCCGTGTTTATCTCTCAGGTGTGTGCTATCATCTGTAGTTAATACTCCGTACAGAAGTTTACTTAAAACAAAATAACACGCAAAAGTTTATAGGTATTTATAAATTTTATGTAACACTAAGCTTTTGGTTGCAGTGGGTATTAATGACATTACTTGATCCAGCTCAAAGTTTGGCTTATTTGATATACTTGGGATATACCGGTGATCCGCCAACAGCCTTTCGTGTTACTAGGAAAAGATCCTTAGATGTAACGAAGAAAAATACAGACAGACATGTTTTTCAGTGCTTTGTTTTTGGACCAAAAAATGCTGGAAAATCTGCTCTTTTGAGCTCATTTGTAGGAAGGTGCGCCTCTTTAACAACTTTTACTGGATGGTTTTGGCTTAAGTTTATCATTTCCTTTATACATGTTTACTGTTATACCTTTTAAAGCCTGCGCTCAATCTGTTTGCAGGCCTTTCCTAAACAATAATGATATAACAAGCAATCAGTGCTATACAGTCAATTCCGTTGAGCAACGTGGGGTGAGCAGTTTTTGTTTATGACAGGTGAGCTTGATGCACTATGTTTCTAAGTCTTATTGGGTGCTGATGTATATTTTTGTTTCGTATATATAGGTTACTAACGGTTTTTGAAGAAAAATAATACTAGTAATTACTGGATCTTTTATCTTGCACACTATAATAATTCACTATTACATTGGTACAGTTCGGATGAGTATTCCTTAAAAAGGGCATCGGAATTGCTCATGGATGTAGCTAGAGAAGGAGAAGAAAGTGGGTATGGTGTTCCTTGTCTCCTTATTTCTGCTAAGAGTAATTTGCAGTCATATCCAATGGAAATCAAAGAGACCAAGATGGTATATTATTCTAATAATTTTTTTTTTCTTTTGAAAAAAGAAAGTAAAGTAAAGTAACGCCCAATGCCGTCTTCCACGGGTTATGGGTACCCAATACCATTTCCGGTGTATGGGGGAGGTTAAGATGTAGATAGCCTTACCCCTACCTAAGGTAGAGAGGCTGCTTCCAGTTCTACCAAAGGTAGAAAGGACCTCCGGCCTTTTGTAGGGAGTGAGGATCGAACCCCTGACCTCTCGGTTGAGAGGCAAGGGGTTTTCCAACTGATCCAACCCTACTTGTTTTTTTTTTTTCTTTTGAAACCCTCATGAAAATAACATACTTCTGAAATTGCAACCCCTCTTGGTTACTTATTTCTGCACTGATGCACCCAACACCTCTTGGTTGCTTAGTTGTCATAAGCATATCCATTTGATTCATGAATCATATATACGATGTGAATTTCATTACAGAATCTGCAGTACTATCTAATTTGTCATGATATTGGTAAAACTGCCATTGTGTTGTCTGATCAAATTGTATTATACAATTCTGTATTATTTACTTTACCTTATTTGCGGTGTCATTTTATCGTTGTTGATGTAGAGTGTGTTTTCCCTGTTGGTATTTGGTCGTAGGTCATAAAGAACAACTAACGAGACAACAAAATCTTCTGAAGATTAGTATGACTGTGGTTTACACATCATAAAATGCTTACTTTTGTGTTGAATGTCTATACTCTCTGTACATGATTAAATTAGTTAAAACGACCCACTAGCAGATCATACGCCAACAAAAATAGTTTTATTACCTTTCAAAAAGTATAACAAAAATAGATTTACCATCACTAATCTTAATCAATCTTTGTAACATAAAGGGTCCATAAAGCTCAAGAAATTGTCTTTTTTCATGTTGATATATACTGATGTTGCAATTTGCAAGTAGCCAAGTACCAATGATAACATTTTGATGCAAGTATCAATATTTCTGTTGCATATCGAGATATACTGTGCATGTTATACTTTGGCCACCAAGTATAAGTTAGTTGATGGTGATTATTTGAAGATTTACCACACCGAAACTCACCACAAAGAGACCCACGACAGGGAGCACACAAGTTTTGGATGGTGGAGGCAAGCGGCGGATGATGGCGGCAGGCGGCGGATGGTGGCTGCCTGTATTAGTTTAAGTTTATAGCTTCAAGGACGAAATGTGTAAATTATTAGTGCCACAGGGACCTTTTATGTAATTGACTCAAGGATGAACGGTGTAATTGTTTAGAGCCACAGGGATGATTTATGTAAATTTATGTAATTAATTTTTGATTAGAGGCTACAATAGGAAAATTAGGCAAGTTTAGGGCTACTTTAGGAAAAAAAATAATTCGATGCCCACAAAAGGAAAAGGTGGCAAGTTCGATGCCTTTTCAGACAATTTTTCATCTTAGAAAACGATCGAGTTACATGGGTTGTCAAGTGGATAGGTAGCCTAACAGAAAGATTAAACTATATAAATGCAGGAAAAATAAATGGTATATCACGTTTACCTCGATCTCAAGAGAAGCAACACTAGGGTTGAAAACCGCATCGACATCCATCAGAGTTAAAGCGCTCAGTATTTCAGAGTCAGTCTAACAAGTAATACAAGATATATTAGAATTATCTAGCAAACATGTATGATATAGCTAACAAAAACATAAAGAGGTGTAAGAAGTAAACTTCGGCTGTAGTAGGATTGGGAACAAGAGGTTCAACTACATCTTCCATGTTAGCATCAACGTGTTCAATAAGAGGTGGCAAAAAGGGCGGGTCGGACGGGCACGGGCCACGGTTAAAACAGGCTATGGGTCAGACGCGCACGGGCTAAACGGGCACGGGCCAAACGAGTGCTTGTTATACGAATTGCTTTAGAAAAGACCCAAAACGCTAAAATAAATTCCTTAAACGTAACACCTCATTTACATTTAAAAAATTAAATATATTATATCTATAAGTTTTTCTTTAAAAAAAATTCTAATGTTCTCCAGTTGAGAGAAAATATATGCCCGTTTGAGCTCATTTAACTTTTAAATGAGTAATATATGTCCATTTTAAAAAAGAGAAAGAGACTAAATTTGCTTAAATTAGCCAGTTAATTTTATTTTAGCCATAAATTGTCACTTCTAAATTGAACATCAATGGCTTCCATTTTATGTATTCTTATTCTTCTTACGTAATATCTAAACAACTAATACACAAAACGTGTGATGGTGGAATGTTATATCTTTATCTAAACATGGAAACGAGCGTAAATGTGTAGTCTGACAAATGGAGAGGTGATAAATTAAATGACACGAGCGTAAATGTGTATAGTCTGACAAATGGATAATTTTATACGGAAACTTAAACATGGAAACGATTAGAAAACTTGTCACCAGGTAAGGATGTATATTGTTAACTAGCTAAGAGACCCGTTGACACCGGGTTATTTTTTTTAAAAAATAAATAAATAAGATGATAAAAAAAGTAATAACGTAAATTTGTTAAATTTAAAATATGTGTGAGTCACAATCGATTTACAATCATCGCATTGCCAATCTAAAATAGATTGACTCGAACATAAAATGATGTGTGATTTTAATGATCAATTGAGTTGCTAACAAACCTTGTAACATTAAAAATAATGAACCATAGTATAATATAACGTGATTACACCAATGATTCATACATGATACAACATGAACCTGTTCAAAGACCTTCAAGTACTTCTTTATACACGACATTTGTTGTGGTTTTGGAGAGATTATCATCCTAATCACAAACGACAACCTTCAAACCCCGCTTGCTTTTTACTCTTGATACGACAACGTCATGTTGTCCATGCGTGAGCACGGACGGGCAAGTACAAACCAACTTTAGAAAGAGATTGCGGCTTTTGTTGATTGTCATGGCAAAAGATAACGATATCGGATATTGTTTCCAGACAATCTTAAGAGGCAAACGCTTATCTGACGGAGTAATCCTCAACCTTGGAATAATCACCTTTTTCCGAAGTTGGTTCCGTTAATGATCTGCGCCTGAATAGAGGTTCTTGTTAATTTAAGTACTTGAAGTCTTGTACTATTACATAAACCATTTGATTGGTCTATGTTTCTTAACAACATAATCGACACTCCGACTTTTAAAGCAAGCATGTGGTTTGGAACACCTGAGAACTTCAATCCATTTATAAATTCAGGCGAGAAAATAGACTGATCTATGACAGCACCGCATTCACTTTTATCCACGTTGTCACAACTTAAGTAGACCATTTCTTCTCCTGGAAATTTGGCCAACAAATGTTCATTTATAGTGTCGACTAACTCATTTGTGGGTGCCAAAATCGCCTTTTCTTGGAAGTAGGCCGGATCATGTATATTATCCAACATGTTTGGATAAGTAAAGTCAATAATAGATGCTATGGGGTCATCATCAACATCTATTATAGTGTCGACTAACTCATTTGTGGGTGCCAAAATCACCTTTTCTTGGAAGTAGGCCGGATCATGTATGTTGTTAATACAAATATCGTCATTAAACGTTATTTATATTTTTGATCTTTACCTAAGTTTTGTTAACGACAAAAGTAAATTTAATTTTTATAAAGCTTAAAGCTTGTCAAGTTTAATAGATATTAAAACAAGCTTCTTCAAACAATATCTTCATCATTTAAGCATTTACATTGTGACTAATCATATCTTAATATGAGTCTAAGCATAATGTATGATAGTAGTTTTTAGAATGGTTTAGTTTCTTAAAAACTAAACATTACTTATGTATTTGCATATTTCTAAAAAATAGAAAAACAACACATGACATCATGTGATGCATCATGGAAATCATTGGAAGATTTCATTACATATTTTGTGTAAATTTGTACTCTTCATATCTTACACAATCTTGCATAGATATGGTTAACTTTGGCAAGATCTTAATATCTTGCTGTCAGACCTCGGCGGCACCAAAATGTATAACGGACGGAATCCTTTCAAGGGGTCCGCCGTCCGTGGTGCCTGCTGATGGTTTTGGCTATAAATAGCAAAGTCAAACCAAGTAGTTTTTCATCCCTTTCTATCATAATCTCATACATATCTTCTCTCTAATCTTTCTAACTCAGTTTCATATCATATTAGTGATCTCTTTTGTAGCAAAGAAGATCAAGTCACATTCAAGCTTTAACGAGAAGTTGGAAGTCTTGTTTGTTTAGTGTTGTATGATCTTGTGTTGATTCATACTTCATTGTTGTACTAAACCATCATAATCTTGTGAGTATGAGTGGTTAGTATTTTAGTCCTCAAAATACATTGTGTGTGGGAGTGGTTGTGCCCTTGGAAAGAACTCGACATTTAGCTTAGTGTCGGAAATAGTGTAAGCGAAGTGTAAAGGTTTCTCCACCGGTGAAAGGAGCTTGTTGACTAGTGAAGTTGAACTCTCGAGTGTGAGACTCGGGGAGTGGAGTAGGGCAAGGAAAAAGAGTCCTTGTAGACCGAACCACTATAAACAACTTGTTGTGGTTTGATCATTTCTTTCCTTATTTACTCTTTACATATTGCTTATATATTTCATTTACATATCTAAGATCAATATCAATTGATATATCAATAAGTTTCAAAACAAAGTTTTTAAGTGGTAAACTATTCAACCCCCCTTCTAGTTTTCTACATATGTTATCCAACATGTTTGGATAAGTAAAGACAATAATAGATGCTATGGGGTCATCAGCAGCATCTATTAGAATATCTTCCGGCACATCTATCGAAACCTCTCCTTCGCTTGGTCCTCCAAGCTTTCCGTCTCCCACATTCAATAATCCATTCTGCAAATATCCATTGTTGAATCGCATAGGCATTGTAGTGCAGTGATGAATATGTGATGTTGAATCCATTTATAGCATATACAAAGTAATATAATTTTAGAAAGGGTTTTAAAACATTAAAGAGGTATAATTTTATGGGATTATTTGATTGTTTATGCATTTAGAGTGATTGACGATTTGCAAATATTATAAATTTAGAAAGGATATAAAAACATTAAAGGGTTAGAAATATTTTAGACAATTATTTGATTGTTACAATATTCATAAAGATGGAGGCTGATAAATATTTGGCAAATCAATTATATAAAGTTGCAAGTCGTGTAGGATTGCTTGAAAGGCAAATCACATAATAAACTTTATATGTTGTATTTAAAATAAGTATTAGTATAACATTAGTACACAAACTATTGTAACTGCAAGCTACTTACAAATTTGTAAATGTAATGATTGTTGTTTGCAAACAACATTTTTACAAAAAAAAAACTATTTCTAAAACTATAAGGTGAAGAAAACAAAAGCATGCACTGTATATATAAAAAGAGAATTGTAACCTGCATTTTAAAAAGTTAGACAAAGCATTCACCAATAAGCATAAACATAAAGTTCCAAACTGCCAATGTGTCACAAGGATAGAATGGGACTCCCCATATCAAAACAAAATCACAAATGTCTAAAATAATAGCAGCTCATTAGCAAGATATTGTCTAAAAGATGCACAAATGCATATTCAAAATGGAAACAATTTCCTTAAATGACTGTAAATGCAAAATAGTTGCATTTATTTATTGGGACTGATCGATCTTCACTTAGCAGCTTCTTTCTCCATCTTAATCTCGACAATCTGTTTTTTCATGCTCGAACCATCACTTTCATCCTCCACATCGGCTTAAGCTTAACAACTTTATATCATCAAAAGTTATTTGCTTATTTGGTGTTTAGCCATAGAACGTTACTTATTACTCTTACATACACTTTCACTACTTATTTGAAAAGAAAGGTGATTGGCCATATGTTCTTGCTCAATGCTGTTAAATAAACCTTCAGGTTTAGCATAGTGTAAACAATTACCATCATAGGTTCACTATTCAGCTAAGGGACTCCATACATTTAATTTCGACAACATGTAAGCTGAGGTTAATCAAAATTACACGAAGACGCTGGCAGATAACATTCAAGTAGTTTTTAAATAAATAGTTAAAAGCACCAAGTTTCATGTAGAGAGGAACCACGGTGCATTATTTGACCCGATTACTTATCAATGGGCCTATTTGGATCGTGTTTTATCTCAAACTCATCAAATATGAAAATTTGGTTGCAAAGGAACATGTCATAGAGATTGAAAGGCACAAAAAGTATATCTTTAATCCCACAACGTCCTAAATGATTTTATTTGAGAATTTTATCATTGTGCAATGCAATACTCAACACAACTGATCAAGTTCTCTGTAACACCTTGTTAGGAATTAGAAAATTCCATGTTAAAGTGTCGGTCACCCCAATTATAAGTCTAGCATATGTTAGCTCGTAGACGTGTCGTTTGTTACGTTATTAAGTAGTTTATTTGTTAGTTTGTAGCGTAGTTTAGTTTAGAGCAACACCGTGGAGGAAGGACGGGTCTTTACCCACTGTATACCTGATCCACAGGCCGATAGGAGGTCGTATTTCTTGTAACTATAAATACCCCTTCCATCCATGGAAGGGGTGGTGCTTCTCATTCAATCTAATATTCCATACTTTGTGTAAACCTCTAGCAAGAACACCCTCTCTCTCTACTAACTCTCTAACTATGGCAAACATGTATTTTGATCATCCAAGACCACCCGAATCATCAACACAAAAATAACGGTCCTACAATTGGTATCAGAGCCAGGTTATGTAGATATGCACCAGTCATGATTTCTTCAAATTAAGTGTGGATCTTTGTGAGCATGCGGCTTTGGATTGACCGCTCAATTCTGATCAACTGCAACCGTCCAAATGTACCTGCAAACAACAGTTAGCAATAAAGCGCACGAAAGTGTCTTTGACCACTTTCGTTGAATTGAGGTACACGGCCCACGGTTCCCCGTTGATCAGTACAAGTACTGCCTGTGATCCGGTAGGATTCCTAAGAATCTCCTTGACAGGGTTTCGCAAATGTTCTAGCTGTTCTCAAACCGGAACGTCTCAAAGAAGACAACACGAAGTGAGTGAACCAGCAAATTGAGATTCACTGATTGATGAAAAATGATTTGAAAAGCAATCGCGTATTGCTTGAAGAAAGAGTTTTGCAATACGACGAAGGTTTTATGAGAAAGATCAATTTCCAATCAAAATACTTTTTGTATTAGAGAATGAGTACACATTCGACGTGCTAGCGAAAAGAAGAGATTCGCACATCAAGCGGTTTTTCTAAAAGTATTTTTCAATCAGAGATACTTTTTGAATTTGAAATAAATACACATTCGATGTGCTAGGCAAAAGAAGATTTGCACATCAAATGGTTTTTCCAAAAGTATTCGTCAATTCCATTCCTGGACCAAGGTTGATTCACGAGTGAATCGCCCCATCGTTTCTATCCAGTTGTCACATGGTTGATCTATAGAATAGATCTCACATGCCACCTACCAGGAGCTTGTTTGATGTTGGCTCGAGAAGGCTTTCCATCTTCATTGTGAATATGTATGCATATCACTCGGATGTTCTGGCAATACCACAAGGATAATGCGTAGGACTCTTAATTATATTCTTACTTTCCACATAGCGTGAAACAGCAAGTCTTCATTAACTTTGTGTCCTAATGAGATATTGTGGATGATCTCTTGGCTCTAGACTCAATCGTGCACATTTGGTTCCTATGCCGGAGACTAGGGAGAGGGTCTCCTTCTTCAATATCAACAATCTGTAAGAGAATGTCGATAGATTATGTCGGTTCCCCGTGAGAATGAAACAAGCCCTTTAAGAGGAACTTGAGTAGCTTGGGAAGTTTAGTGCGGTCGGCACTGGGTCCATGACATCTTGTCTTCAATACCAGTGTTACATTAGTAACCACCAGTAGCATATGTATTGAACCCGGTTTTGCCCTAAGGTTGAATTATTGGAGGGCTATTTCTTTTCACCCTTTTTCACATACATTTCTTTTTCATTCTTCAACCCCTTCTTACCGAGACTTCATTACTAGAACTTTGTTGGGTTTATTCCAAGTACTAGCTCGTCTCACCGCACTCTTCCCATATTCTCATTTTCTCCTTTTTTCAATATACCTAAGGACTCTACACTATCTAGTGGATTGTCCCAGGTAGATCCTCCGGTTCGGGTGATCGTGGGAACGAATTCCTAACCTAACCATCCTTATAACACCATGCATAAAGTAAATTGGTCGGTCTTTTGGTATTGTTCTTTCCTTCATGAAACCAATCGAAAAATCATTTGGAAAAACAATCAAGGTACTTGTGATACGAGATCAAAGCATTTTGTACCTTAATAGTTTTGATCATTTTAGAAATGCTCCCCCTCAACATGTGCATATGTTGTTTGGCACATGGAGGCAAGAGTTCTTTGAAATAATTTCTTTGAAATAATTTCTTGATCACAATTTCTTACGAAAAAGCCATTTGATTTTCTTGGTAAAATTCTCCCCCTCAATATGTGCATAGGATATTTGAAATCATTTTATCACATAGAGGCAAGAGTTCTTTTGAAGCACATCCACGATCACAAGCGCCATTAAGAAACCATTTTAAAGCGCCATTAAGGATGGTTGATGATGTTGGATTTTGAACCATTGATGAACCACTGCATGTTCCCCTAAAACAGATATTCATCGAAACCAAAGTTGTCATTACACATTCAAGCTGACATTGTTTATGGTTTGGTCTTGATTTTGTAAAATCCCGTGAAAGATTCTATTTCTCGGTTTAAATCATAGACTTGTAAAATCCCGTGACAATGGAAACATCCTGGTAATAGTAAAGTGCATTTCCGGATCTATCTTACGGTTTATTCTTGGTTTTGTAAAATCCCACGAAAGAAAATATTTTTCGGTCTAAACCATAGAGTTGTAAAATCCCTTATTGATGGAACCATCCTGGAGAAAAGGAAAGTGTATTTCAGAATCTTTTCTGATGCTGGTGCTACGGTTTCTGCTTCGAAGAAGGGATAAAAGGGTGTACTTCATGAATTGGATGTGTGTTTGGAGATTCGTCATGGCAGTTTGGTTATTACAAGGTTTTACGGGGTTATGTGCTATTAACCATGGTCGGGATGAAACCATTATCAAAGTTCACTTTTAAGATCAAAGGAGGCTAGATTTGAGCTTTTAACAAGATGTGACAACGGGGTTAATTCTTTATTATTTATTTGAGGCTGAAGTGAAATATCACGGGCGAGTGCACTTAGTATCTGAAGGTATCGGGGATGGTTGGATGAAGATTCTTCGAGATCCTTGTTCAAGCTTATTATCAAAAACGAAGACTTGGAAATCTAGTTATTTTTGGGTGACTTTTACCTTTTCTTTTACCACTTGGGGGAATTGGGCTCTTATCACCACAAAATAACTATCACTTAAAGGAGTTACGTTGTAGTGCTCAGTGTCACATTCAATTGTGGATTTTCAAGAGGTGATATACGTCTTATACTCGATGGTTGGTTGGTTGAAGAGTATAGAGTACTTAAGAGATTCAATGGAGCATGAATTCTCGGCACCGCCCTTTGTTACATATGTGCAAGTTTAAGTCACGAGTTCGGGTTAGTTTACTTCAGGGTCAAATTCATCATATTGGGTTTTCTCCATCAGCTGTCACTACAAAGAGCCTACAGAATGATAATGGGGTTGATTACATGTTTTGCCAAAAGAGATTGAAAAGAAAGAGATTATGACGTCTGTTCACATCAGTTCAGGCCTCGTACTCTAAAGAAAAGAAAAGTGTACGTTTCAGTGCGCTTTATCTTCGAAAGAAGAGAAATCTTCTTATGACGTTTAAACACAACAGTTCATGCCTCGTACTCTAATGAAAAGAAATGTGTACGTGTCAGTGCACTTTATCTTCTGAAGAAGAGAAATCTTCTCAATTATGACCATTCTCATCAACATGCTTCATACTTTTTCCATGCGCTTCAGTCATCAAGTGAACCGGGCTACTGTTGAATGTTTTCTGATTCCACTTTCTCAACTATAATGACGATGGCGACATCCTGTGCTAATTTTGCGGGGGAGAAGTGTGAATAGACTACATTTGGATAATGTTCACTTGTTTAGTCAAGAATGGCATCTCCGTATGCAATTCTTGAGGGGGAGAAGAAGTGTGAATTTTTTGCATTGTTGATTGATATTTGAGAATATAAATGGTCATACGGCTCTAAACTCATGTAAGAACCGAGCTTCTTCTTATCGGGTCATCTTCACATGGAGTTGTTCTTCTAAGAGCCGTTGGTTGACATCTTCACTCGGATTGATGGGTTTATCGACAAAGTGCTTCCGGTTAATGCTTCACGTGCACATCAACATGATGATTCCGAACGACCTTCTGTTCTTGTTTGATGTGATTGGTAGTTTGGTGTTACCATCTTGTGTGTTCGTTGCGGCCTGATTGCTGATTTCCTTGATGAACATCTTTATGTTCTTGTTTGATTGGGAGGGATTTTAGTTAAGGGGATTTGCAAGATGTAAGTTAATTGGGATGCTTTTTGGTGGGATGCTTCTTGGTGTGAGTTAAAGATGTTAATTATCTATTCCCCAACTGGACAATCTTGAAGAAGGTCGAGTCTACAGTCTGTTCTACATTTCTTGCTATATGTTAGAAGACCAAAGACGAGTTGCATTTAATGATCTAAAGACTTCTTCTTAATCTGGGCATTTATCAAAAAGATTGTCGATCTAGGGGAGAGCACTAATTGGGGGAATGTGATATGTCGAATTTAATCCCCAATTAGACTTACTCACATTATTCAGCATGTTGATTCTCACAAAGACTTCAAGCGATCTTCTCAACAAATTTCAAGTATTTGGGCATTCAAAGAGTTGCTGATTCTGAAGTATCAAAACCAACAAGGGGTAAGGAGACAAGCATCTAATTGCGAGTAAACTTGATGAACTTAATACTTCTAAGTAATTGAAGATATCCCGGGAAGACAAATGTTATTACCGCAGAGAAACTCAAGGTTTGACTCATGGCGAGTAAACTTGATGAACTTAATTCTTCTAAGTGATTGAAGATATCCCGGGAAAACAAATGTCATGACCGCAGAGAAACTCAAGGTTTTACTCATCAAGGCGTTTAGTGTTTGTATTTCATCTACGTGGGGGAAGTGATGCTAGAGAAAGTTTCTGAAGATAAAAGAGGTACACTAGTGTGTGGTGATTTCAATGGTATCGCAATGATCAGGGGAGAGAGATTGTGTACATTGGGGATGCTCAGCTGTTTCAATTAAGTGCTTAATCAGTGATTCAGAGATATAATCACTTATCCCGGAGTTGACATCCGCAGAGATTGTCATCCGTAGAGATAATCAGTGACTTGGCATGCTTCTTCAATGTTATCAGTTATTAATTCCTTGTGTATTGGTATACTTCGGATACTTGAGCTTCATACACGATCATCAGGGAAGAAAAATGTGAACATGGGGAGATGTTTTCATTCCCCTCTTGATGTGTATTCGGGAGAGCTCTTGGGTATTGGTGTACTTCGGGTTCTTGAGCTTCATACACGTTCATTCGGGAAGAAAAATGTGAACATGGGAAGGTGTTCTTCATTCCCCTCATGAAGTGTATTCGAGAGAGTTCTTGAGCATTATACTAAGAGACTGTCTACATCAATTCAACTACTTGGGGGAAGTGTTCTCTTGTCACCTTTTGGAATGGATCGCTTCAGACTTCAGTGGTTATGAAATGTGAGAAGATTATTTATGAGTGGGATGATACGTTGCTGATCTATTTTGATGATATAACCTCGAACGAAGAATCACGGTGATTATTCTTGAAAGGAGCAGCGGGATTTATGATAATGGTGTGCTTCTCTGTGCACCTGGCTAAGGCAAGCTTGAAATAGAGCTTCGATCAGCTTTCAGCTAAAGGATTTTAAGTTTGGGGGGAAGCTGCCAAAGTCTCACTTTCAGATGGTTCAATTTCTTTCTTCGATTCAAGAGACCTGGAAGCTTTGGTGGTGAATGTTTAAGAGTTGATGACTTCTATCATCTACGACGTCTTTTCGATATCCTTATCTCAGGACTCGTATCATCATCTTCTTTAACTATATCATCTATTCTATCCTTGTATATATTTATCAAAAACCAAAATACAAAAATATAAAACCAGCAAAACAAAATAGAAAAATATAAAACCAAGAAAAAGAAAATAGAAAAATATAAAACCTACAAAAACCCATAAAAATCAGAAAATTTGAAAAATACCAAAAATATTGTTTTTCTCATGACATGTCTTCTGGTATCGATAACATCTACGGTCTTAGAAATTTCATTCAATAATGGCACGGGACCATAGATGAAGTTCGAGCAGGAGGTGTAAATATTTTTTTCTAAACATGTCAAAATATGGCTTACAGTTATTTCAGACTGTAACCCGCGCTTCAAACTATGGCTTACAGTTATTTCAGCATCGTAACTGGCTTAAAACTATGGCTTGCTATTATTTCTGATAGCAACCCGTTCTTCATGAAAGGAAAGTGCTGCACTAAACATATTTTCAAAAATATCGTGCACTTATCCTAAAAACAAATTGAGGAAAGTATGTCGAATGACTGCTGTTCCTACACAAATGTTTTTCCGTCTAAAATTCTTCAGAAAAATATTTGTTGTTTTCAAAAATAGTGGAAAATGAGTTGCTTAAAATCTATCAGTTTCAGAGTTTTTATAAAATCTGGAAACTCAATAAATGACTTCAGCACTTTTAAAATCTTTTATAAATTGAGTCATTGATTGAGGGGGATAATGTTTTCAAATCTTACATCATCTAACGGGCTTTCTTAATCATCCTACGTGCTTATCTAAAAATGATATTTGCCTATGTCGAAGGACTAGGAATTTAGGATATGATTGTTAGGATTAGATGATTATAGTTTGATGAAACACATTATTCCCATGCTTTATATGAACTGATTGATATGTTGAATTGACTTTTATTAGTCGATTGCTATTTGGGTGTTGTCGACCACCATATATCTGTTTGTGTCCACTAACGTATGCAGGTATCTTGGTATAAGAATGTTCCCGATCAGGATCCCACATAATATGATGTTTGGATGCCGAAAGGAAAGGGTAACTAGATCTTGGGTTGACAAATGAAGAAACGGAGCTTAATTGGACTTCAATGGAGAGTTGGCATAAATGCAACGTAAGAGGTCTCACTGCACCAGCAGATGGTTTTCTTCTAAGTGATTGAAGAAACGGAGCTTAATTTGACCTCAGTTGGCATTCTAAATGCAACGTAAGAAGAAGTCTCACTGCATATGCAGACGGTTTTTCTTCCAAACCCTACAGCAACAACAACGGAAGCTTCTCAACCACTAATGTATCTTTGTGCAGGATACCATTTTTTAAACAATTTTGAATAATTTGACTAAATTGTTTTGAAAAAAAAAATGGAAAATATTGTTTTGAAAATATATTGGACTAATTTTTGAAAATCACCGGACTTCATGTTATCAAAACCTAAGTCACTCAATTATTGACTTCTGTCATGGATTGAGGGGGAGAGTGATTTAAAATAAAATATTTTCAAACGATGTTTATTCACAAAAGTTCCGTCTTGTATGATAATAAGTGGTGATCTAAAGATTTAATGTTATGTCATGGTATGATTTTTTCTTTAGAATCAAGGTCTTTCAAAATGAAATTTTTTCTGTTCTTGTTTGATTGTGAAATTGTTTTGTTTTACTCAAAAGATCTCTTAAAAACAATCATACCTGACACTAACAATCTTTAATGTCTAAATCTGTTCCTTATTAATCATTTTTCAAAATTAAATCAAGCCACGTCTTTCCCCAAAGTTTTCTAAATGATTTAAATCAGTTGGGATCACAAATCTCAAATGGTTTGATATTTTGATCGGGGTAGAGATCGTGTTTTAAATCTCAAATCTGTTTTAAATGGAATTGGTTTTAGTCCTTTATAGGCACTCCTGCCTCCATGTGCCAAATGATTTCAAATACACAATGCACATGTTGAGGAGGAGGATTTATCCAAAAACGAGATGAGTATTTAAACAAGGCCACATTTTCTCCCATGTTTTCTAAACCTAATTAAATCACTTGGGATCCAAAATCTCAAAGGGTTTGATATTTTTGATCGGGGGAGAATTTGTGATTTAATAATGAAATTTGATAAAAGGTGATCATTTTTGATTTAATTGTGCAGGCTGCTCTCTCATATGTGCTAAACGCTTTCGAATCTCGAAGCACATTTTGAGGGGGAGCATTTTAAAAGAAAAGAAACTATCGAGGTGCAAATGCTTTTATGTTTTAACATAAAGTACCTTGATTGAGTTTTCAAATGGTTTCTTAATGGCTTTTGTAATCGTGGATGTGCTTCAAAAGAACTCTTGCCTCTATGTGATAAAAATAATTTCAAATATCCTATGCACATATTGAGGGGGAGAATTTTACCAAGAAAATCAAATGGCTTTTTCGTATGAAAATTGTGATCAAAGAAAATATTTCAAAGTCCTCTTGCCTCCTTGTGCTAAACAATTTCTAAATCATTCGCACATGTTGAGGGGGAGGTTTTCTAAATGATCAAAACTATTAAGGTACAAAATGCTTTGATCTCGTATCACAAGTACCTTGATTGTTTTTCCAAATGATTTTTCAATTGGTTTTAAGGAAGAATGAACTGTACCAAAAGACCGACCAATTTACTTTATGCATGGTGTTATAAGGATGGTTAGGTTAGGTATTAGTTCCCACGATCCGCCAGAACCGGAGGGATCTACCCAGGGACAATCCACTAGATAGTGTAGAGTCCTTAGGTATATTGAAAAAAGGAGAAAAGTGAGATACGAGAAGAGTGCGGACTGAGACAGAGCTAGTACTGGAATAAACCCAACAAGGTTCTAGTTATGAAGTCTCGGTAAACACTGAAGGGGTTGAAGAATAAAAAAGAATTGAATGTAAAAAGGGTGAAAAGAAATAGCCCTCCATCAATTCAACCTTAGGGCAGTAACCGGGTTCAATACATATGCTACTGGTGTTTACTAAGGTAACATCGGTATTGAAGACAAGACGTCATGGACCCAGTGACGCACTGCACTACAACTTCCCAAACCACTCAAGTTCCTCTTAAAAGGGCTTGTTTCATTCTCACGGGGAACCTACATAATCTATCGACTTTCTCTTAGAGATTGTTGATATTGAAGAAGGAGACCCTCTCCCTAGTCTCCGGCACAGGAACCAAATGAGCACTATTGAGTCTAGAGCCAAGAGATCATCCACAATATCTCATTAGGACACAAAATTAATGATGACTTGCTGTTTCACACAATGTGGAAAGTAAGAATATATTAAGAGTCCTACGCATTATCCTTGTGGTATTGCCAGAACATCTGAGTGATATGCATACATATTCACAATGAAGATGGAAAGCCTTCTGGAGCCAACATCAAACAAGCTCCTGGTAGGTGGCATGTGAGATCTATTCTATAGATCAACCATGTGACAACTGGATAGAAACGATGGGGCGATTCACTCGTGAATCAACCTTGGTCCAGGAAATGGATTGACGGATGCTTTTGGAAAAACCATTCGATGTGCAAACCTTCTTTTCTCTAGCACGTCGAATGTGTACTTATGTTTTCAAACACAAAAAGTATCTCTGATTGAAAAAATACTTTTGGAAAAACCGTTCGATGTGCGAATCTCTTCTTTTCGCTAGCACATCGAATGTGTACTCTTTTAAATACAAAAGGTATTTTTGATTGAAAATTGATCTTTCTCATAAAACCTTCGTCGTATTGCAAAACTCTTTCTTCATGCAATACGCGATTGTTTTTCAAATCATTTTTCATCAATCAGTGAATCTCAATTCGCTGGTTCACTCACTCCGTGTTGTCTTCTTTGAGACGTTCCGGTTTGAGAACAGCTAGAACAGCTGCGAAACCCTGTCAAGGAGATTATTCGGAATCCTACGATCACGCGAGTACTTGTATTGATAAAGGGGGAACCGTGGGCCGTGTACCTCAATTCAACGAAAGTGATCAAAGACACTTTTGTATGTTTTATTGCTAACTGTTTTTTGCAGGTACATTTGGACGGTTGCAGCTGATCAGAATTGAGGAGTCAATCCAAAGCCGCATGCTCACAGCATCCACACTTAATTTGAAGAAATCATGACTTGTGCATATCTACATAACCTGGCTTAGATATTTCTATACTTTGTTCGTCTGCCTGCTGCAAATATCTTGAATCAGTAAAAGCTTCCGCTACTCTGATGGAAAGATGTCATGATTCAAAAGTGTGAGCATGTCGGTCCAAAAGTCACAACTTCACATGATGGCAACACAATAAAGGGTGATCCAGAGATTTACTGTGGCTGATGATCTCAATGAAAGCTCAGAGATCATCAAAGATGTGGATCAGTTCAAAGGCCTCCACTTAAAGTACAATTCAATGCGGACTTTAAAGAATCGCTACAAAAGCACAAAGATGCAGATGTTGAAGAATTCAAGTCTACGAGCTCAAGAACTAAAGACAAAGATAGAATGCTAGGATGCAAAATGTATTTCATGGGGTGACCTCCTTTAGGGGGAGATTGTTAGGAATTAGAAAATTCCATGTTAAAGTGTCGGTCACCCCAATTATAAGTCTAGCATATGTTAGCTCGTAGACGTGTCGTTTGTTACGTTATTAAGTAGTTTATTTGTTAGTTTGTAGCGTAGTTTAGTTTAGAGCAACACCGTGGAGGAAGGACGGGTCTTTACCCACTGTATACCTGATCCACAGGCCGATAGGAGGTCGTATTTCTTGTAACTATAAATACCCCTTCCATCCATGGAAGGGGTGGTGCTTCTCATTCAATCTAATATTCCATACTTTGTGTAAACCTCTAGCAAGAACACCCTCTCTCTCTACTAACTCTCTAACTATGGCAAACATGTATTTTGATCATCCAAGACCACCCGAATCATCAACACAAAAATAACGGTCCTACACACCTTTTATCGCAAAGGCATGTACATGATCTATATTTCTATAATCATAGGCATTTAACCGTATAACATCACTCATTAGTTTTAGATAATCTTTCAGGTGAACTTAGTGTAAACAATAACCATCATCAATCGAAATTGTTTTGATTGATAGTTTTTAAATCAATTTATTGTATATAAGGAATCTGAATTATTAAAGTCTGCTAAAAAAATAGAAGTATGTTCTCATTTAAGTGTGTAAAGGATCAATAACATTACCTGGTTATTTGCATGGTTACATCCCCAAGCAAGTCGCACTGTTTCTTTTCCAATTGTGGTCCCATTTAATTTTTGCAGTGCCTCTTCTTTTATATAATCATATGTTAGATAAGCTCGATAAAAAAATGCTATAAAACCATTTTAAGCATCCTTATGATCACAAGGTCGGTTGCTGAAAGGATCTTTTAAAGAACACACAATATCAAAGAAAAAAGGTGCACCTGCTGATAAATTAAACAAATCAGCATCCTTTGCAGATGGGAAATCTCACTGAAACTATCTCGCCATATTGGAAGAAAGGTTGTTCAAGATCCTCGTCCCTTACAGTAGCGTAAAGTCCTCCAACAAATATCTACAGCCAATTGAAGGGTTAGCCAAATGTGAATAATATTAAAGTAGATTTTTGTTTGAACCATAAAACTTGTGAAAAGACCATACTGACCATTGTGTTATAAGAATCACCATCAGATTAAAAGGTCTTGTTATCCATTGCCAGCTTGTTCAAGAGCCTAATAGAATGACAGAGATAATTGTCAAGCTGTAGCAATGACCAGACAAAGAGGCATCATTCAAAAGGATGGGGTGGTCTTGGTAACTGTAAGTATATGGTTCTTTTATTTCTGATGTGGTTGCATTTTTTACCATTTATATTTTTAGTAGATTCCCTTCTTGTTGCCCGCAAAAAGAAAAAAAGCTTAAATTGATTTAATCTAATTTATCAAGCTCAATGATTCTTCTTCCAACCTAAAAGCACATACTCCTACCTTTTTTTTTTTTTTTTTCCGATTTCTGGAACATCAGGCCCTCATTATTTGTTGTTGAGTGTGATTAACATGTTGATAACCACTTGAATGTGATTAAGCTGTATTTTAGTATTTGAACACTCACCGTTTTCTCCCTCGTGTGCATGGCGTTTATTTTTTGTATCCTTCTCATTGGGACTTGTAGCGGTACTTTTAAGTACATTGGTAGTTGTAGCGTTCTCATCAGTCTGTGACTCAAGATCGTACAACAAATCACAGTTATGTCATTCTACCAAGAAAAGATATTAGTGGCTTTCTTCCATCTTGGCACCAATTTAGCCAAGTTATAATTTTTTTTTCCATATCACCTGTAAGAGATTAATTCCCGCCTAACTCGCTTTGACTCATTACTCAACCACCCAAATTAGTAACCTGATAAACAAATCTATGATTTTGAGCATGTTCAACTACTTTAACATAGAAGTATATTCTTCATGGCGTTGAATAGTCCTACAATTTATAAGCACTTGATTAATAAAGAATGATAATCATATATACAGGTACACAGACATCACATATTCTTTAATGAAATTATGTTTAAATTTATTAGGTAAACCAAAAGCAAAGATCATAACTGAAATCATTACAAAGTTATGTCCTCACCTAAGGATGAAGGCCCTCTGCTCCCAGTTTTGCTTAAAAAACATGTGATGTCGTTTGCTTAGGTTGCACACTCTGCAAATAAGCTTCCATTAGTGACATTTTCATTTTTAACTTTTGTAAAAGTAAAATGTAACCCAAATCGACCCATTTATAGTAGCGTCAAAATTAAAACCACAAGAATATTTATAATAGTGGAGCACCTCGTGACATGCAGAGTTTACGGGGTTTAGATTCATCTTAAACTTTGCAAGCTGAAAAAAGCTAAACCAGTTATTATGAAATAAACAAATAACAGAACATGTAAATATTACCAGGTATTTATAACATAACCACCAACCTGAGTATTAAATTGAACTTTGAACAAAAAGATCATTACTTTCGACTCCATACGTGGCACCTTCATTAGCTCCACGATATACAGCAAAATAGTCAAATATTGGACTTTATAAAATGGATAAGTGTGAATCTTACACCACCCCAGATTACTAATAAGTTATTCAGGAATAGATCATTAGAATGAAAATAAATGTACATATAATGATCTTGATACCCACCTTTTCAAACTTGCTCATTCGTGTATCTGTCTCAATGATATAATTCTGAGCAAGAAAAACATTTGAAAATCAGTATCTCAAAGTAGATGCATCAAATAAGTAATGACTTCACTCACCTTGAGTTTCGCCATTTCTTCTCTCGTAGGAATCCATTTTAAAATAGATTTTAGCTGATCAACGTTTAGAATTTTTCCATCCATAGCTAATATTGCGCGCTGCATATGAGAGAAAAAAGTTGCCACTATCATTCAAATGTTCTGATTAAAAATATGAAAATAGAAGAAGATAAACATATCATATCACATCATTCCCTTACCGTCATATTAGAAAGTGGCATTTTAACCTTTGTAAGCATGATTTCGACGGCATTGACCCTACTAAGATCAATCTAGATATATATCAACAATTTTCAATATTACTACACACACAATAATGTTTTTTCTGCATATGGTGGTTATAAGGTGATCATGATACATTGCATTACCAATTAGACTTTTTCTGGGCATTTATTCTCTGCCTCTTTAGAATCAACTTTCTCTGGTGCTTACACATTGCATCCCAAGATTAACATAAAACGTTTAATAAGTTAATTCGGTCAACATTTTTCAGCAAAGAATTAACTATCCTTCGATATGCTCTTTCTAGAGCACCAAATGAACACATTACCATAATACCATATGCATCATACTTAGAAAACCCATCAAAGGTCAAACTCTATGGCCACGACTGTCAAGTTTCTTCCACTCCTTACCACAGAAGCATCGATAATCACTTCTGCCTGGGGATATAAAGATAAATTATGTTAGAAGTCAATGGACTAAAATTTAAAAAAGGAATCAGTACTTTCTCACATCACTATGATAAAGAATAACGAATCATATATGGTATGGTTTAAATGCACACAGTTCTTAAAATTGCAGCAATTATAAGTTTGAGACATCCCACATCAGCTGCAACAATTAAGTGGGCCAATTTTCAAGCAAAATCTATATCATGGAATTTTGCTTTGGTCTGTTCTAAATATCACTGCTACTTGCCTACTTATATGAGCACCTATGCGTTTAGCATCCACTTTGATTAGTTACAATTGCTTAACAGATATGCCTGGTCTACGGAATCCAATAATCAACTGAAGAGTTTGAATTTATCTATACTATATAATATTTTAATAATAACAGGGAAACAAACAAATAACAGATTTAGGTGTGTTTGGGATTGCTAACCTCTCTCACACAACACCAGCAACCAAGAGCAATTGTTCAAAAGCATATCTACATACTCTTTCAATGACCTTCTCCTCTATTGTATACTGTTACAGACGATTAGAAAATAAAATGTTACCATATAATTCATTTAATATTTAAGTTGTTTCCAACGTTGAAGAAGCAATTAAATGATAAGAACCTCAGTGCAGAAGGTGGTTATAAGGTGATTGTAAATCCTGAGCTTCTTTATTCTGCCAGATACTATGAGCACGATCCTGAGCTTGTAGATCCACTTGTGGATTCCTGCATAATATATACACTTAAAAACATATCTACATACCGTCATTGAACAAAACGCTTAAACCCAAACACCGAACTAACCCACTGAACAAACCCATTCCAAAATACCAAGACAATACCGAAACGATTAAAAGTTACTTGATTGCATGGTCTTGAACCAAGCAAGTTACATATGTTGAAGTTCATAATGTCGTGTTTGTACTTTAAAAATCACTCTTTTTATTGTAAGACTCTGTGTTACTGACACGTAATAGTGTTATCTAAAACAACCGTTGTTGCAAGTATGCGATCATGTTGACTTAGGAAGCCTCTAAGTGCTAACATAGGCCCTCCTGATCTTGTTTGAACAAAAAGCAGCCCGAATCTACAAATCACATAACAACGATTAGTAAAATAATATACATAAAAAAGAAAGGCAAAAATGTTTTGAAAGTATGAAATTAGTCATTCATCAGATCGTTAAGGTCGATACTTTTTGGGGTGTTTGAGTTAGCTTATTTTGCCTGCTTAAGGGCTTATTTTTAGTTAAGCTTATGGCTAATTCATAAGACATAAGTCTTGCCTGACATGGACTCCATCAAAGGTATTCACAACATCACTTTATGCTTCAAGTTTCAGTACCTCATTATTTTCCACCAACTCACCCGTATTCACAGCCTGCCCAAAAAAACCAAAACATAATGACGATTTACCATAACAGAAACCCTACATTTCAAAACCCCAAAATTAAACACTATTAAACTCATTGAAAACTTTATTTTAAAAATACACCAGAGCAATTCTTGTAAAAGAGCTTATGCTTATTTATCACCTTGTGATCATTATAAACCCCCTTAGATAAGCACATTACAATAGCTTCTAAAAACAGCTTATTATGTTTTCATAATTCAGTAAACTCAAAAACTGCCAATAATTATCAAAATAAAATAAACTTGTGTTTGGGTCAAAATACTACCATCCATAAACATTCAATAACAACCCACTTGAAACATTTAACCGATCATCAACAAACATTCAATTATAATCCGACCAAAAAAAAATCAAATTAACAGTAAATCTTATCAACATTAACAATCAAACATACAATCAACAATAATTAAACTAAAAAACTGTAACATATCAAATATAGTAAAATTTATATGTTCTTTAAACATGAAAAAGAGTTATAAATGAACTAACTTTGCAGCCTTTGTTTTGGTTTTCAAGCTACAAATAAGTTTTTTGTGATGCTAAAGCTTATAGACCCGATGTTAATAGCTTTTTGTGATGCGAACAGCTTGATGTTAACACATATGAGATTTAGATCAAAACCCTAAAAAAGCTAATAAATATACTTACTAATCGAATGATGTAATGTTTAGATTGAAATTGAATGGAGACTTTGAGATAGGTAATTGTACACCTGCATATCAAATTTAAAAAAAAATATTAGAACAATCGAATCACACATATCAAAATCAATCGACACAAAATTAAATTGAAAAAACTAATAGAAACCTATTACATATAAAACCTGCTACAAACAAAAATAGATCAAAAAAATCAAATTCATTACTTTTCAATCGGATATATGGGTTTCCACTACTTTTCAATCACATAATAACCATAAAAAAAATCAGCAATAATACAAACCTAATCGATTCAATACAATTAGAACTTACCGAAATTATTGAATCGTATAGAGGAAGATTGAATCACATTGGAGAATTGAAACTGAAATAAAGAGATGATTTCGAATTATAGAATTGGAAATGAATGTTATTAATGGGTTAACAAAAATAAAAAGAAACGCATTGAAGAAGGATGAGCGTTATGACTTTGTTATTCTCACTTAGAAAACCTACTGCATAAAAACATTGTACTATGAAGCTAATTAAGGTATGACATTAAACAAATTTTTAATGCAATGTGCTTAGTAGGACTTGTAAAAAAGCTTATTTTATTAGAGATAACTAGCTAAAAGACTCGTGAAATTCACGGGTATTTTTAAGTAACGTCGAAAAAAGTAGTAAATGACATTGTGTATTATGAAGGTATAACTTAGAAAGAACGAAATCTAAATAAAGATTTGTAAAGTATATTGTTAGTCATAATCAAACATCTATTATATAAAACACAATAGTCAAATAATACAAAAATAAAAAAATGAAAAAAAATAAAAAACATCTTCGACTATTTATTTTACTAATGCGAGATATCTGTATATATACTATATAGTACATATAGATGTTATCATAAATTTTGTAGCACTTATTTATAAAGCACGTTGGTGGTGCTTTTTGTAAGATTTCCAACTTCGTTACGAATAACCATCTTTAATCCTTTATTGCTCCTAACACGAGAGACGGCTATGTAGGCCATGTGTAAAAACAGTTTGAGGCAAATACCCACCAACTTGCCCGAGAGATTGTCCCTGACTTTTGTTGATTGTCATTGCGAAAGAGACGGACATGAGACTTGCCTGAAATCGCCACCAAAAACCACTGTCATGTTGCCGTAATGATTTTTCCATGATGTCATGCCTTGACTTAACGTGTCCTATTCATTAAAAGACAATTTCATCTATTAACTCCCTTTCTCAAACATGCCCCTTGCTTAAAATGTCCTGTAATGATTTGTCTAATGCCTCGAAGCAATGCTTGCTAGTTATTGGGGCATCATCATCATATATAATTAGTTTGCGTTTGCGCGGCAATGCAGCAAGATTACTTTGAGGATTAACTGAACATGTAGAGTGTTCATCAATGTTGATGGGAATTTTTAATGGTGAATGTACGGTTCTCCCACCCGTCATTAAAAATGATTAATAAACATATGCATTTGTAAACATAAGCGTATATGCACATGTAGAAATATAGAAAATACTATGTATACTATATTGTGGTGCACACTACAATCAGGATTAAATATTGGTTTTTAGTTGACTATGCAACAAACAGATACAAAAACATAAATACACATTCAACTTGATTAGTCACACAAGCTAGAATCAGGTGTTAATGTCATAATAACTCATAATCTTATAATACACACAATCACATACATATTTATCGTTGCGTCTACGTGATATACCTGTAAAAGTTTTTCAAAAATAAAATTTTGATTTCTTAGCAAACACAACAACCGCGAGAAAAAAATATATTCAAACACACCATTACTGACAACCTCAATTACAAAGGAAAACTATAAAATTTCACCAACTACCAAGAAACATGCTTGCAATTAGATAGAGAAAAAATAAGAACCACTGATCATATATAACATGACAATTGTGTATTTTCATTATATAATTGGCCCTTCCATAGTTTCATCCTCATGTTTCTGAACCCAAGGACCAGACCCATCCTACCATAGCTTGCATTTGGTGCTCTAACAGAGTAAAAAAAATATACGTGCTCATAAAACATTGACAATTAATAATAAAAAAAGAGCCTTAATATAAAAAAAAGATTAAAATTTTGCAACACAAATTGAATTATTTATGTGATACTTTATTCATTATGATGAGTTCCATGTTGATTATCTTGAGTCTAGTAACTAATGGGAGCCATTCCATTTATTGAATTTCTAAACTGGGGAATTTTATGTATAAGCCATATATTAGTTGATTGTAAGATTATTTTCATTCTTTGCCATGAACAAATTCTTGTAAGTATAGGATAAAAGATCAATACATCTGTGTAGGTACTTAACTTAAAAATTAGTGCATCTTTATCATGTATGTGTATTGTGTTTTTGGTTCGGGAATCTTTATGACCATAATTTGTATGTAATATTATATGATTATTTGCAATGTGTGTCTGTACATAGAAAAAGAAAACATGCAATCCTATTGACCAACTGTTAACCAAACAAAAAAAGAAGCTAATATAAGCTCCTCCTTAACAACATAAAACACATTATAAATAGTGGTTGTCCAAACTACTCACTAATGATGATGTTATTAAAGACTAACCAAATCATATTTAGTAAAATTATTGCACAACACATTCAACTTTCAAACATAATAAAGCTTGAAATTTCAAAAAAGCAATTTCAAAATCTGCTATAAGCGATACAATAGGCCAAGTTATTTTTCGGAAAAACTTGGTGAGGGGAGGGGAAAAGTGTGGTATAAAGTTCGAGTTTTCAAAAAAGCGATTTAAATTCAAAAGGAAGAGAAGTTTAACTTTTACTTTGTTCAAGGAAAGCAAGTTCTTAGAGACCATGTCAATCTATGTCTGAATATACTAACTTTTGTGTTTTGTTTAGTAAGTTCTTGCACATTCATACTCTTCAAGACATCACACATTTTTTTATCTTAAAACTTAGTGATAATATATGATGATATTGTCTCATGCATAGTAAAACAAATAAAAATACATCCAAAATATCATGTCTAAAAATCACATCAATTGCGCATATACAAAAATTACCCTTTTTGACTTTTTTGGACCCATATGAAAAAGTTACCCTTTTTGGACCATTAACCAACTGACGCTAAATTAATTTGAGATAAATTTGTCTTGCTGGAGATAAAATGATATTCGAATCAACCCATTTTAAGATAAATGGGTCAAAATTAACACCTCAACTTTAAGGGTGTTGGACCAATACAGAACAAATATAGAACAAATGTGTTTGTCACCCAAAGTGTATTTACAATCTACAAATTTGCTAAATATTTTGTATCTCACTTGGTCACTACAAAGTATAGCCTCTTTATGAAATTTAAGGCACTAACCATTATAAAATTGAAGGAAAGATAAGAACTATATGTGGTTCAGAACAACACCCGACCCATTTAAACTGCACCAGTAGTAAATGCATTGTGATTTCTAATCATTACCCGTTATCACACCAGCACAAACGTGCACCATTGTCATTAATAATTTGAGTAGCTTTATTTTAGATCATATAGGTCCAAACATAATAACTAAAAAAAAATATTGAAGAAAGTACACATGCTTTTACTACTTGTGCGAAATTACATCCTTGCATACCCTCAAAACTATAGCTTCCAACGATTTAAACATATTTACTATAAACCAAAATTTAGCATTAATATAAAGTCACTCCACACAAAGAAGAGAAAAAAAAATGTCATTAGACTTGGACGCTTGCACAGGCACACAACGGTGTTTGGATTTGTTATTTTAAACTACTTGTCAACAAAAAAAATGCAGTCACATAGAATTATAAGGTACGTTTCCATGTTTTATTACAAATGAGTCATATTAATTACTTTCATGAAGTTAAAGTAAAATAGCACATAAACTTAACATTAAAGTTCAACTCACTTCTGAAAGCATCCCTCATTAAATCCATTGACTTGAGCGACCATCTCCAATGGTTAGTTCTAGAGGTACATAATATTATCGGAAACCTTTACAACATTAGTTTCAAGGAACAATATTTATACACAACCAATATATATACAATGATAGCCTCTCTATTTTTTGCCTGGAATGAAAGAATATGTTCTATTATCACCCTTAGTTTAGTTATATATGTTTCACACTTTTGGTGGGTAATATCTAAATAAAAAACAATAATTGTTGCACAATCTGATGAAGATTAGTCATGTTTATGAATAGAGAGCCCATAATGCATTAGTTCTGTTACAAATCAAGAATAAGATCATAGTTTCTAAAATTTTTACATGGAAGAGAGTGTTACCAGATTACACGATTTAGATGATGATCCCAGAAGGAGCTATAACATATAAAAACGTGTGCTTCGGCCTCCTGGCACATTCTATCATAACACTGAGCAAGATGTCGAGCATCTTCAAGGGGGGCTCCAATTACCATGGCTCTTAATCGCTCAGCAACCTGCACAATTTGGCAATAAAATGTGCAAATTGAGAACAAAAGGCATAAAGTATGAGAAAATTTTACGGGCATTAAGGAATAATGATTGTTCCAGACCTGTGTCCTGAAAGGTAGATATATCGTGTTTCGGTTATCTTCGTTACTTAAAATTGTGGATCTTCTGTTCCTGTTATATTTTTCATTACTTAGTGCTAGACTTGATTCCACGTCTATTAGAATCGCTTATAATAGACCTCCCTAATAACGGTTAAGAAAAGATGGCATGTTAATACAACTCGTTACAGTGGATACATAATGAGCACCATGATAAAGGTGTGTGAAGTTGAAGCTGTATAGTTGACGACTTGACGGTCTCCAATCAGAAAAATAGCAGGAAAGGATGTGCTTTTTTAATATTGAAAGGCCAAATATATATACAAACACAATGGGATAATACTTATAGGCAAAAACATATAGAACATCAGTTTGTATAAATGCCTCTCCTAAAATGTAACCCACCCCATCATTTGTGCCCTCAGATAATGTTGATCAAAATAAGAGACTTACCATTCAAGTTTTCATGACTATCGTTCTTCCGTCAGCATCAATTTTCTCGAGTATATTTGTGTCTCATGTGTGCATGCATTATCGTGCATCAAAACTGAATTAAGTATGTGTTGACGTATATACCGGACGGTCCAACGTCCGGCCAGACACATGCTCCGGATGTCAAGACACACACGCCGGACGACCATCCTGACGTCCGGCCAAATAATAATAATCCCGACCATGTCAGCAGGTTTTAGGGGATTTCCTACCACGTGGCCTACTAAGTAAGGTAGCCCTAGGCCTGCGGAACAGTGGCTGAACAGTAGGGGAATAGTAACGTGAATAGGAAGTTGGGGTAGTATAAATACCCCAACACATTTATTACTTTACACACAGTTTTACACCTACACTCTTACTACATTTATCACAATATAACCCTTTACTTATCTTCACACCGGAGCTTGGTCTCGGGACAACACCCGAGGCGAGGCTAACGTGTCTGTACATTGTGCAGGAGACGATCATCCTCCAACCGGACAGCTGGGATTGGACGGAAACAGGATTTTGCTTCAACAAATTGGCGCCATCCGTGGGACCTTGATTCATTCTACCAACGAATCGAATGACAGGTGCGGGACCACCACCCCCGCCAGAACCCACATCCCCTCCGGAACACATAGGGGGAAGTGGGGTCTTCAATGCTCAAGCTTTCGGATTACCGGAGCAAATACAAGCCAATGCAACGGGGACCGGTGTTGTCAAACCGACTCGACTCACTTTCACGGAAGATGATGAGCCGGAGGAAAACACTGCGCCAAGACCTAAAGATGATCTCAGCAAACCTTATAAGGAATTGGCCCGGTTACCCTTTACAAGAAGGATAGTAGAGTTTTCCGGTCCCAAGTGCATAATGCCTACTAACTTAAAACTGCACGACGGCTCGGCCGATCCGGATGATCACATCAACCGCTTCGTTGGAGCAGCGAACCAAGGAGAATGGCCAATGCCGGTATGGTGCAGAATGTTCCAACAGACCATGGACGGGGCAACACAAGGGTGGTTCAACAATTTGGAACCAGGAAGCATCGACAGCTGGGGTGACCTGAGAGAACAATTCACCACAAGGTTTGCCCTACGACAAAAGAACCTGAAGGATCCCACGGAAATCACTCGGATTGTCAGGCAGGCAAACGAGACACTTCCGGTATTCAAAGAGCGATGGACCGACGAGGCTAGCCGGATTCTGGGAGTTCCGGAGCTCATGAAAATATCAGCATTCATGGGTGCCCATCGATGCCCTGACTTATCTAAAAAAATTTCTGACCAGGTCCCGAGATCCGTGAAAGAAATGATGACTAGAGTGGATGATTACATTCGGGCGGAAGAGGCGTATAAGAACACCGAGATGCCGAGGGGAGAAACAGGTGAGCTGTTCCGGAGAGGAAACCTCCAGGTATGCAAGGGATAGGAACCCAAGGGGACCAGACAGGAGAAGGAATGATAGGAGAGCCTGGGACAGAGGTGACTCTAGGCACAGGGAGGCATTCTCTCCATATGTGGCCCCGAAAGCAGACGCTCGCCCCCGAAATGATTTCCGGCGAAACGATCTTAGCAAGCCCGATAATCACCTGGTCATGCTCTCGGTCCTATCCAAACAGCCTAAGGAAATCTTGGCCACCGAACATCATCTGAACCTGCCTCCACCACCACCGTTGCAAGGAAAACCATGCAAAGAAAATGAGGACAGGTTCTGTGAATATCATGGGGAGAAGGGTCACCTCACTAACGATTGCTATCACCTGAAGAAACAGTTGGAAACAGCCCTGGAATCGGGAAAATTGGATCATTTGGTGAAGAATGTTCAACAAAGGGGACGAGAAAGACCGAGAGGTAATGGTGGAAAAGGAAAAGTCATAAACATGGTAAATCATTATGCTGAAGACCACAAAAGAAAGGCTCGATACTACGAGGAGGAGTGGCTGAACGTCCCCATATCCTTCCCACGCATAGCCACGGAAGATCTATCGGAGGAACCACTAATTTTTGAGGCCGAAATCGAAGGTTATTTCGTCCGGAGGGTATTTTTGGACGAAGGTGCTTCAGTCCAAGTGATGTATGAGCACTGCTTTAGCAACTTCAGTTCGTCTATTCAATCCAGATTACAAGAAAGTAACTCACCACTAGTGGGATTCTTCGGGGAAGTCATCCGGCCTCTAGGGAAGATTGAGCTGGAGGTTCGCATTGGGGATCATGGTTTGTACAGAACTGTCATGATGAAGTTCACAGTTGTGAGATCTCCGTCACCTTACAACGTGATTCTAGGACGTACGGGTCTAAGAAAGTTAAGGGCCATACCCTCAACCATCCACGCTATGATGAAATTTCCCACTCCCAGAGGCATCGCCACTTTGGTCACAAAGAGGGCAGTTGTCATGGTGTGTAGAAGATTCGAGGAAAGCCAGGATCCCAGGGATAATTTCTCTCCGGAAGGAGAGGTAGAGACGGCGAACCAGGAGACTCAAGGGTCAAAAATAACGGAAGACATATTGGTTAATGCCGCATACCCCGAACAGCGCGTGACAATAGGAACCGGGTTCTCCCGGGAGTGTAGGAGACAACTCATCGAGTTGCTGAGAAAAAAATAAAGAAGTGTTTGCTTGGGAACCGACGGATATGACCGGGGTTCCCAGACGCTTCATCCAACACTTTCTTAATGTGAACGCTTCAGACATACCGATTGCCCAGAAAAGGAGGATGTTCTCCCGAGAGAAAAACCAGGTTATCGCGGGAGAGGTTGAAGAATGGGTTAAAGCTGGAATAGTTCGTCCGGTCAGATACCCTACATGGATTTCCAATCCTGTGCTGGTAAAGAAATGCGACGGGAGCTGGCGGATGTGCATTGATTTCAAAAATCTGAATGCCTCCTGCCCGAAAGACTACTATCCTTTACCGGAAATCGACTGGAAGATTGAATCCGTTATGGGATATAAGTATAAGTGTTTCCTGGATGCCTACAAAGGATACCACCAAGTTCAGATGGACAGAGATGACGAGGAGAAAACAGCATTCTACACGGAACAAGGGACATACTGTTACACCAAAATGCCCTTTGGACTGAAAAATGCAGGAGCAACATATCAACGCTTGGTAGACTCTGCTTTCCAAACGCAGATTGGGAGAAACTTAGAGGCGTACGTCGATGATATGGTCATAAAAAGCCGAACGGAAAGAGATATGATAGCAGACATAGCGGAAACATTTGACAACCTCAAAAGGATTAATATGAAGCTGAACCCGCGGAAATGTTCCTTCGGAGTGGAAGAAGGGAAATTCCTCGGATATATGGTAACATCCGAAGGTATAAGGGCGAATCCCCGAAAGACGAAGGCCATCATGGAGATGAAATCTCCAGGAACATTGAAAGAAATGCAAAGCCTGAGTGGGAAACTAGCGGCTTTGAACAGATTCCTGTCAAAATCAGCAGAGAGGTCCTTGCCTTTCTTCAAAACTTTAAAGAATATCACAAAGGAGAATAAGGATGAATATCGGTGGACGAAGGAAGCCGAGGCAGCTTTCCAAGAGATGAAGAACCTGATATTAGAACTACCTTCGTTAACCACCCCAAGGCCGAAAGAACAGTTATCCATATACTTAGCAGCATCAAAGGGGGCCGTTAGTGCCGTTCTAGTGGTAGAAAGGGATGGGAGGCAGTCGCCGATGCATTACGTGAGCCAAACCTTGCACGAAGCGGAAAGAAATTATGATCCGATGGAAAAATTAGCTTTATGTCTGCTACATGCATCACGAAGACTGCGAAGATATTTCGAAGCTCATCCCATTCGGGTCATCACCGACCAACCCGTTAAACAAATATTGTACAAGCCGGAAGTTTCAGGAAAGCTGCGATGCGACGTACGAGCTAGGGGCTTACAACATCACATATGCCCCTAGAAATGCGGTCAAGGGTCAAGTGCTAGCACACTTTCTCACGGAAGTTCAATTCGAATCCGGACGCCCGGGCCGCCATGGAAAGGGTAAGAGTGTAATGGAGGTAGGAAAGGAAGGAGAATGGCTGTTGAACACAGACGGCGCGTCCAATAGCAAAGGAGCCGGAGCAGGTTTGGTGCTCATCAGCCCGGATAAGGAGGAGCTTACTTACGCTCTGCGGCTCAATTTTCCCAGCACCAATAATGAGGCCGAATATGAGGCTCTTCTCGCCGGACTCCGGATCGCAAAGAAGCTAAAAATCAGAAGCTTGAACGTACCAGTTGATTCTAAATTGGTTGCTAGTCAGATCAACGGAGAATTTGTGGCTACTAAAGAAAGCATGCAGAAGTACTTGGCTCAGGCGAAAGAACACATAGCGGGGTTTCAAGGCTTCAAAATCCGCAACATCCCAAGGGCTCGAATCAAAAGGCGATATACTGAGCAAGTTAGCATCGGTAGCTTTTGACCATCTCACTAAGAAGGTATTAGTAGAAGTCTTGGAAAACCCTGGGGAAGAACGGAGAATTGAAACTGTGGTGGAAGAAGAGGCGGATAACTGGATGACGCCGATCATCAGATGCTTGGAAGAAGGGGTTTGGCCGGATGATCCCAATGAGGCCAGGAGCCTACGAATGAAAATTCCGCAATATACTATGGAAGGAGGAGTTCTGCTCAAAAAGGGGTACCTAGTACCAATGTTGAGATGTGTGGGTCCGTTGCAAGCAAATTACTTAATACGAGAGGTGCACGAGGGATGCTGTGGTATGCATTTCGGACCGAGAACCGTAGTGGCAAAGCTGATGAGGCAAGGATATTACTGGCCCACTATGCACAAAGACGCACGAGAAGAAATTAGGAAGTGTGACTCCTGTCAGATACATGCTCCGGTACCTAAGCTCCCCAAAACATTGCTAACCTCCATCATGGCCCCATGGCCTTTCTACCAGTGGGGAATGGACATGTTAGGCCCCTTCCCAGAAGCACCAGGCCGCCTCAAATATGTGATCGTAGCAATAGACTATTTTACAAAATGGATAGAAGCAAAGCCGTTGGTAAAAACGACGGGAAAGGACGTTATAAAATTTGTCTACGAAAATATCGTATGCAGGTACGGCCTACCAGGGATCATAGTCACCGATAATGGGACTAATTTTGTCAATGACCCGTTCAAAAAATGGTGCGAAGACCTAAAAATTAAGCAGATAAATACGGCCGTTGCACATCCGCAAGCCAATGGATTAGTAGAACGGGCCAACAAAAGTCTGATGGAGGGGATAAAGACAAGATTAGGACGGAGAGAACGGATGGGTGGATGAGCTACCCAATGTCTTATGGGCACACCGAACAACACTTAAAACAAGCAACGGTGAGACCCCATTCAGTTTAACATACGGAAGTGAGGCGTGATACCGGCGAAATTGGGATGCCTACATACCGAACGATGATGTTCCGGAAGATCTAAATGAAGAGGAGCAGCGTTTGAACTTGGACCTCCTGCAAGAAAAAAGAGAAGGGGCCGCCATACAAGAAGCCAAGTACAAAACACAGGTTGAGCAGTATTATAACCGGAGGGTCAAACCGGTGAATTTTAAAGTGGGCGACTTCGTGTACCGGAAGAACGAAGTCAGCCGGGTGGAAAATCAAGGAAAGCGGGACCCAATGGGAGGGCCCCTACCGGGTGATAGGAGCGAATCAGAATGGCTCTTATAAGTTACAGACGATGGAAGAAAAAGAGGTCCTCGACACTGCACGCCATAAACTTAAGAAACTGTTTCTTATAATTGTTATTGTGATAAGAATCTCAGGATTATCATGTAACCTGACCTATCTATGTATATTAGTCTAATGATGAAAGTTTTCCTAAGGTATGGAAAACAATTTTCTGGAAAAAACAAAGTGATGCATGGCTATTCCGACGGCTGGCCCCCGTCGAGCATGATTGCTAGAAATACACCCGGATAACATACCGGATGCCCGGAAACACTGGCTCGGATGCCCGATAATGGATGCCCAAAAGTAGTAAATAATACTATGGACGCCTGGGAATACCCGGATGCCCGCGCATTCTTGCGGGATGCCCTAATAAAGGAAGCCCTAAAAATGCATTAGGTTGCCCGGGTATACGGATGCACGGCCAATGCGCCGGATGCCCTTTAAAAAGCTTAAAGGAAGTTTATCAATGCGAAATATGACAAAAAGACAGAATATACAACACGCAAAGATTTATCTAAGTTAAATATGTGGTTACGTCTCAAAAAAGTGACGAACATGAGCCATAAACGGTGGAGTGTTAATTATTACAATTATAATTGTTCAAATCATCGTTTACAAGCATAAGTCAAGGGAACTTCAAATATTGGCCGCTGGATGCTGAACGGCCGGAGTGCCAATTGGACTAGTAACGACTGGAGGCTGAGAAAAAGGACCGGCTGGGTCCTTACGAGGAGGGGCGGCGGGTTCCATGTTCAGCAAGTCACCCAATGGTAGCCGATAGGAATCCGCTAGCTTCTGGATATAGGGATACTCGGCCTCAAAGAGTTTGTTGAACTCGGCTTTCCATAATTTCGAGCATCCTGTGAGCGTTGGCAATGCCCTTCAGAGCTTCAACGATCTCCTCCTCCTTTCTACCCATACTTGCCCCAGTTACAAACCCAACTTGGAAGGTCAGGCTGTAAACTTTAGCCATACTCTTCTTATATTCTACACTGCCGAATAGGCGGCGAACAGCACCAGGAAGAAGAATACGGACTGCATTTTGTTTTATTACCTCCGATTGGGCCACCTCGGCTGCCAAGTTCCCATTCTCCGCCTTCAGTGACTCTAAGGATTGATCTTTGGCACTTAGCTCACTTTCAAGCTTCCTGATTCTCTCGACTTGAGCAGCAGAAGTTCCTCTCCACTCTTCTCTTTCCCGGGTGACCCTGTCCACCTCATCCTCCAGGTTTTTCCCCTTATCTAGGATAACTTGATACTCGGCCTCCCGTTTCTTCAGCTCTCCGGCTAACCTCTCATTCTCCCCTTCGACGACAGCCAATCTATCCGCCAACCCCTGACAACCCTGATGAGTCTGAGTGAGATCCCACAAAGTAGACGACATCCCAGTGAACCTCTTCAGCAATTCGCCTTGGGCTATCACACTTTTGCCGAATTCTTCATAGGCCCGGCGAGTGAGCTCAATGTTGTTCATTTGTTCTAAAGCTTCTTGCTCAGCCGGTGTGGGAAGATTATCAAGGAGCTCCTTGCAGGGGCCGGTAAGAATTTATCCGAACGTCATCCCGAAGGGCCCATGGTGGGACGAAGATGTTCGTGGCTTCATCTATATAACGAATAAAGGGGATTAAGAAAACAATCGGTATACACAAAAAAGAAATGATAAGCGGAAGGCCAAAACGCACCGGAATCCAGGTTGATTTTATCAATCCGCTTAAGGCGCGAGAGGTGGGCCGAGAAACCTGAAAGACACAACATAGTAAGGTAGGGAAAATCACAAGTATGGACAGCCGAACAATCTATACGTACCTTCGGAAACATGATGAGCCGAGTCCACTGGTGGTGTTTGGCCACCTTCCTCGACCGGAGGGGTCTGCATTTGTTGCAATTGCTCACCACCGCCAGCAATATTTTCTCCCATCCTTTCGTGGGCCGCACTACCTCCTCCACCCTCGACAACAATATTTGGGGTCCCCTGCTCAGCATCAACATTCATATCCGCCCCCTGGACATCCTCCGGCCGGATCTGATTCAAAGGATCCGGGTTATCGATTGGCTCTCCAGAAGATAGGTGCTCAACGAATTGACGACGCGTCTTCTTCTTCTTGCCTTGCGCTTTGGAAGTCCCTTCTCCAGCGCCCCTCTTCTTTGCTAGCCGAGCCTGAGCCTCCTTCTCTTTCTTCTCCCTCAAAGCAACAACGTCAGCATCTGCTTCTTCGGCTCTCTTGTCCAAAGCATCATTAGGGGGAGGGGACGCTCCCACAGCCAGAGGGTCAGAGGTTCTCTTTGGAATCTCCATGTTCGGATCAGCGACCGGACCTTTGCTCACCACCGTTCCCTCCCAATCCGGAAGCTCAAGATACTCTGACATATTAACAACTGAAAGCAAGGAAGTAACAACAAAAACAAGTTGATTAGAAACTTAAAAGGACAGAGCCGGGGAAACAAACGTCAAATCCCAGGGTGACAAGACTAAAATGAGTAATTACCATGACCCCGGGCATCTTTTAGAACAGGCTCGAACCCGGGATTCTTGAAAACCGAGGAGAGATGGCACATCCATAAAAGTCTCATCGTCGGACTACGCAACTTAATAAGATTCTGGCTAAGTCTTTCGGCGTCCGCGTGAGAAAAGCCGGTGGGAAAAGTGTCCGTGATTTTTGAGTCCTTGTGTCTCCACGCCATAGCGATAGGGATGGATCGCCTATCGATCAAGAAAAACTTTTCCTTCCAGTGTTTCAGACCAGACATAACCTCCTTGAAACACTTGTGCGAACCCCTACCCGTCCGGTTCTCAAAGGAAAACCAATGCCCTTGCTTGCACAACTGGTAGAACGCCCAGAAGAGTGAGACCCTGGGCTGTATATTGAGGCTATAACACCTAATCTCGAAAAGCATCACCCGATTCAATCCTAACGGGACTAGCTGAGAAATGTGCACCCTAAAGTGTTTAATCACGTTCAGCAAAAAAGTTGAGAAGGGAATCCTAATTCCTCCTATCTCTAACTGCTTAGGATAAATACCTATCTTGTCCTACGGCAACTGATCCATAGTCATATTATCTGGGGGTAAAACCGGAAGCAGATCAGCGGGAATGTCATACTCGGCTACTATATTGTCTAACTCAGATTGTGTTAACCTAGAAGTATGTACGTGCATATCAAACTTAGGAACGATCGGCTGAACGGTCTCCTCATTAGTCTCTTCGGTCGGACGGGCGGAAGTATTTTCTATCGGGGAATGTTCCTCGGTTCCAATATCGGCCATTTCTAAAAGATGCCGGGACAATTTACAGATATTAACAGAGAAGGGACGGAGACAAACCTTAAAAAGAAGTGAAGAAGACGTCCGAGATACGAAACAGTTTGTATATGTGTGAAAAGTAAAACCCAAATGAGGAGAAAAGGGATATATATATACTGAGGAACCCTAGCTGACCGACAAGCGTCCAATCACCGAGAGTGCTGGTGACGTGGACTTACATGGGCCATACACGACAGAAGGTGAAGCGACAACAAGCGCGGGAAAAGCCCAAAAGACCACTGATTCCTCCGGGAAGAGATCAATAATAGAAGAGTGTAGTATACGGGTAACTCAAACGTGTTAGGTTTGAGCACCGAGATCGTTCCGAACGAGGGTTGAATGGAATTTCCAACTCACGTCGCGATTATCGGGATTTGAATGGGAAAAGGGGATAATATGATGTTCATCTAAACTACGGGGCAAGGGAAGCATAAAAAGGAAATTACACTACGGGAAATCCTAAATACGCAAATTATACTAAAATGTATTAAATGAAACGTAAATAAAATGCAACTACGTCTATTCTAAGTCCTAAAAATAATCTAAAATTACTTTTAAACTAAAAATGGAATTTGAAAATTAACTATGATTTAAAACTAATTTTTATGGTTTTTCTGGAATTTATTTGAATTAAAAACTAATTTTAAACTTTTAAAACTAATTAAAAAATACTAAAAATTATAAAAACAAAAGTGAAAATTATGAAACTATTTTTCAAAAATCTAAAATAACTCAAAAGACTTTTCAAACTAATTTTGTATTTTTCTGAACTTTTTCGAATTTCTATGAATTAAAATCTATTTAAAACTAATTTAAATGCTAAAAATTGCAAATTAAACTAGGAAAAATCTAGAAAAATTATTTTTTTGCTTTTTATATTTTTCTTAATCTATGAAAATTGAAAACTTATTTTTTGGAACCTTTTCTGATTTAATTGTAATAAAAGCTATTTAAAAAGGATTAAAAACTAATTTAAATCAAGAAAAATAGTAAACAGTAAATAATAATTATGAAAAATTCAGTAAAATTCTAAAATATTATTCTAAATCTATTAAAAATATAAAAACTAATGCTAGTGTGCAAGATTTAGAAGCTGTAGTGTAAACTATATATGAATAAGCACTTCAAAATAAGCTATAAGTTGCAAAAGAGCACCAATTAACTACAGAAGCAATATTAAGCTAAAACTACTCTAAGGAAACTTATTACAACTATTCTTAACCTCTAATGAGCTGATCTCAATGATTTGACTATAATGACTTATGAAAACCAAATAGCTTCAACCTATCAACTTTAAGCTATTGCAACTGCTTATCCAATAAGCCAAACTAAAAACCAAATATAGGGAATTCTAGACAACCTACCAAAGAACATATAAATTGAAATTGAGCTTAAATCTAACTCTAATGAAATCACTACAACTGCTGCAAGATGTCTGCTCACACTCAGTATTAGCTGAGTGTGAACAGGGTATATGAGGTCTTATTGAGCAGCTGATTAAGTGCTTAAAAGTACTTCCAAAAATTCCAAAAAAATGTGTTTTAGAAACTAGACCAACTGAACTTGTAAAAACCAAAATCTTACTTAATTTGGATCAGAACTGAATCCATGAGAAATCCAGAAAGTTTTGTGAAAACTGAGTTTGTAAATTTTGACTAATTATGACAGAAATGGAATTTTGACTTTTTGCAACTTTGATCTTCAAAAACAGATTTTAATTAATGTTTTAAGCTATGTAATGACCTAATTAAGCTATCTAGATTAATCCTATTCCTGTATTCAAGTTTATGCAACTTAAATCCAACAGATATGAACTCAAAACAGATTGAAAAAGGATTTTGACTTATAATGCAGAATAGGTGCAAACTCAAGGCTATTATGGATGCAACTAACCTATATAAGCTTATAACAACTAACTTAGACCACTGATCTAACCTCTACTCAATTACATGCAATCTTCCAAACACTAGTTTTATAACAGATTTGTAAACTACTCAATCAATTCCTTAATATAAACCACTACTAACACCAACTTACAAACAATCTAATGCAGACTATAACAGATTCTACCTATAACAGCAATAAATCTAGAGCAAACAATTTCAAATGATATTAAGCAAATTTGAGACAGATTATGAACTTACAAAAGGTCCAGAAATTAAATGGAGACTGAGAACCATGAATCACTATCCTAAACCAACAACCTACTCCAAACCAATGCTAAATTCAACCCAATTCTGCAAATCAAACCAGCAATCCACCCTATGCTTCTGAACCTTTGACTTTTGTTTGACCAAGTATAAATAAGAGTAGTATCTGAGTTAAGCAAACTAAAAATAGATTTGGAATAAGCTCAAGTAACCAGTAAAAAAACATTAATAAGCTGAATTTAAACAATGAAACAGTGATTTGAATTTTGATGAAAAATAAAACTTGTATTAATAAAATTTGAGTACAAAGAAAATTATAATAACTGGAATTTAAAACTAAAACATTGAAAACAATTGAAAATCACTCAGAAACTATTCCTAATCTACTCCTACTCTACTTCCATTACAATATGTGAGATGAAGGGTATTTATAGCAACTGCTTGAGCTCTTGAGGTCTTCAGAAGGATCTGGAAAGGCAAATGTGTGTTTCTTTTGAGTCGTTTATCACCATTAGATCAATCCCATCTCATCTCATCCCTTGGATTACATTTACCACGTACCTTCGTCCAATCAGAAGCCAGGGATCGGTGTATGTGACACACGGATTGCCAAGCTGGCATCCGTGTGTCAGGTTTGTGTCAGTGGATGTACGGTTATACCCTTAATTGGACCAATTTTACTCATTTGATAAGAGGGAAAATTAGGGTTCTAACCCTGGGTTTGAATTGGGGGGAAATATTGGGCGCGTTTGATTTTTTTATATTTGTTTGGTTTGTTTTGACCGGGTTTTGGTGGGTTGACCGGGGTTAAATACGGGTTGAGTAAAACGGGTGAAAGGGTTTGGTTTGTTGGACCGGGTGAGGATTGTTGGGCTTGGGATTTAACTTGGGCCAAGGGTAAAAAGTTTGGACTTAGGATTTATTTAGGATCCATGTAGTAACTTAGGGACCAAAAGTGTTAAATCTGAAAATCCAGGGATCAAAAGTGTAAATCTAAAATTATCTTCCAAGGGCCATTGTTGACATTCTTCAAATAAGCAAGGACCAAATTTGCCAACTTTGAAAATTCCAAGGATTAAACATGACAATTCTGAATCTTCAGGGACTAAAACTGCCATTTTGAGAATTGATTGTCCAAACTTGCAAATTCCTTTCCCAGCCTCGGCTTTTTGCATTCTTCTTTCTCTCGTGCTCGGTTTTCTTCGGTTTTGGCTTTCTTTTGTCTGTTTTGTCATATCCGTACCTGCACATGCAAAAACTCAAGAAACACGCAAATGTTAACAATAAACGGCTCTTTCTTGGTTATTTTGGGTCAGTTTTGATAATGAAAAGATATGTGTTTAAGCACATATCAAAATACCCCAGACGAGACCATTGTCGTGTCCCCACACAATGCAATCAATTCACGTTTCTAAAACCAAGGATTTCAATCTCTTTCTACTAAACCTATGAAGAAGTAGCAAAGATTCCTCAAAAGAGATTAAGAAACCCTAAATTCTAAAAACGCCCCGTTTACCTTTTAATTCACAAATAGATATTACGATTAAGCACATTCTGATTATGAGTGACGGTTTGCTGAACTTTCATGTCGATCAATAACTCCAACATTTTTCAAACGACACGTTAGGATCACTGAATAGGAAACACAACACAGCGTGAAGTGACCATACGGATAGAATACATCGTCCTTGATTTTTCACAAGTCCCCAAACTAAGCGTAAAATCGAAATCATTGTTAAATATGATTCTAGATGCTAACACTACCCATGGAAGTTACTTGTGTAATTACCTTTTGCTCCCATTTTCCTATTTGCCTCTAGATTTTTTTATTTTTTGTGAGAGATGAATTTCTTCATATGTCTCGTTTCGATAAGATTTATTCCAATAAAGTTATAAAGCTAAATCGCTAATTAGTTATCCATCTTCCCTCGAAAACCACTGCACACAAGAATGAGGTCCACATCAAGGTCCTAATTTCACACGATTTAGGGAGAATATCCTTTTTATGGCGACCGAGACAACTCATCTACGAGTCAGAGACAGAAGCTTTATTTAGACATCTCCCGGATCCGAAGTTTGGCTTAACACTATTTCAGCACAGTTGCATTTTTGCAATTTAGGCCCTTGGTCTTTTAAACTACTAACTCAACGGGATTACGTTTATCAAGTCTTATTATGACTATGGATTTTCCTCTGCTTTTATAGAAGTCTATGACAACTTTTATAGCTTTGGATTTTTAATTTTAAAACATTTGGGCTTTATTTCATGTTAATTTTTTGTGCCAAACTCCAAACCCTACGGCTTTTATAACAATAGAAACAATAGCAGCAAACTATCAGAAATCAGTTGTCTATTACACCGCAACACTGACAATACCTCGATGTTTACCCAACTATCATGGGCAAAGATTCTCTAAAGAAGAATAAAGAACTAACTATCGTCAAAAACTCAACATCTCTAATTATTATTAACAAATATGGGGTGAAACAATTTTGAATGAACAAAAAGCCATAAGTACCTTCGATGGGCTCTAAAGAGAACCAACTACTCCACGTTTAGCATCTAAACTCATAAGTAACTCTATCATTTCTCGATCTCCGCAAATTTAAAATCCCAAAGAATGAGATCCGCGGATGCTTAGCCGATAATTTTATCTATGGTTAAGGAAACAAGCTAGGGCTCAACACGCCCGGTCAAGTCAGAATTCTATTCCTACTCTCACCAGGGGAAAGTCAACAAGGTGTCAAAACATATATTAACTTAGCATATGCTTTGTCTAAATGAAATTAAGTAATGCATATTTAAAATCTCTCAGGGAAACTTGCAAATTCTTGGCCTTGTGAGCTCGAATTCGCATTTTATAGCTTCTTGTCTAAGAGACTAGCAAACTTTTCAATCAAAAAGACTTAACAAAAGCTTCAAATTTTTTTAAATTTTCTCATATATTTTGCACAAATTTTTTTTCATTTTCTAAGGAAAAACGGGGTTGCGAGAGTTCACGACAAAAATAAGCAAGTGCAGTCAAATCAAATCGAAGATTACCCTACCCCAGACTAGAACGAAACATTGTCCTCAATGTTTAAAAGCAAGGGTATCAACGAAAATCTAAAAGCTGTTTATTAATTATGCTAAAAGATAAACGTTAGTCGATAAGATTTCGGATATCGGATTTCCATCAGCATCGAACATGAAACTCGAGTAGAGAAAATGACAAACTTCGAGCACGAGAGTCTTCATATCGGGAAAATCCTGAACACAACATCACAAACAACCAAACACGAGAAATCGAAGAGGCTAACCCTTCACGCACACTTATTAGAAAATAGAAAGAAGATAGAGATAAGCATGGGGTGCCTCCCACGGCCTTCTGTTATTTTTTCTTCAACGAGTCGCTAGCTGACTCGTCCCGAATTCATTTGTCCTTGGGGAAGAAAGTGGTAGAGATACCAGGGTCGAAAACGGTGTCCTCATTCCCGAAAGAATGAGACTGGGTGGGTTGGGTGGAGAAGAAAATGTCGGGCTCAAGCACATAAAGAATGACTCCTCCCAAACTCACATAAGGTATGTGAAAGAACGATCCATCATCCGGCGGTTTTGCGGGTGGACGAAGGGATGACGGATAGAAATGAGAAAACTCCAAGAAAGACGGGAGCTCATGGTAAAGGATAAGAGGTTTAGGCTCACAAATAAAGGCATCCATCCAAGGATCCTTATCTCCAGAAATGATTTTAACAAAAGGCTCATCAATGCATATCCCTGGTTTAAAAATTTTGTCTTCACATGTCGGCTCAACGGGATAAAGGATGGTGGACTCATCAAAGAAAGGGGAGTCAATAAAACCATCAAGAACAACCATATCCTCATCAAGATCATTCACAATATCCTCAATACCCGGTGGTATTGGGTCATCAAAAACATCCTCAATGATCGGGTCATTTGTCGAATTATCAGAAATATCGTTAAAAACCTTGCTCATATCAACCTCGAAGTAGAATCGCTTAAGAATCGGAGGATAAACATCTGCCATAGTGGGACTGCCACTAATCTCTTCATCAAATCGGAAAATCTCAAGCTCGGGAAAGAAATCACTATCTTTAACGGAGATAGGAGGCGAACTCGAATTATCGTTTAAAGCTTCAATATTTGAAATGAGAAGATGGACATTCGAAAATGTTTCACGTAATGCTTCATCCTCGATCTCTATATCATCGGGCTCAATCTCTTCAAATTCCGGCTCAAAATCGTTTTCTTCTTCTATGTGAACGGGCTCAGAAGGTAAATCGTCGACGAAATCGATGTCTCCATATGAATCATCATCGGAATCGGAGAACATCTCATCATGATCATTCGAATTATCAAGAGAAGGCTCATCACAAATATCATTAACGATAACCTCAGACTCTCTTGGGCTTGGGACAAGGACCTCAACATTAGACACTTCCGTTTCCGGAATAGTACTAATATGCTCATCCCCCATTATGAGAGAATCAACGGGTTCAACGATGTCCGTAGAAATATGATCATCGACCTCTTCCAAAACGGCGTCACTTCTCTCAACCGGCGTGAGAGAAGGGGAAGGGTCGGAAATGAAAGGCTCAAAAACGGGAATGGGATTATATTTTGAAGTTTCCGGAGGTGGGACAAGTGGTTTGCTCTTAGAGCTAGCAATTTCCACCACTTCCGTTGTGGTCTTCGGTTCTTTTTGAGATATCGTTTTAAGCTCATAATGTAGTTTCGTATTGTTGTAACTCGACCAACTCTTAACAGTGAATCGGGAAAGACTAGGATCGATTCTAGACTTCTTGGAATTTGAGTTGAGAGTACAAACGGGAATCACCTCGGGTTCAGAAACATGTTCCATCTCCCTCACCGAAGAGGGAGTAGGAATTGAGGGTTCATCAATCGTATGTTTCAAAATTTTCGACAAGGCTTCAAATTTTTCAACGTTGTTAAGAAAAGCACGACGTTCAAAGAAATCGTCTCCATAATCCTCGGTGGATTCTTCGGGTAGCTCTGGAATAGTGTGATTGACTTCCGTAACTTGGACGGTTTCTTCATTAACACATTGTCGAGCTTGAATCAGACTTAAGAGAGTTCTACACATACTTTCAATGTTGTTTTGATGTTGCTCAAATCTTTCTTCAAAATCGATGGAAACGTCCTCGATACCCCCGGTGGGTTCTTCCAAAGGGCAACACATACAAGATTCGCGATAAAATCCACACCCTTTGCAAAAACAACGTTCACAAATTGAATCATCTTTTAATAAATCTCTACAATTAAAGCAATAAGGTTGAAAGAAATTTTGAGACTCCATGAGAATTAATCATAAAAGAGGGATAAAAGGAAAGAATTATCAAATCAGAGGGTAAAGAAGAATATTTTTTGGTTTTTAAAACAAATTTTGAAAAGGAAAATCTTTTTGGGTTTTTATATTTAGAAAACTTTGAAAACACAATATTTTTGTAACCGTCGCGTCAACCGGTGCTCGGTAGCTCTCAAAAGTACGCGCAGCGGAGCGGGAACGAAGAGTGGATCGTTCTTCAGTCTGCAATTTAATGTCAAGACTTTCCTTATACCCCATGTATAGGTTGTACCTTCAAGGTGAGCCGACGTAACAATTAACGTTCGGTTTTGTTTTGTTGGTTTTTTAATTTTTATGGTTTTTTAAACACTCTAGGAAGAATGTTTTGGTATTTTTAGATGTTTTTGGGTTTTGAAAAAGATATATATACAAAAACGACGGTAACTTCACTCGGGGAAGGATCTTCAAATGCACGCGATTCGAGACGGAATACGAAAACTCGCTACAAGCCCTCCCCGGCAGCGGCGCCAAAAATTGATTCCTCCGGGAAGAGATCAATAATAGAAGAGTGTAGTATACGGGTAACTCAAACGTGTTAGGTTTGAGCACCGAGATCGTTCCGAACGAGGGTTGAATGGAATTTCCAACTCACGTCGCGATTATCGGGATTTGAATGGGAAAAGGGGATAATATGATGTTTATCTAAACTATGGGGCAAGGGAAGCATAAAAAGGAAATTACACTACGGGAAATCCTAAATACGCAAATTATACTAAAATGTATTAAATGAAACGTAAATAAAATGCAACTACGTCTATTCTAAGTCCTAAAAATAATCTAAAATTACTTTTAAACTAAAAATGCAATTTGAAAATTAACTATGATTTAAAACTAATTTTTATGGTTTTTCTGGAATTTATTTGAATTAAAAACTAATTTTAAACTTTTAAAACTAATTAAAAAATACTAAAAATTATAAAAACAAAAGTGAAAATTATGAAACTATTTTTCAAAAATCTAAAATAACTCAAAAGACTTTTCAAAACTAATTTTGTATTTTTCTGAACTTTTTCGAATTTCTATGAATTAAAATCTATTTAAAACTAATTTAAATGCTAAAAATTGCAAATTAAACTAGGAAAAATCTAGAAAAATTATTTTTTTGCTTTTTATATTTTTCTTAATCTATGAAAATTGAAAACTTATTTTTTGGAACCTTTTCTGATTTAATTGTAATAAAAGCTATTTAAAAAGGATTAAAAACTAATTTAAATCAAGAAAAATAGTAAACAGTAACTAATAATTATGAAAAATTCAGTAAAATTCTAAAATATTATTCTAAATCTATTAAAAATATAAAAACTAATGCTAGTGTGCAAGATTTAGAAGCTGTAGTGTAAACTATATATGAATAAACACTTCAAAATAAGCTATAAGTTGCAAAAGAGCACCAATTAACTACAGAAGCAATATTAAGCTAAAACTACTCTAAGGCAACTTATTACAACTATTCTAAACCTCTAATGAGCTGATCTCAATGATTTGACTATAATGACTTATGAAAACCAAATAGCTTCAACCTATCAACTTTAAGCTATTGCAACTGCTTATTCAATAAGCCAAACTAAAAACCAAATATAGGGAATTCTAGACAACCTACCAAAGAACATATAAACTGAAATTGAGCTTAAATCTAACTCTAATGAAATCACTACAACTGCTGCAAAGATGTCTGCTTTCACACTCAGATAGTGGAGTGTGAACAGGAATGTATATGAGGTCTTATTGAAAGTGATTAAGTGTTTAAAAGTACTTCCAAAAATTCCACAAAAAATGTGTTTTAGAAACTAGACCAACTGAACTTGTAAAACCCAAAATCTTACTTAATTTGGATCAGAACTGAATCCATGAGAAATCCAGAAAGTTTTGTGAAAACTGAGTTTGTAAATTTTGACTAATTATGACAGAAATGGAATTTTGACTTTTTGCAACTTTGATCTTCAAAAACAGATTTTAATTAATGTTTTAAGCTATGTAATGACCTAATTAATCTATCTAGATTAATCCTATTCCTGTATTCAAGTTTATGCAACTTAAATCCAACAGATATGAACTCAAAACAGATTGAAAAAGGATTTTGACTTATAATGCAGAATAGATGCAAACTCAAGGCTATTATGGATGCAACTAACCTATATAAGCTTATAACAACTAACTTAGACCACTGATCTAACCTCTACTCAATTACATGCAATCTTCCAAACACTAGTTTTATAACAGATTTGTAAACTACTCAATCAATTCCTTAATATAAACCACTACTAACACCAACTTACAAACAATCTAATGCAGACTATAAATGATTCTACCTATAACAATGAATAAATCTAGAGCAAACAATTTCAAATGATATTAAGCAAATTTGAGACAGATTATGAACTTACAAAAGGTCCAGAAATTAAATGGAGACTGAGAACCATGAATCACTATCCTAAACCAACAACCTACTCCAAACCAATGCTAAATTCAACCCAATTCTGCAAATCAAACCAGCAATCCACCCCATGCTTCTGAACCTTTGACTTTTGTTTGACCAAGTATAAATAAAAGTAGTATCTGAGTTAAGCAAACTAAAAATAGATTTGGAATAAGCTCAAGTAACCAGTAAAAAAACATTAATAAGCTGAATTTAAACAATGAAACAGTGATTTGAATTTTGATGAAAAATAAAACTTGTATTAATAAAATTTGAGTACAAAGGAAATTATAATAACTGGAATTTAAAACTAAAACATTGAAAACAATTGAAAATCACTCAGAAACTATTCCTAATCTACTCCTACTCTACTTCCATTACAATATGTGAGATGAAGGGTATTTATAGCAACTGCTTGAGCTCTTGAGGTCTTCAGAAGGATCTGGAAAGGCAAATGTGTGTTTCTTTTGAGTCGTTTATCACCATTAGATCAATCCCATCTCATCTCATCCCTTGGATTACATTTACCACGTACCTTCGTCCAATCAGAAGCCAGGGATTGGTGTATGTGACACACGGATTGCCAAGCTGGCATCCGTGTGTCAGGTTTGTGTCAGTGGATGTACGGTTATACCCTTAATTGGACCAATTTTACTCATTTGATAAGAGGGCAAATTAGGGTTCTAACCCTGGGTTTGAATTGGGGGGAAATATTGGGCGCGTTTGATTTTTTTATATTTGTTTGGTTTGTTTTGACCGGGTTTTGGTGGGTTGACCGGGGTTAAATACGGGTTGGGTAAAACGGGTGAAAGGGTTTGGTTTGTTGGACCGGGTGAGGATTGTTGGGCTTGGGATTTAACTTGGGCCAAGGGTAAAAAGTTTGGACTTAGGATTTATTTAGGATCCATGTAGTAACTTAGGGACCAAAAGTGTTAAATCTGAAAATCCAGGATCAAAAGTAAATCTAAAATTATCTTCCAAGGGCCATTGTTGACATTCTTCAAATAAGCAAGGACCAAATTTGCCAACTTTGAAAATTCCAAGGATTAAACATGACAATTTCGAATCTTCGGGACTAAAACTGCCATTTTGAGAATTGATTGTCCAAACTTGCAAATTCCTTTCCAAGCCTCGGCTTTTTGCATTCTTCTTTCTCTCGTGTTCGGTTTTCGGCTTGGCTTTTGTCTGTTTTGTCATATCCGTACCGCACATGCAAAAACTCAAGAAACACGCAAAATAAAATAAACGCTTCTTTGGTTATTTTGGGTCAGTTTTGATAATGAAAAGATATGTGTTTAAGCACATATCAACCACCTGGCCCAATTAACCGGCCCATTCTCATGAAGTTAGCCAGTTTGACCGGCATGGTGGAGACACATTTTTTTTTCTGCTGACGGGTGGAACTATGATAAGTGTTACATCGGCCACGCCAATATAACACTGGGGACATGTTGACGTATATACCGGACGGTCCAACGTCCGAGCGACACATGCTCCGGATGTCAAGACACACACGCCGGACGACCATCTGGCCCGGCCAAATAATAATAATCCAGACCATGCAGCAGGTTTTAGGGGATTTCTACCACGTGGCCTACTAGGGTAGCCCTAGGCCTGCGGAACAGTGGTTGAACAGTAGGGGAATAGTAACGTGAATAGGAAGTTGGGGTAGTATAAATACCTCAACACATTTATTACTTTACACACAGTTTTACACCTACACTCTTACTACATTTATCACAATATAACCCTTTACTTATCTTCACACCAGAGCTTGGTCTCGGGACAACACCCGAGGCGAGGCTAACGTGTCATATCATGCAGGAGACGATCATCCTCCAACCGGACAGCTGGGATTGGACGGAAACAGGATTTTGCTTCAACAGTATGTTAATCAATTAGTGGGGGAAACCATTGAAAATGAAAGATGAAGCATTTTCAAGATAAAAACAAAAGAGAAAATAATGTAATTAGTTAGTCTCATCAAACATTTATAATAATGAAAGATAGAAAGTGATAAACAATTGCAAAGCAAAAGATAAACACAATGGTACTACAGATGAATCTACGCCTATTGTTATTTATAAAATAGCATGGATCTCAGGTTCCTTACATTTCTATTTTTGAAAAGTTTAAGGAACAAATTCTAGAAACAAAAACTTGTTACGAAAGTTAATGGAATTTTAAAAAAAGTTTGAATATTTGTTACGACATTCATTTTGTTTTCTTATATTAACTCATTGATCCCACTTGCATTTCATAAAACCGTTCCTTTAAAAGTTATTGGTTGACCAACTCATTAAATGACATTTTAAAGTTTGTTACGGTTACTATATTTTTCACACGGCAAATTCAATGTAGCTAAGTAAACATTTGGTTATACACGTGGCACAATGTTAGGGCTTAGTATTTTTGGAAAAAATTAATTAGAGGGATGATTAAAAACTCTGTTTTATTAGTATAAATAGATAGATAGATATAGGGGGCAAGTGCCCTTTATGGTGCTCAAAATCAACAAATTTTCAGTGTATTTTTTTTCTTTTCTTTTATTATTGGACTTGCCCTTCACTCAAAAATTAACTTTTCCCCCACCCAGACTTGAGCTGATAATTCTAAAACATGACTACTTCGTATCTCTGAAACTGGAACAATATTACTTTAGTCAAATACATACAATCATCTCTGAACTGGAACAGTCGAACGACAATTTTTTTTCGATCATCAATAAAATGGACTTGTGAAAAAGAGCTTAGTTGGTATAATTACCGTGAAAGAGATGTCTTCTTCGTATCTTAAATCTTCCATTGATAAATTTTTTGCTAAAAATAATTTGAGCGTGAAACAACTTAGAGGTCAAGGTTATGATGGAAGTAGCAATATGCGTGGTGAATTCAATAGTTTAAAGCTTAAAATATTGGAATAAAATGACTCGGCATATTATGTACATTGTTTTGCTCATCAAGTTCAATTAGTAGTTGTTGCCGTTGCAAGAAAACACTTAGGTGTCGTGGACTAGAAGGTAATTCATGCTTTGTGATTTTCATGCTCCGTGATTATGAAAGTAAGGTGCTTTGCTCTAATTTATAACATTGATTACTTTTCTTTATTCTAAATCTGCCTTTGTGACTTAATTTCGATTTATATTTGTTTATCATTTTGATATTCTTTAGTTTTGCTATATATAAGTAAGTTTTTTGACCCACTTTCAACTAAGATATGTGTCATAAACTTGACCGTTACGCGAATTGACCTTTCCCAAGTAAATGGGTTACCGTAACCTCTTGTAATTTTAAACGAGCAATCTTCAAAGGTTTTAGTAAGGTCAAACTTGATGTTGGCCATATCGGTTTCTATAGGACTTGGTTAATATGGTAATTGGAGCTTACAACTACAAGTTATTCTTTTTCCGACATCATGTAAGTTCATTGAAGACTTTGTGCCTCTTTATTGTAAGAAGAAAGAGGCTCAATGCAAATTTGGAGGGCTGTCAACGAAGTCATGAAAATTTACAAGTTGCAAATTGTAAAGATAAAATCTTTGTCCTACTGTCCTTGGTCAACTTTGTAGTATCTTATCACGTTGGCATATCTATTATATTTCTGGATGAATTTCTCTTGAAGGTTTTCCACTCATAATAATAGATCTCAATACGTAAATGATGATCGTCGGGTGGACTGCGGAAATGTGTCAAAATGAAGCAAATTTGAAGAATGTTAAAACAAGTGGGTTGATCTATTCTCTTTTTAGTCCAATTTTATATGAAGTTTGTAAATACTTGTGTTAAACTTTTATTCTTAAATAAATTATTATTTGGTCTTTCAACCTCTACTTGCTAGCATGTATTTTAGGATTATCCTTGTGAACTTGTACTAATGAATTTGTAAGTTATGCATTCAGATCATGTCATTCTTGTTTGTATAAGCGAATGAATCATATATTTATTTTGTCTACATTTTGTAGAAAATGTTGCCATTAGGATGTTAAACACCTGATTTTGAATTCCATATATTGGCTAAATCAATTTTTCTGATAATATATAATGTGATGGTGTTGGTATTTAACATATTTTTCTATGGTCTAGCGGCAAAATTCCTTTGATGTAAATTTTTAGTAAAATTCCCTGAATTTATTTTCCGCATAAATTGACATTCTACACATTTTTGTAATGATATGGAGGTGTTTGGCATCATGTTTTAGAGGGTGTTTAGGATTATATATGTGTGGCCTTCTACTAAGCTACCGAGTAATGAACAGGAAATAAAGCTCTACATAACGAATGATTTTTCAGTTATAGATAAACATGATATATTCATTTGTTGCACTAAAGCTAACATTTGTTATTGTTAATTTTAAGATTGAAATGATGATTTTCAAAGTTTTTTTAAGCCGCTCGTGATTTATCACAGGTTTATAGGCTCGTAGCTTATAAAAGTATTCATTAACTCATGAAACGAGCAATATTTATCTTATAAACTAGCTTAAAAGCTCAAGCTCTTGTAAGTCAATAAGTTTGTCCATCAACGCGCCTATTATATCAGGGAATCAACGCGCCTATTATATCAGGGAATTGATACATACATCATATCTTTTGATGCTTGTATCATAATTTGTGCATTATAGTTTGTATCGTACAATAATGTAATGCACAAATTATGATGCATGCATCAAAAGATATGGTGTGAGTATCACCCTCTATTATATCAAGGCATATGTTGTATTTTTTTAAGTATCATCTAGTGATGATAATTGTATTTATTGCATTTGTAACTGATGATGTCTTTGCTTGGTATCAAATGATGTGCATTTTATAAGTTCAAAAAAAAAACAGCCAGAATTTTGTCACCATTATATATATTATACATCACATGAAACGATGGCGTATTACGTCGATTAAAAATATTCTTTGCGTATAAAAAAATAATTATATAATCTCCATATATATTATAGAGGAGGGGAATATTCCCAGATTCTCTTGCAAAATAATAAAATAGATATCGGTAATACAATAGTGTTTTTCCGAACGGGCATGGTTTAATATACAATATTGACTTTGAAAGTGTATGGCAATTAATATGGACTTGCTTGTATATATATTTATACATCACATGGAACGATGGCGTATATCGATTAATTATTCTTTGCGTACAAAAAAATAATTTTATATATATTATACATCACATGAAATATTCTTTGCGTATAAAAAAATAATTTTACATATATTATACATCACATGAAACGATGGCGTATTTCGTCGATTAAAATATTATTTGGATATAAAGAAAATAGTATATTTAACGGAAAAAAGATTGGGCCACGACCCAACCCCGCATGAGTAAAAAAGTAAAATTAAAAAAAATAAAAAATAAACCCCAACTATACAACAACGTGCGAAAACTACTCTAAACTTTTTATTATTTACAAAAATTTTCTATACCAAATTTTATTTATTAAATATTTAGCGGTTTTTTCAGTAAAAAATATACCGCCTGAACCCCCTCTAAATTACAAATAAAATAAGGCCAATATTAATATATTTTTTACGTACGTACGATTTTATAAAAGTTAATAAAGTATTACATATAATATATATATATATATATATATATATATATATATATATATATATATATATACACACTAGCATGGTACCACGCGCAAAGCGGTGGATACCAAATATGCAGTTTTTGTCGTATCTTGCTTCTTTAGCGGTACGCAATAATAGTCGGTATATGACGGTTTACCAGTTTGATAGTTTTAAAAGAATAAATGTATTTTTAATTTCCGTAAAATATTTATTCAAATATAGATTTTCATAATTATAATTATTTGAACATTGAATGTATATGATAAAACTTACGACTTTAAATTTTTATTATGGTAGGTTTGTAACATCTATTTTAATACTAAAATTTAATGTGTCATTAGTGTACATTATAATGTAGTGTAATATTTAATTATATGAAGAGTTAATTACATAAATGGTCCCTGTGGTTTATCGAAAATTATGGATTTGGTCCCTAAACTTTTTTTTTTTGCGGATTTGGTCCCTATGGTTTTGATTCGTTACGGATTTGGTCCCTTGACCAAATTTTCTTCACACTTGACCGTCAAATGTGTGTTTGGACTTGAAATGACAAAATACCCCCATGTGTTTCATTAATGGTCCCTTTGTAGTTTATCATGAATTAGTCCCCTGATTTTTTATTTTTTATTTTTACTTATATAAAAAACATTTTGTCGAAAATTTAATAAAAATTTTATAAAAAATTCCGAAAATATATAAAAAAAATCTATAAAAAGTTCCTAAATCCGAAAATTAAAAAAAAAAAAAAAATTATAAAAAAGTCCGAAATTTAAAAAAAATTTATTAAAAATCCCAAAAATTTATAAAAAAAATTCTAAAAATTTTATAAAAAATTCCGAAAATTTTATAAAAAAATTCCAAAAATTTTATAAAAAAATCCGAAAATTTTATAAAAAAAGTATATTAAAAATTGAAAAAAATTTATAAAAAATTCCAAAAATTTTATAAAAAATTCCGAAAATTTTATAAAAAAATTCCAAAAATTTTATAAAAAATTCCGAAAATTTTATAAAAAAAGTATATTAAAATTGAAAAAATTTATAAAAAATTCTAAAATTTTATAAAAAACTCCGAAAATTTTATAAAAAATTCCGATAAAAATTTTATAAAATCTTATTAAACATTCCGTCAAAAATATTGGGAAAAAAAATTTCGACAAAATTTCTTTTTCTTTTTGAATACTTTTGACGAAATTTTTATAATTTTGCCAAAAGTTTATAAAATTTTTGACGGATTTTATAAAATTGTCAAAAAAAATCCGTAAGAAATTTTATAAACTTTTGGGCAAGATTTTCTAAAAAATTCCGTCAAAAAGTATTCAAAAAAGAAAAAAAAAATCGAAATTTTTTCCCAAAATTTTTGACGGAATGTTTTATAAGATTTTATAAAAAATTTATCGGAATTTTATATAAAATTTTCTGAATTTTTTATAAAATTTTTGGAATATTTAATATACTTTTTTTATAAAATTTTCGGATATTTTTATAAAAATTTTGGAATTTTTTTTATAAAAATTTTTGGGATTTTTTATAATTTTTTTTTTAAAATTTTCGGACTTTGTTATAAAATTTTAGAAATTTTTTATAGATTTTTTTTATAAATTTTCGGAATTTTTTATTAAATTTTGGACAAAATGTTTTTTATATAAATAAAAATAAAAAATAAAAAATCAGGGACTAATTATGATAACCTACAAACCATAGGGACCATTTATGAAACACATACGGGGGTATTTTTGTCATTTCAGCAATCCAAACACACATTTGACGGTCAACTGACAGAAAATTTGGTCAAGGGACCAAATCCGTGACGAATCAAAACCATAGGGAGCAAATCCGCAAAAAAAAAAGTTTAGGGACCAAATCCATAATTTTCGACAAACCATAGGGACCATTTATGTAATTAACTCTTATATGAATTACTAAATATAGTAACATGTGTAAGTTTAAAAATTTAAGCCTTCTATTTTTAAAAGACCTAAATGTATATATATATATATATATATATATATATATATATATATATATATATATATATATATATATATATATATATATATATATATATATATATGTTTGGGTTATTATGAAAAGTTTCTTAGAATGAAAAGAATGAAAAGCATGTAGTGACATGTGTACCTGCCATCATCATGCCACATCACCATACCCCACCCCCACCCACCCATCCCCCACCCCCACCCCAAAATTTTTTTTCCGCCAAAAAAAAATTTTGGGCAAAAATTTTTTTTCCCGCCAAAAATTTCCCGCCAAATTTTTTTACTGCATCACAGTTATAAAGTTACTGCATCACAAATCATAATTTTAGTGCATTAAGGTTATAAATTACTGCATCACGTTATAAAGTTATCTGCATCACGTTATAAAGTTACTGCATCACAATCATGATTTTAGTGCATTAACGTTATAACATTGATTTTAGTGCATCCTAGTTGTTGCACTTAACTATTACTATGACGCAGTAACTATAATAAAGATGCACCAAGACTTATTAGTGCATTAAGGTTATAACGCTATCACAATTATGATTTTATTGCATTAAGGTTATAAATTAATGCATCACAGTTATAAAGTTATTGCATCACAATCATGATTTTAGTACATTTAAGGTTATAATCTTGATTTTAGTGCATCATAGTTGGTGTGACTGAACTATTAACTTATAATAAAGATGCACCAAAACTTATAGTGATTAAGGTTATAAGTTACTGCATCACGTTATAAATTTTTATGCATCATAATCATGATTTTAGTGCATTAAGGTTATAAATTACTGCATCACAATGATAATTGTGATGCAGTATTTTTATAACTGTGATGCAGTAATAAATTTTGGCGGGAAATTTTTAAAAAAAATTTTTTTGCGGAAAAAATTTTGGGGGGGTGACATGTCACAATGACACATTGATGAGTGGCAAAGGTGACACATGTCACCTCTACATGTCTTCTCATTCTTTTCATTATAAGAAACTTTTCATTTTAACCCTACCCTATATATATATATATATATATATATATATATATATATATATATATATATTTTTAAAATACACCTTTAATTTACCAGATAACTTTAAAAACTATTTTAAAATTTGCTTAAACCACAGGGGATAAAGACGTACAATTCTATGAAAGTTTGAATTATATATAAATAATGATTTTTTAACAAACTTTGTTTATCAAATATCTAACAAATATCTAGCAATTTCTTTGATAAAAAATACACCGTTAGAAAGGCCTCTTAATTACAAACAAAGCGAACCCAATATGCATATATTTTTTATAGGGGTGAGCATGTGGCGGGGTGGGGCGCTTTTATGGTAAAACAAAAAACCGAACCATATATTTCGGTTTTTGAAAACTACAAACCGTTTGGTGTCGGTTTTTGACATTGAATCGGTTCGGTTTCGGTTTTTATTCGGTTTTTTCTTACTAGAAATTTAATCTTATACATTGTTTACGATTCCTAGATTTCAAGCAAAAATATTTAAAAAAATACCAATAATTGCGTAATATCCAACAATCCAAAGCTTCGAAAAAACGTACAAAACAACCAAACATGAATCTAAAATATAAAATGCATGTCTTTGCGGCTTTGCACTTTTACGCTCGCAAAAACATTCAAATAACACTATTGCTCGAAAACAAAGATATAATATATATTAATATAACATATTTGAATGTATTAATAATAAACAATACTATTACTTTTTTTTCTCTAATAGATAAAGTTGCATGTATACTTAAATCTTTAAAATTAAATAGCATAGCTCTTATATAGATAAATATAAACATACATAAATGGGGCGGGGTTCGGGATTCGCTTTTTCTATTTAAAACCAAAAAACCCCAAACATTCGGTTTTTAGAAAATTCAAAACCACCACCACCGGTTTGTCAAATGGGGCGGTTTTTTAGGTTCAGCTTTTTCGGTTTTTTCGGTTTCAATTCGGTTTTTCGGTTTTTATGCTCACCCCTAATTTTTTATATAACCACGAATTTATAAAAAATGTTAATGTTTAGCATATATTTAAAAACAAGAAAAAGAAATATCTAGCGATTTTTAATAAAAAATATACCGTAAAAAAAGCATCTGAATTACAAACAAAATGAGCCAATATTAATATACTTTTAATTAACGCGCAAAAAAGCTTCGACGCAATGCACATATGCAACTTTTCTCGTATTGAATTAAATCTTCACTTCTTGGTTGTTTGTTATTTAATTTTGTTGAGTTCACAAGAAATATATAATTACAATTGTTTCAACTCAACAAAAGTTATGTAAATAATCCATGTAATGAAATTGAAAATTTGTCTTTCATTATAAAACTTCATGAAAATGTGTACCCTCTTCTACAAAGCCATGTTTGACTAATTGGGGAAGACGAGTCTTCTACATCGATATATCTAACTTAGATTCTCGGCTTTTAATCCTTTCTTTACCCACCTCCAAATGTGTGACTAGTGAATTTTAATTCCCAAAATTTTGTGAGTAGGTTACGTGTACTTGATCATTTATTAGTAGCTTATCACTACTGCATACGGAGTTTTGTTTAGTTGATGCTCTAATTTTGTACTACTTGGCCAATATTGAACGAAGGATAAAGATCAAATAAAAAGACAAATATTCGTAAAAAGATAATTTTTTTTTTTTTTTTAAGTTCTCAAAAAATTCCCAAAAAATTTCACAAGATCGGGTATGATGGTGCATGAAAAAGTTGTGAAAAACTTTTTTCTAAAAGTGGATATTTTTCCGAAAAAAATTAGAAAAAAACGTTGCGCATTAAATAGTTTTTTTGTGGATCAAAAATTAGTTTTTGCACCCAATTTCTTTTGACTTTTTTCATCAAAATAATATTGCGCATCTAACTAAGCCAAGTTGAAAATTTTGTGCATCAAAATTCGTTTTTTGTTCATTAAAAAAAACGTATCAAAACTCAAAATTATAAAGAAAGTTTTCATAAAAGTTTTATACACCAACATACCCGATGTGGAATTTTTAAAGAATTTTTGGAGAACTTTTTAATAAATATAAATCTTTTTATTCTTTTTACGGATATTTGTCTTTTTATTTTAACTTTACCCATTGCACGAATACGCAATTGGCGGTGTTATTTATACACTCTCATATTATTTGCATCTCTGATCTTTATGTAATAAATATTTTAATTTTGCATTTTTGTACTTTGTTTTTGTTTTTTTTTATAACATTAAGGGTTATGCTATTGCAACACTCCATAGGAGGTGTTTGTATTTTGGTGGGCTAGCTGCTGGTGGCAGGGGGGGGGGGTACTTTTGTGTTTTTCCTCGATTTTCGTGCCAAATTTTTGTTATAAGTTTTTGGGCTAATAATCTTTTAAAGCACTATACTTGTCAAAAATGGCAGTTCTGCGTAGCGAACTAAAAAAATAACTCTTTTAGACATTAAAGTTGATATTTTTGTCTTTCTTTAAGTATTATTACCATTTTACCCTTCGAAAAATATTTCAAAAAAAAAGAAATTCAAAAAAAAAATTCAGAAATTTCAACAAAAAAGTATTTCGAAAAAAAAAATTCAAAAAAAAAATTTGGAAAAAAAATTTCGAAAAAAAAAAGTATTTTGAAAAAAATTTAGAAAGGGTAAAATGGTCATAATACTTAAAGAAAGAAAAAAATGTCAAGTTTAATGTCTAAAAGAATTATTTTTTTAGTTTGCTACGCAGAACTGCCATTCTTGACAAGTATAGTGCTTTAAAAGGTTATTAACCCTAAGTTTTTTTTACTACAAGTTATTTGTTTTTTTTTATAAGTTGTGTTTTTACGAGTTTTTCTTTTATAACTTTTTACAAATTTTTCTTTTTACGAGTTTTTACAAGTTTTTTTTTGTTTTTGTTTCAGTTTTATAACTTTTTACAAGTTTTTTTTGTTTTGTTTCAGTTTTGTGTTTTTACAAATTTATCTTTTATAACTTAAAAAACGTAGTAAAAAATTTTGGCTCAGATTCAAGGTTGCAAAGTGATTTTATCTCACTTTACCGTCCATTCGGTTTCAGTTATCATCATCGCCTCGGAAAATTTTAAGGCTCAAATTCGAAGGTTGCAAAGTGAGATAAAAATCTCACTTTACCGTCCATTCGGTTTCGGTTGTCATCGCCTCACAAGTTCTAAATTTTATCTCAAATTGCAACAAGTTCATAAGATTCTCAAACTGCAGCAAGTTCACAAGATTCTCAAACTGCAGAAGTTCATAAGTTCTAAATTTTACACGTTTACACGTTTTCATTGTGCAAAAGGTGGTAAGTAAGATTCTCAAACTGCAAAAGTTCACAAAAGTACTTTAGTTAAAGCTCTTCTTCAACGCAGTGCTCAAACTGCGAAACTAAAGATAACACGATCAACATGCTTGAAACAAGAAACCAGATGTTATTGTCTCAAAACAATATGTTGAAGGCAAGAATAAAGACGTTGGAGGCATCACTGGAATTGGTAAGAAATCCCGTTGATCACGCATGTCAATCGAGTGGAATATTCTATGACCTAATAGATGACATTAATATCTTCATGTGGAGTAGATTTCGTTATAGTAGCAGCAGCATTTGTTGTTGTACTTGTTTAATGTTTTATTGTTATTGTTTAATTAAATGGAAACAAATACACAATAAAAAAATAAAACGTAAAAAACTACAAAAATATATTTTACACAAATAAATATACACACATATAAAAATACTACACAAATAAATATACTTTACATATAAAAACACTACACAAATTAAATATATATATATATATATATATATAAAAATAAAAAAATAAAAGTTACAAATCAGATACAACCCTATATGGGGTGTGGGAAGAGTAATTTATGGGGTGCCTCATTAGACTACCCTTAACATTAATTGCCGTCTCCCCTCCAACACAAAAAAAAAAAAAAAAAAAAACATAATTAAAAAGAAAATTCTTCATAGCCTCAACAAACCGACAAAAAAAGTACATAAAAAAATCAAAACAACTCTCTGAAACAAAGATTCTATATTAATATATCCATTATTTGCTATTTTTTTTAAACAAACTGAATAAAAAAATACAATAACTTTTCTTTCTTTGTGTAATATATCCGTTTTTAATTTTTCTTTTTTTTAATTTTATTTTATTTTAAAATTTTTTTTTTATCAAAACAGTGTTATGAGGAGGGGCACATATGGAAAAGAGAGGTACAAATAAGTTTGCCCATATGAGATGTTTTAAACACCTCATTATCCTTCATTTAAATATTTTTTTTTTCTTTTTTCTCTAAAATAGACTAAAAATGAAAGCTTGATTCATTAGATGGACAAAAAGAAAACCATTTATTAAAATAGATTTATTTGATTAACCAATTGTGCGACTTTAAAAAGATTTTGACACGCGTTACATATTTAATTTGATAATTACTAGTTGTTGATGGGATATTTTTTGTGCGACTGACAGTTATATAACTTTCGTGCAATCACATTTTGTTTTTTTCTCAAAAATAATAACAAAAAATAAATAATTTTTTTTTGTTGTGTCATTCGAAAAAAAAAAAATTTTTTTGATCGCATAAAAGGACAAAAGCCGTTAGTCACACAAAAAGTGTAAATTCATATTAATAGAGGCGTAGCTTACACGCCCCACTAAGAGCACAAGGTGCCATTCGTTGTGGTTTGCCATAGGGTGCCACATCACCTTGTCATACCTCTTCATGACACCGCCCCCTTTGTTATAGCTCTTCATCCCAACCCTCATCGTCGGGACGGTGAGGGTATAATTTTTTTATGTAAAGTTTTTATAAATGGTGGTTTAAATGAAGAAGTTAGGAGTTGTAAAGTGAATGGGTTAATTGTAGTTGTTGAGAAGTGTGGATAGGGATTAGACTCGAATGAGAATACCATGCTTGTCATAGCGCCTAGTGCTCTAACCATTAGTACTTTAATAATAAACAATATGACACGTGTTAAATTATTAATAGAGTCGCACGGTCAAGCTTATAAAAGTTTGAAAGTAATACGTTTGTCTAATCAAATACGGTTGGTTAGTATACATGGAGCTTCGGGCATCTACACTCATACTTTCTCTCTATATAAATAAACGAGCAAAGATAGAAATAAGTAGATACAACTGTACAAGTAAAGAACCACCATGCATTCTACGATGATGTGTTCTTCACGTCACTTGTTGATATTGTTGCTGTTGTTATGTTATGTTAGTAGTTTGTATAGTAATGGATGCTATACGTCCATTATCAGCTTTGGTGACTCACTTGCTGATACAGGTAACTTAAAATATGTTGCTTCCAAATCTGGTCGAGTTCTTCCGTCTTTTTTTCCGCCCAATGGACAATCCTTGCCTGATAAATCCACTGGTCGGTGCTCCAATGGCCGCCTTATTATCGATTTCTTAGGTAAGTTATTTGATCTAAATTGGTCACAATATATAATATTGCAGTATACATTAGTGAGTTTTGATGTAATAGAGTAGAATGTTTAGTTTTTAAAATAGATACGTTAATAACTGATAATGCTGACTGACCTGCCCCTACGACAATATGCGAAGACAATGTCCTAACTTAGCGGGGAATCATGTCACTTTATTAATAGGTTAAGCAACAGGTTGAGCAATATCAACCTATTGCTTAAATAAGTCATTTTAAACTTCGATTCCAATGCATCAACCCAATTTTAACCATTTTTCACCCCCGTTTGAAGATGTCTAAGCTCAACAGATGTTGTTGAGTTGAGTCTTATATCAGCAAAATGTACATTTATTATGCTAAGTGGCAACTGATTTTTTATTTTACGGTCGGCGGATTGTGGTGTTGAGTTTGAAATTAGCTATAATAATTCTAATTTTGTTGTTTGTTACAAATGTCACTGGTCTGGTTTCTAAATGTATAGGAAACTGTTGACGAGATGCATGCGTGACAGTTTCATCTCATTCGTTAGTGTGACACATAAATAAATGTTTAGATCAGCAAAATGTAGAGGATGACATGCATAAATTATAAAGCTAAGTGTGCAAAGCAAACCGCTATCTGTTTTTCAGATTCAAATTTGATCCTAGTAAACAAAGATTGATTTTAGTGTTCTAGTTTAGGAGAGTGGCGGAGCCACCATGGGGCAGGGTGCACGTGCCCCTCACCCAAAAAAACTTGTAGTTCAAACTTTTTGTACTTTTGAGATATTTTCTAGATTTGCACCCCTTGAAAGTGTCTACCTTCTTCAGATTCAAAGTGAAGATTGATTTTTCGTCAGTTTGTAAAATGTAAAGAAAGTTTTATTTTGTTGAGATGTGATCATTTGGGAAGAAGAACTGGTGAAGATAGAAGAACAATGTGTTTTCTTCTTTTTGTTTGGTAAATCAACGCCTCAACCACTATACTAAGCGTCCAGTGGTGTCTTTATACCAAAACAAATTTTATTTGCTTTTTTTATTATTTTATTATTATTTTTTCAAATTTATAGTATATTAACTGATTTATATGTGTTCATTCGTTTTTATACGTATTCGCCCATTTTTATACGTTTTTATCCGTTTTCGTTCGTTTTTATACGTTTCCGTCCGTTTTCATACGTTTTCGCCAGTTTTTATATGTTTTCGTACGTTTTCATATGCTTTTCTACGTTTTCGTCCGTTTTTATACGTTTTTATCCGTTTTTATCCGTTCTTATACATTCTTATATGTTTTTCTACGGTTTATACGTTTTAGTACCTTTGTATACGTTTTTGTGCGTTTTTATACGTTTTGTACGTTTTCATACGTTTTATCCGTTATTAACCATTTTCATCTGTTTTTCTTAAGGTTTTATCCGTTTTTGTACGTTCTTATTGCACAGAATGTAAAACGAGACAATAGACAAACCACAAGGATGTATTTTGAACTTTAATCTTTCTTTTATTAAGCATTTCTAGTTTTCATTTTTTTTTGTTTTGTTTTAAATTTTATTTTCTCAATTTAGTTTCTAGGATATGCTATCAGAAAATAGACATTTAGTGAAAGAACTTTTTGTAACACAAAAGTTTCATTGAATCTGACCTTTTAGTGACATTTTTTTTAAAGTATGGGTAAAAGCCTAAAATTTTGAGATTTAATGACAGTTTTTTTATAAACAAAATGTGTCACAAAATGTAGAAAATATGTATTCACACTTTTTTCTATGAGTAAATAGACTTTTACCTATATTGTTTTTGAAGTATGAGAGAAGCAAATAAATTTTTAGTAACACTTCTTTTATACTTTTGTTGACATTTTTTTATGTGTCATTAGATGGTAATTTTTTACCGATAGTAATATATGGGGTACATCACACATTAATATATAGAATATCTACTCAAGTTCTAGCCCACTGTTGAACAAATGTTTTTTTCAGTTTTTTATAGTATTACAAAACAAGTATCGAATTTTCTATCTTCATTCAGCGCGTCAAGTTCATTCTTTAAACAAGCTAATTATTTTAAGAGTAAATTGTAAAAGTCATAGTTTTGATTTGACAAAATTACAGACGCAGTCCAAATTTTCTAAAATGCATGTGTCTCTTTGTAAGAACATTTTGGGTTTGGCAACAAGGGACGGTTTTTGCAATGCATTCTTATATAAATTAGGAGTCATCTTTATCATTTTTTTATCGGTTCGTAAAAAAAGAAAATTTTGCCCCCTCTTGTAATTTATTCTGGCTCCGCCCTGGTTTAGGACTAGGTATTTCTCGTAAAAGACTTCACCTTTATCTTGGTTATTGTAGCTGAGAGTCTGGGATTGCCATTCGTACCACCATATTTGCATGACATAGGCACTGACAATGCTGTGGCATTTAGACAAGGAGTAAACTACGCGGTGACGGGTGCAACTGCATTGAATTCATCAGTCCTTGCAGCAAGAGGGATTCTAAATCCTTTGACAGACGCATCTTTGGAGGTTCAGATAGAATGGTTTAAACAATCATTGCCTTCTATTTGTGGCAATGTTTCAGGTAATAACTACGTGTTCGCATATGCTTCCACAAGAATACAATTGCAGTTATACGAGTTTCATGCATAATTATGATGTTAACAATATTTAGTCTCGGTTCTATCGTGGGCAGATTGTAGAAAGTTCATTCGAAGTTCTTTGATCCTAATGGGAGAGATTGGAGGAGATGATTTCAATTACCCAATATTATTACAAGGAAAAAGAGTTGATGAGTTAGAATCATTAGTTCCTCCTGTTATTGATACCATCTTCTCAGCAGTCAATGTAAGAAGCTACACAAACCATACACAATGCATTTTAAACATCAAGTATAAACTATCACCACCAAAATCTCTATCACACATTTTCTTTAGAATTGCATCAATCAGCGCAAAAAGATGTCTCTTGCAGGACATTATACTTAAGCTTCACTATTTTATTTTCAGGTGTTGATTGAAATGGGGGCTCAGACACTAGTTGTTCCAGGAAACTTTCCAATTGGATGCGTAGCATTATTTTTGACAGGATATAATTCTGAGAATGAAGTGTATGATCCTACGACTGGTTGCCTTGTTCGGTTAAATGAGTTTGCTGAACATTACAATGAACTCCTGCAAACTAAACTAAACCGAATTCGAGAGCTTCATCCTAATGTCAACGTCATCTATGCGGACTACTACAATGCTGCCCTGCAGATCTTCAGATCTCCTAATAAATTTGGTAGGTACCATGTTAAGATGTTATAATATGATTTATTACGCCCAACTAGTTTCTGATAAAGGGTCTTTATTATAGTTGGCAATCTCAACTCATTTACCTAAAAAAATCCATATCTTTGACGGGTTTAGTGAGTTATGCTAAAAGATTTAACTGAAAAAAAGGGAACATGCCAAATGGGTCGAAACGGTCATTTGTGTTGAAAGTAATCTAAATTGGTTTATTAGGTTCGAACACGAGACCTCTAATAAGGACATCAAGACACTTGATCACTAGGCCACCTTGGTGGTTGTTAACACTTAAAAGTGACCCTTTTGACGTTTAATGTACTTTATGTTTTAATGTTAAATGTGATATGTTTTTTAATAAATGAAGTGTTTGTTTTAGTTTAGGGGTTGAAATTGAAAATATGAAATGTTATTGATGTTATTGGGATGTTATTGTTGTGGGTGTTTTTTGGGGATGTTAAGGTGAAATGTTAAAGCTGATGTGGCGCTGACGTGGACGGTGTTATTGATGTTATGGTGTTATTGTTGGGAATGCTCTTAACCACATATGTAGTTTCATGTGTACATAATCAGTTCGTGTTACCATCAGACTGGAATTCACATTTTTGCAGGATTCACAAATGGGGCTCTAAAGGCGTGTTGTGGAGGAGGAGGAGGGAATTTAAACTTATTGGCACAATGTGGACTTCCAACCGCAACTGTGTGCGATCAACCGGATACATATGTTAGTTGGGATGGAATACACTTCACAGAAGCGGCTTACAAAATAATTTCCAACAATTTATATAACGGGCCATATACTACACCCCAGTTTAATTCATTGTGTCCTACATCAACATAAAAAATTCGGAGGCGGTTTATCAAGTTCTCTTTAAGCAAACACAATCTTCAATATGTACATTTGGATGTCGGAACAGGAGGTAAAAATATAGCTCCCATATTTGACCAGCAGTTGAGATTTGTATCAACCCAATAATTGTTGTGATGTTGTAATTTTGTGGACACAATACGTCTGTAGTGTTTATGTTCCAAAATAAATTATAAGCTCAAATGCAAGTTTTGTTAATTATTTTCACATGAGACTGGGATCTTAGTCATGAAACAATGTGTATATCATGCTTGTTTGGGGATACTGATAGTGGCAGATTATTCGAGTAAACCGATCGCTGCATTACAACATAACACATTTGAGATGAGAGATTAGTTGAGTGTTTCGTGTGAGATGAAAGATGGATGAGAGGAAAACGGGTTATGTGTGTGTTTTTGTGTGAAGGAATGTGAAAGAAAGATGGTTATTTGTTTTGTTTATGGGTGTTTGTGAGTGGGTTTAGGGTTGGTAATCGGTTTATTTTTGTGTGTTGTGTATGATAACGTGTAGTCTCTTCCAGATAATAAGGAGTAGATAATGACACTTAAATCACAAATATAGGAAACACATAAAGAAGTAATAGCACATGTTGGAATGGTCTTTCGAAGTAGTTGGGGGTGACGAAGGTCACCTCACGTTCGGAGGCAATGGCATGGGAGCTAAGACTACTTCAGAGGACGTACTAGCTGACAGCTGCTATACGATAGCGTACGAATGGAGCATAGAGTGGTCCACAACTGTCACATGTGCCATCGTGACAAGATAATACCTGAAGGTAGCGCCTGACCTTCATCAATGATTTACCCAATGTACCTAGACGAAAATCTCATTTCCACAAACTCGTGTCGTGGAGCCAAGGCTAGGTAGTATAAATAGAGTCGTTCACTCAATTGAACGACAAACACTTTCATACTCCGATACAAAAATTTGTCTCACCCTCTCTCCCTATATCTCATTACATTTCATACCAAGCATATACTTATTCTAACGCCAGAGCTTGGCTTCGGATTAAAACCCTGAGGTGAGCTAACTATGTTTTGTCTTATTGCAGCCCGAAGGACGAAGGAATTAGCACTAATCTTTGTCACACCCCGCTAAAGCGGAAACATGGGATGTAGCAGTGAAAGCCACAAGCATAAAATTATAGAACAATACCATACATTATTAAAACATTAAGTTTACAATATTTCGAAAGTATCCTTTATCCAAACATTGGATAATAAAACATAAGTGTTAATTGATTAAACATTGTCTTGGAAAAACATGATAATGGAGATGACAAGTAAATTGACTCTAATGCAAGTGCTTTCAAAATCTTTTATTGGTAATCACCTGAAATGCATGAGAAAACGGGTCAACTATGAAAATAGTCGGTGAGTACACATGTTTTTAGGTAAACAAAATCCTTTATGAATAAGCCCATATGGCAAGAGTCTTATCAAACCATCCTATAACAAGTCCCGCCCATACAAGACTTGTGACCAATGGGTTCATAACACAATCCCATAACAAAGCCACTCTGTAAAAATACACTTGGTTGAAATAAATTTTTGCAAAAAGAAGAATAACATGTATATATATAATGTTATGCAACAAATGCCCAAAATATAAATACTATGCATTCCGTTCACAGGGGGAATGAGGGGTTGGCCTACCCCTAACAGCGCTATCCATAATACTTAATGCTCCGTTCACAGGGGGAGCACGAACGAACGACAACTTGGAGTACACAAAGTAAACCAACAAACGAGGGTCTTAAAATGTACGAACGGGCACAAAAATATAGTGTACAAGCCAAAATGACTTGTCAAAATCCAAAAGTACGACCAAACATAAGTTCAAAACAAGTTATGTAGAACCTTAAATATATCAACCTTATCACTTTACCCAAGCTTACCACACACGAGTATACCACGAAACAAACACAAAGCTTTATGCGTAAATAAGAAGAAGAAAGATTAAGAGAAAGATGGTGACTTGATGATATAAATCGTGTATGTGTAGAGAGAAAGATGAAAACAAGAAGATGTTTATTTCAAAGGAAAAACACACACACACACACATACACACACACACACACACACACTCAAGCACACCCCTCAAATGACCATTTTAGGGGTATTTATACTTTCATACTACACTACCCTAATGGGCTTTCCATGGGCGTGGATAGGTTGGATTGGATTGGGTTACATGAGCTTATATAAGGCTAGCTTAACTAAACGTCCAACCATTTAGCTTAGCCCAATCCACGAGCCCGTTGACTATTCTAGTACGATATCTAACACACGTTAGAAAGTTCCTAAACGTGAATGACCATCACTTCTATTAAATCTTATCAAGGCTACCAATCTCCCCCTAAGGGGTGGTCATTCAAAAGATGCTCCACTTGATTAGGTCTTTACTTTCCTTGTGCTTGAACTTTGTGTGTAGATATAGAATAGTCTTAATTCTTTGTTCCTTCATGCTTTGTGATCAGTTAATGTGGTATTCTACCATACGTCAACTTCTTTGGTTAGGTGTCTCCACGTCATTCTCCACCATGCTTACACTTCTTTTTGACTTTGAGGATCCAATGTGATGAAGTTCTCTAGTCTTTAAACTTTGTAGATTCTTTGACATTGACGAAGAATCATCTTTAACTTTGAGTTTCCTTTGATTTTGATGAGAACTTTCATTTGATGTTGTTGGTATGAGCATATGGAGACTCTGCACGATCTCTTCCTCCCGCGAGCATCCATCAGCAGCAGCTTCCCAGGTACAGTCACGAACACCAATTGATCATTTTAATCTTTTCTTAGAGAATTGATTACTACAATTGTTCTACTGATGAATGTCTTGATTCCATTTACCTTGGTCGGGCAATCACCATCTTAATTCCATAAGGGACAAGCATTACATTGAATAAATTCAAGTAACGACCCACATCTCGATTCGATTCGCGGAAAGGAATCTCCTAGCGGGATTTCCAGACTTACAAGTTCGAATGTCGAGGGTGTTAACAGATAGTGTGAAAACACATCTCTAATCTTACAAAGGCTGCTGAAACCGGAGGCCCTCAAGAAGGCTAACACGACATACCAAAGTACATTTGCCAGCGAAGTCAAGTACAACCAAGCATCACCCACCATCAGACCGTTTGAGACACACTAAGCGAACCCCTAAAGAATTACCGGTGAATTGTCGTGGCTGCTTGATGTTGACCCTGGCAGAATTTCCATTCAATCAACGAAGATCACAATTGTGAATCCTCTCATAAATGTTCTCGGCAGATTGCTAAGATCTGCGTAGGACTCTAGAATATATCACTTGTATCCTTATTGATGAACAACAAGCGACGAAATGTCATGTGTTCCTATGAGATCTTTTGATGAATCTCGTGGCTCTAGACTCAATTAGTGCATTATGGTTTTCCTGAGCGGAGACTAGGGAGAGGGTCTCCTTCTTCAATACCAACGATATCTAAGAGAAAGTCGATAGATTATGTAGGGTTCCCAGTTAGAATAAAACAAATCCTTTTAAGAGGAATTGAGTGGCTAGAAGTTTTAGTGCGCGCGCCATCGGGTCCATGACGCCTTTGTCTTCAATACCGTGTCACCTTAGTGATAACCAAGAGCGATGAATTGAACCCGGTTTCTGCCCTAAGGTTGATTATGGAGGGCTATTTCTTTTCACCCTTTTTCATTACATTTCTTTTAATTCTTCAACCCCTTCTTTCTCCTTTCTCACATTACTCCTTTTTCAATCATACCTAAGGACTTTCTAGTACTAAACTATGGGTATTGTCCTTGGTAGATCCTCCTAGCTCTGGCGATCATAGGACAAATTATCCTATCCTTAGTCACCTTATAACTCCATGACTGTCCTATTGTTGCCATAAAACCATTTTTCTTGAAAATCTCTCAAAGTGTTTATGATTGAAAACATGTTTGAAACACTCCAAGAGTTTTATATTTTCGAAAACACTCTTCACATGTGCTTATAAGTTTTGACGTAAATCACATTATAGAGGATAGATTTCGACTTTTGAATTGATCGGCTCATGTTAGACAATTCCCCACGAGACACGGTTACGTTGCATAGTTAAAGAGTTCCATTATCAGTTTTTAGGTGACAACTAGCTCTAATAACCAACTTGAAGTTGTAAACACTCCTTGAAAAAAAAGGTTAGACCCATGTAAGTTCATGTCTATCACAAGTTTCTCGAAATGGTACATTTACAGACATTGATTCTTCGTCAATTCAATGGTTTCAACTGAGTCGAGCTCTTTTGAGATTCAAACAACGATCATTAAACTTTTTGATCACATTTTAATCACGTCTTCCCCCCTCCCCTCAAAAATAGCATATTCGTGATATTTTTGATATCAACGGATTAAACAACATTTTTAGAATCTTTTGGGGAGACAAACGGATTTGATTTAAGTATGAAGTTGGAACATTTTTGGTTTTATACTCCCCCTTTAATAAAGCATAATCAATTAAAGGGTTTTTAGAGGGAGGTATCTTGAGCACAAGAAATTTTGAAAGATTTTGAAAATCTTTTTGAACAATCTTGAAAAAGGTGCTCAAGATGATGATGATTTCTCACCATTTTTAAATGTAGTGCACTTAAGCGTACACTTGATTTTTCTATAAAAGCACGAGTTTTGATTTGAAAATAATCAAAAGTTATCATTTTTGGTACGGGTTTCGTACTGAAGTATACGAAAGCCATTTTTTGAAGAAATTTTGAGGAACGCCATGTTTTAGAAAACATTTAAATAACTCTCGCTCAAGCATCTGTACATGTCCCAGATCATTGTTGAATGACATTTCTAGAAACGCACGTAATATCGATTATAATGAGAGACATGTCGTGGAAGAATATTTTGGATTTTTATTTTATATTGTTTTTGTATTTTTGAAAGTTTTATATTTTTATATTTTGCTTTTGTTGGTTTTTCAAATTTTGTATTTTGTTTTTCAAAATATTTACAAATGAGCTTTTTGGAAAATCATTTTCAAGAAGATTCGAAGACGATCTAACTCGGGTTAGGCTGATTCCAATTCGTCGAACCATCGTAAACCTTTCTTTTGGAAGGGCTTTAGTAAATAGATCGGAAGTTGGTAACTGTCTTTACGAAGAATAATTCAACAGTACCATCTTCCACGTGCTCTTTGATGAAGTGGTAGCGGACATGGATGTGCTTAGTCTTTGAGTGATGAAAAGGATTGCATGATATGGCTATGGCACTTTTCGAGTCACAATACATAGGTATTTTATCAAGTAAAGCCATAATCTGTGAGTTGTGTTCTCATCCATAGAACTTGAGCACAACACGAGATAGAGACACATACTCAGCCAGCGGTTGAAAGTGCAGAGCAATCTTGTTTCTTTGAAGACCAGCTTACTAACTTTTCACCCAAAAATTGTGCTCCTCCTGATATACTTTTGCAGTAACTTGATCACCGCGTGGTCCGCATCTGAAAAGGCAATTAGATCAAATCGATTCCTTCGATACCAAAGTCCCATATGAATGGATGTCTTCGTGCACGAAAGATCCTTTTAACCTCTTTGAGGTGCGATCGGTAGGCTTTGCTCAAACCGCTAATAAGCAAACAACAAAATGAACATCGGGTCGACTAGCAGTAAGGTACATGAGAGAACCAATCATGCTCCGATATTTCTTCAGATCAATAGGTTTTCCAAATAAATCGGCCTAATTTTTGGCGGTTACCATTGGTGTACGCATCGAGTCACAATTATCCATACCATGATTTTTCAAAATCTCGCTTGTATATTTATCTTGATTTATAAAAATCTCCACTAGGGACATGTATTTGTAAACCAAGAAAAAACTTTAATCTCCGGCCATGGACATTTCAAATTTGCTTTTCATGAGATTTTCAAAATGTTTTGAAAGATCTGCATAGTGAACCAAAAGATGATGTTGTCTACATAAATCAGAACAATCAAAATGTCATTTTGCTTTTGGTAAACAAGGTAGCATCCACAGCCTTGGTGAAATTGTTTAGGATAAGGAAAGATAGACGATTAGCCATACCCACGCCTCTATTTGTTTCAAACCATAGATTGCCTTTTTGAGTTTGTAGGACGTAGGTATGGATGTTCCATGTCCATGAAGCCTTCCGGCCGGGATCACTTATACTTTTCTTTCGTAGAGTTCCATTCAAGAAGCTGGGTCTTAATGTCCATCCGATAAACCGATGTTTTTGTGAGTCGTGATAGGCTAAGAATATCCCCGACCGCTTCAAGTCTAGCTACCGCCAATGACTCTTCTTCAAAGTCTATCCCTTCTTCTTGTCTCAGATCCTTTGGCCACAAGACAGCTTTGTTGCTTAATTACAAACATTTCTTCATCCCTTTTATTCTTCCATAACCATTTGAGATCAATGACGCGAACGTCAATTGGTCTTGGAACCATATCCTAAGAGTCATGTAGACGGTATTGGAAAAGTTCCTCCTGCACGCTTCTATCCATGCAAGTTCCTCGCCATTGCCTCACTTAATGTTCTTTGCTCTATATTGCTAATTGATGCTGTAAACGACAAGTCAATCGTGGAAAGTTGGCGTCTGGCTCAACCAATGAGGGTTCAATTTATAATTTGTCCAATTGGATGGTCTTTTGTCCACTTCAAAGTGTAAGGATACCGCTGGTTAAACGTGATGGAGTTAGAAGGTTCCTAGCTTGAAGATGATTCACCGGGACCCGTGAGCAAACGTGGTTTTCAATAAGTCTTCATCTAACGCGTACCGCTCGTTTTGTGTAGGTTCTTCTGAAATGATATGTTTTGGCTTTGCTCATCAACTCAGCTGTAAAAATGTTTCCAAGAATAGATTTGCGTAAGCTTCCATGTAGATGATGTCGATGGAGTTGGTGCATTGGTTTCGACCGCTGTAGATGCATCTTCACAGGCGGTGGATGATTTTGAGAGGGTGCAAATGAATGATGGTTTGATGCATTTGTCGGGGTTCCACCATAGTATTCGTCGAACATTAACTCAAAGAAATTCTCCCATTCTTGTTCATGAGGTGTGTCAGCAAAAGTTGATGGAGCTCTTTGTTGTATGAGTCCCAAGTGATGTGTCCTTAAGTTCCATTGCTTTGGTGCGGTCCTAATCGCTTTGATTAGAAGGCCACCTGATTAAGCGCCGGTTCTAGAGCGAAGTCTCTCTAGTCATTTGTGAAAGTTCATCAAAATTCACATTCATCGCCTCCATTATCTTCCTTCTAGTTCTTCGTTATACACCTTTAATGCCCTCAAGTTTTCGAAAGTATCCAATGAAGATTCCAATATCACCTTTAGCTTCTCGGGGCTCTAGATCTTCCTCAATGCTCTCTGGATAGCACAAAAGCCAAACACGCGGAAGGTAAGAGATATCAGTTTTTCTCGTTGTTCACTAGCTCATATGGGTTTTATTGAATCTTGGATGGATTAGGATCTGCTATGAGTGAAACAAGCAAAGGCAACAAAGACATACCCATAGAAATAATGGTGCACTCGGAATAAATTAGCATTGTGCGAAAGCAAAATTTTCTCAAGAGTATGATTTCTTCTTCAACTACCCTATTCTCACGTGGAGTTCTAACAAATGATGTCCGATGTGTGATTCCAACATCTTCAAAATAAGTTCTTTCCTAACTCGATAGTAAATTCCCGTCGTTGTTCTGTTTCCACACCCTTACCGGAGCTTAAAAGAAGTACTTGAATTCACCTTTAAAGGTGATGATGATGCCTCGGTGCTTTGTCTTTTGATTCAAGAAACCTAACCCATGTATATCCGAATAATCATCGACTATAACAAGAATATAATTTTTCTCCCATTAATGCTTTCCACTCCTCATTGGGCCAATATATCCATGTGCAAATATTATGCAACCTTGCTTCCAAACTAGGTAGGTTTGGATTTATATGATGCTCTTTGCTTTTTCCTTGTTCACATGATGGACAATAGCGATCCTTGGTGTATTTGAACTTTGAAGTCCCTGGATCTATGTTGTCTTTAGCAAGCTTGTTGATAGTGTCAAAATTCCATGTGGATAATTAAGTTGTGCCACAAACTGCAGACTTTGTTCCGTGATGTCGTGTCATAAGACATATCAGATGAAGAGGCCATTTGGTTTATATACATACAAATAAACCGTAAAAACGTTTATTAATATTTGATCTCTTTGTGTTTTGTTGATAACAAATGTAATGTTATCTTAAGTATAATTATAAGGATACATGTTATTTTTGTAAAGCATTTACATATAGCCATTTAAATACAAAAATGTAATAATTAAGCATTTGTTGTAATAGTTTATTAGGATGGGTAAAACCATAACCCATGGACCATAACCCATGGATCATAACCCATACCAAAGTTGGCTAGATACAATGTATACTTAGATACATTGAATCTAAAGGAAAACCCATGGACCAACCCATAAACCAAAAAACCCATGGGCAAAGAGGAGCGTCCCACGGATCCCTAGGATTACACTAGACGGATCCCAAGTGGAGGGATCCGTGGATCCGTGAACTGAGGAGAAATTTTCCTATAAATAGAGAGCCATTTCTTCATTCTAACTCACCCCTCTTCTTACTAAATCTCTCATACACTCTCATTCTCTTCTAACATATAGATCACTTGATCTAGAGAGTTGTTCTTCTTTCTTTCTATTTGTGATCCTCATATAGGTCCTTCTCTAAGGCGAGATCACGAGCATTCTTCAAGTCATCCAAGCAAGGGGTCCTTGATTGATTTGTCACTCAAGATTTCGTAGAAAGATCTTGTATTTTATATTTCACATATTTGTTGTGTAATAGTTGTGTTGGTTTGGTCCACCGTACTACGGACTCGGTATCTAGCTTTGTACCGGAAAAAGTGTAAGCAACGCTATGAAGGCTTCTCCGCCAAGTGAAGGAGTTTGTTGACATAGTGCTTGAACTCTAGAGTAGGTGACTCGGGGAGTGGAGTAGGGCAAGGAAGGTGACCTTGTAGCCGAACCACTATAAATCGGTTGTGTCTTTTCTATCCCTTAACTTTATTTATTTGCTTGCATTATCATTAGATCTATAAGTTCTCAACATCCATACGATTTCACATAATATCGAATCTAAAGTTTTTGAAATCAACTTAAAATCGGCAAAACTATTCAACCCCCTTCTAGTTTTCCACAATTGGCATCAAGAGCTAAGTTTATAAAAGTTTTAAAATAAAATTGTATTTTAAAACTTTTCGATCACTATGGGTTCTGAAAATTATAAGGAAGGGCAATCTATGCAACAACCACCACTACTTGAAACTAATGGTTTTATATATTGGAAAAATAGATTCGAAACATATGTGAAGTCTAAAGATATTGATCTTTGGTACATTATTGTTGAAGGTGATTTTGAGGCTACCTCAAATGATGATAAAGGAAATTTAGTTCACATACCTCATGATAAACTAAACGATGAAATGAAGAAAAAGCTTTCTAAAATAGTGAAGCAAAAATGGTTTTATATAATGCTTTACCAAAAAGGAATTTGAAAGAATTTCTATGCTTAAAACCTCTAAAGAAATTTGGAATTCTTTAGTTGTAACTCATCAAGGCAACCAACAAGTTAAAAATAATAAAATTGATTTATTTGTTCAACAATATGAACAATTTTCAATATCGGATGAGGAAACTATAGATCATTCATTTGCTAACTTTAATACTATTATTACATCTTTACAAGCACTTGATGAATCTTTTCTAGCCGTAACCATGTTAGGAGATATCTAAGGGCACTTCCATCAAAGTGGAGATCCAAGGTGATGGCAATCGAAGAGTCAAAAGATTTGACAATCCTCACCCTCGATGAACTCATAGGCAACCTAAAAGTCTACGAGCTTGTCCTTGCTAAAGATTCAGAAGCCTCAAAGGTGAAAGAGAAACACAAATCTCTTGCCCTTAAAGCCAAAAAGGCTTCGAACGATGAGGAGAACTCATCTTCGAGTAGTGACGACGAAGAGTACGCTATGGCGGTAAGGGACTTTAAAAGTTCTTTAGAAGAAAGGGAAGATACGTCAAACAACCGTATGACGATAAGAAAGGCTTTCGAAAAGCAAAGAGGACGAGAAGCCAAAGGATGATCGTACTTGCTTTAAATGTGGGGACCCAAACCACTTTATTAGTAAGTGTCCCAAATGGGATGATCAAAAGCATGCTCGTGAGCAGCACGTGGGGAATGAGCGACGAGGAGGACGAAGAAATTTGTCTCATGGCAAATGACGAGGTATGTCATGAATACTATAGTAGCTCATCACTTGATGACGACTCATTGCATAATGAATATGATAAACTATGCAATATTAGCTTAAAACTAATTAACAAAAACAAGCTTTTAAAGAGTCAAAAAGCCAAACGTTTAGATAAAGAAGTCATAGAATTAAAAGCAAAACTAAAACGCTAGAAAGGGTAAAATAGCACGTGGTGAATGTGAACTTTGCGTTCAACTTCAAACACTAGTGGATCACTTAGATTCTAAAATTGCTAGAATGAGCACGAACACTTTAGATACAATACTTAGATAGTGTTAAAACCGGTGACAATCAAAAGGGTCTAGGTAGTCAACAACTTGATCCATCAACTAGTGAAAATAAAGAAACAAAATTTGTTAAGGAACTAGAAAAACCAGCCATGTTGTATGTGATCCCACGGATCCCCTAAAAGGAACCGCTAGTGTACGTAAAGGGATCCGTGGATCTGCAGTAGCAAACAAGAGCAATAATGTAGCTTATTCATCTAGAACTGAGTTTGTCATAGTTAATAGGAAGAAACCAAATCATGTCACCACTAGACAACCACCTCCAAAATATAATCCTACTTTTGCAAGAAACAAAGCTCCATCTTTTTCAAAACCTAACACATTTAGGAGACCTAATAACGTTTACCCGAAAAGCAACCATCAAATGGGATGGAATCAAAACATGCAAAATGGTTTTCCCTTTCAAAACTTTGCTCCATGGAATGCATACTCATCTTATCCATACATGTCTAACATGAATGGAATGTTTAACACTAATGGACCCATGAACAAATGGGGACCAAACTTTTGAGTTTATTATTGTTTTAGGTGTGCTTAAAGGTCCACCTAGACCCCGATGAATGGGTCAAGGATAGCGGGTGCACGAGGCACATGACCGATCTATTCTCCACATATGAATCCATAAATGGAGGTAATGTGGTGTTTGGAAATAGAAAAAGTAGAATCATCGGTAAAGGTATGATTTCTAACAAATCTCTAACCATTAACGATGTGTGTCACGTAGAAAACCTAAACTTTAATCTCTTAAGTATAGGACAAATATGTGATAAAAAGTGCAATGTACTTTTACCAAACCGTAGTAAGATACTAAAATATGGCATAACCATAGGAAGAGGAATTAGGAAACATGGAGTCTATGTCATTAAAATCGGTAATGAACCTAAAGACAAACTATGTCTTACCTCTATGGATGATACTTGGACCTTATGGCATCGAAGATTGGGTCATGCCAACATGCGACTTCTTCAATCGCTATCATCCAAAGATCTAGTAAGAGATCTACCTAAGTTAAAATATGAACATCATTTTTGTGATGCTTGTAATGTAGGAAAACAAGCTCATTCTAGTCATAAAGCTAAAAATATGGTGTCCACAACTAGGTGTCTAGAATTACTACATATGGATTTATTTGGTCCATCCGCTATCCAAAGTTATGGAGGCAACTACTACACTTTGGTAATAGTGGATGACTACTCTAGGTATACATGGACAAAATTTTTAAAGAACAAAATGGAAACCTTTAACTATTTTGAAATATTAAGCAAAAAGATTCAAAGACAACTAGGAAGTCCCATAGTGTCTATTAGGACGGATCATGGTAGGGAATTCGATAATGAAGTGCAATTTGAGCTTTTGTGACGCTAATGGTATTACTCACAACTTGGCTCCACGACTCCACAATCGAATTTGGTAGTAGAAAGAAAGAATAGAACTCTACAAGAAATGAGTCGAACCATGCTTAATGAACAATCCATACCTCAAAAGTTTTGGTGTAATGCCGTTGATACTTCAACGCACATACTCAATCGAGTCTTAATTAGACCAATCTTAGGAAAAACTCCATATGAGTTACTTCGAGGCAAAAAGCCTACGTTAAATCACTTTAGAGTCTTTGGTAGTAAATGTTTTATTCTTAACACTAAAGATTACCTTACAAAATTTGATCCTAAATCAACCGAAGGTATCTTTTAGGTTACTTGCCAAATAGCAAAGCTTACGTCATATTAAACAAAGAAACAATGAAGGTAGAAGAGTCATTAAATATAAAATTTGATGAAAGTCCACCCAAACCCTCTCCACCTCTTGTCGATGACGAGATTATAGAAAGTGAAGCTATAGTAATAAAGAAAAGGATAAGTGAAGAAGAAGAACCTCTAAGTGATGAAATAATAAACATTAAAGAGTCCAAAGATCACCCCGTAGATAAAGTCATAGGAAAACTAAACGAACGAACATTAAGGTCTCAAGTTCAAAACCAAAGTAGCTTGTTTTGTTTCGTTTCAACCTTAGAACCTAAGAATACACAAGAAGCCATAAAAGATGAAAGTTGGGTAATGGCTATGCAAGAAGAACTAAATCAATTTGTTTCTAATGATGTTTGGACACTTGTCCCTCCACCTAGTAATCAAACCATAATAGGAACCAAATGGGTTTATAAAACAAATTAGATGCAAACGGAGTAGTGTCTAGGAACAAGGCTAGACTCGTTGCTCAAGGGTATAACCAACAAGAGGAATAGACTTTGATGAGACCTATGCCCCCATGGCTAGATTAGAGTCTATAAGAATACTTCTTGTGTATGCTTGTGCTAATGATCTAAAGCTTTATCAAATGGATGTCAAAAGCTCTTTTCTAAATGGTTTCATAAATGAAGAAGTATATGTAGCTCAACCTCCGGGCTTCATTGATTTTGAAAACCCAAACATGTGTATAAATTAAAGAAAGCCCTTTACGGTCTTAAACAAGCTCCAAAAGCTTGGTATGATAGACTCAAGTCATTTCTAGTTAAACACAACTACACCATGGGGTTAGTTGACAACACACTTTTACTAAGAAAAGAGAGTCACATATAATCATAGTACAAATATATGTAGATGATATTATATTCGAATCCACTTGTCAAGACATGTGTGATGATTTCTCTAAAATCATGCATGACGAAGTTCGAGATGAGTATAATGGGAGAACTTAGTTTCTTTCTTGGTCTACAAATAAAACAAGTAGAAGATGGTATCTTCTTCAATCAATCTAAATACATCAAGGAGATGTTAAAGAAATTCGGTCTAGAAGAGTCAAAACCAATTAGGACTCCAATGTCATCCAACACCAAACTCACAAAAGATGAAGACGGAGAATCCGTAGATAATACTAAATATCGTGGCATGATAGGTAGCCTTCTATACCTCACGGCAAGTAGGCCGGATATCATGTTTAGTGTTTGCTTATGTGCTAGGTTTCAAGAAGACCCTAAAACATCACACCTAGAAGCCGTAAAAAGGATATTTAGATATATTAGGGGTACAACACAATTAGGATTATGGTATCCTAAGGGCACGGAAGTAGAAACAATTGTATATGCAGATTCTGACCATGTAGGTGATTACGTTGATAGAAAAAGTACAAGTGGGGTATGTACTTTTATGGGATGTTGTTTAACATCTTGGTTTTCTAAGAAACAAACGGCACTTGCAATATCAACAACCGAAGTCGAGAACGCCTCCGCAAGGCAAAGCATGCCAATAAGCACTATGGATGAAACAAGCGTTAGTAGACTACGACATCCATCTAAGCGACATAGCCATCCTATGTGACAACAAAGGTGCCATCGACTTAAGCAAGAATCCGTTATTGCATTCTCGCACAAAGCATATAGAGATTCGTCATCACTTCCTAAGAGACAATGTTCAAAAGGGAACATCTCTATTGAGAAGGTAGCATCCAAAGACAACATAGCCGACGTCCTCACCAAACCGTTGAAGCGGGAACAATTCAACCTACTTGTCTTGGTCTTGGTTTAACGGAACAAACGTCGTAACTTATTTGACTCTACAAGGTATGTAAACACTAGCCTTCTTCTTTCGGAGTCTAGGATTTCTATTTCACGCACAACTCACAAACAATACGAGAATTTTCAAAACCCAAGATGAGTTTTCCACTTATAGTTTTCTTTTATTTTTTATTTTTTTTTCATTTTCAAAGAAAACCTACTTTCACAATGTTTTCTAAAAGGATGATACCCTCCCGTATCAATTTCACAAAAGCAATTTCTCACGTCTAGGACAAATCGCTTTTCATTATTAATACAAAGTAAAAACCCGTTTTCATTGCATCTCATGTCTTTGAATGCTAAAGGGGACACATAACTAATATGTGTTTTCGGGTACATTCATTTAAGCAACAATGAATTAGGAGCATTGATAACACAAAATTACGTACTCATGTACTAAATATGTGTTTTCGGGTTATCTCAATAGGATGGTTTTATACTTCTAGTTTATTTTCTATTTCTTTTTAGGAGTCGAGATAACCAAAACTCCAAATAGTTTGCATATAGGCACACACTAGGCAAAAATGTTTCCAAAAGGAAAATTTTGTGCTGCCTCGAATCACTGCATCCACGGATCCCAGCCTTTATGCCGGACGGATCCTCAAGGGAAGGATCCGTGGGATCCGTGCAACGTGTGCTTTCAACTTCTATTTTTCACTTTGGATGAAAAATCCTCATTTGTTTCATTTTTTGAGTATGCTCTTTAATGCTTGTGTTCTCATGATCACATGCCTTGAATTCATATCTAATCATTAGATTTTAATCCACATTTGGGTCAAGCATTCATTACAATGCTTTGTTTTTCTATATATATAACTCCCAAAATGCTTGCATACTCCATCTCCTTTTCACAAACACATTTCATCAGTCATCCAAAACCCTTTAGGAGAATCATCTAGTACAAACAATCATGATATCCAAACCTTTGTACTTCCACCATCCAAAATACCACAATCAAATGCTAGGATATCCGCATCATTAGTATCCGATCTTATTGTTTAGCAAAACCAACCTCAAATGGTTCATCCTCAACAAATAACTCACCACAAGATGCTTCCATTATAGCACCTACCTCATCACCAACAAGTACACCAACTTCATCACCACCTAAAATAACTCTTTTGGAACTCCTTAAGACTCCAAACAAGATCTAACTAACCTGAAAAGAATTAGTCTTTTCAATACCCCCACATCTCCAAATACTATATTTCAAGATCTTGAAACATCACCACCATTAGCTCCCATCACATTACAAGAACATCTAGGTTCTTTTCCACCACCATTTACAAACATCCCGGATATTGATCCACATTTTCCTATTTTTCCACCACAACTTCGGCATAACTCAAATCAAAACAACCCGAAAACTTCCGCACTCATTACCCACATCATTTACATTGTGAACATTGCCAATCCACTAGGAAAATTGCAATAGAAGTTAGGGAAGAAATGCGATTCATACTCAACCTCATCCTGGATCGCATCAATACCATTACTCATCAAAACCTCCATCCATAACCTTATGCAAGCATGGAAGGAATCACTACTACTATTTTCTACTTTAGTATTATTTTTTTTTTTGAAGTCATTTTCAAGAACAAGTCTTGTTCTTATTTTTACATGCTTGTAAGTGGCATACATACCATTACAATTTGTTGTTTTATTACAAGGCCTTGTTTACATACCTTGGCTCCCAATCTTGATTCTCGCCAACCACAAGATTATTTAAGCATGTTACTAACCTTTCTTTTTGTAGGATTTTTTTATTTTTCTTCACTTGACTTCCAAACAAGGGGAGCTACCGTCAAGGGGGAGTTAGAAGTTTGTTTATTTCTTCCAAGGGTTAACTTTTGTTTCATGGGAGAAAGTAAAACTGGGGCTTTCAAAACTTACATCTATTTTTAAGCTTTACTCATCATAACATTATGTTTTGTCATCAACAAAAAGGGGGAGATTGTTAATACAAATAAACGTAAAAACGTTTATTAATATTTTGCGATCTCTTTGTGTTTTGTTGATAACAAATGTAATGTTATCTTAAGTATAATTATAGGATACATGTTATTTTTTAAAGCATTTACATATAGCCATTTAAATACAGACTCATAACCCATGGACTAAACCCATACCTAAAAGTTGACTAGATACAATGTATACTTAGATACATTGAATCTAAAGGAAAACCCATGGACCAACCCATAACCCATGACCCATAACAAAAAACCCATGGGCAAAGAGGAGCATTCCACGGATCCCTAGGATTACACTAGACGGATCCTTAGGGAGGGATCCGTGGGAGCCGTGGAACAGAGGAGAAATTTGCCTATAAATAGAGAGCCATTTCTTCATTCTAACTCCACCTCTCTACTAAATCTCTCAATCACTCTCATTCTCTTCTAACATATAGATCACTTGATCTAGAGAGTTGTTCTTCTTTCTTTCTATTTGTGATCCTCATATAGGTCCTTCTCTAAGGCTAGATCACGAGCATTCTACAAGTCATCCAAGCAAGGGGTCCTTGATTGATTTGTCACTCCACAAGATTGTAGCTTAAGATCTTGTATTTGATATTTCACATATTTGTTGTGTAATAGTTGTGTTGGTTTGGTCCCCCGTGCTACGGACTCGGTATTCTAGCTTTGTACGGAAAAAGTGTAAGCAACATTGTGAAGGCTTCTCCGCCAAGTGAAGGAGTTTGTTGACATAGTGCTTGAACTCGCGAGTAGGTGACTCGGGGAGTGGAGTAGGGCAAGGAAGGTGACTTGTAGCCAACCACTATAAATCGGTTGTGTCTTTTCTATCCCTTAACTTTATTTATTTGGTTGCATTATCATTAGATCTATAATGCTCAACATCCATACGATTTCACATAATATCAATCTAAAGTTTTTGAAATCAACTTAAAATCGCAAAACTATTCAACCCCCTTCTAGTTTTCCA
>OU343225.1:115344196-115421164 GCA_910596185.1 Chrysanthemum makinoi | reverse complement strand
GGAAGTGTCCGATGGAACAACTTCTCAAGAAGAAGAATATCTCCTCTAGGTTAATCTCATTTGGAATTGAATCACTAGTGTGGAGTGGGTTGATGATGGATCATCATTGCCAAATCCTCAATGAGAAGTATCATCCCCCCATGTCAATGATGAGGTGATCACTTCCTATGGAATGTCAATCATTTTTAGCCAAGTATGCTTCATCCTCTTCCAAGATGAAGTCTCTTCCTTCAAAAGGAGTGATAGAAGGAGTAGAATTGGCAATGATGGGTTGAGATGAATGAGTGAGATTATCACTTCAAGAATTATGAACATAAACCAAGAACTTTGAGAGTACTCTTCGAAGCAACATCAATGATATCTATTCTGGCAACCGACTCAAAATCATAGTTTGCGGAGTACCTCGAAGTTTGATCAAGGTTAAAAGTGACAGCTTCATTACCCACACGTAGTGTGATTTCTTGCTCAAATACATCAATGAGAGCACGCCCGCTCTCGTGAATCCTCTTCCAACAATGAGGAACCCGTGGATCAGGATCGAAATCAACAACTACAAAGTCAGCTGGAAAATGGAACTTTCCTACTTGCACAAATACGTCCTCGGCAACAAGAGGACGGATATTGTACGATCTCGCAAGCTCAAGAGTCATGCATGTAGGAGTAAGTTCCGAAGAGAAAGTTTCTTCCATATGAATAAGGCATCGATTGATGCTTGCACCAAGATCTGCTAAAGCAAAGCATTCAACCATTCCTGGAAATACACAAGGTAAGAGAAATTTTCCAGATTCCCAAGCTTTTCGAAGCTTCTTCGTGATAATCATAGAAAGCAGCTCGAGAGGAGTCTTAGCCATTTCAAACAATTTTTCCTTGTTGCTTAACATGTGTTTGAGAGTTGATGCAAACTTGGGCATTTGCATGATAGCATCCGCAGCTTATGTCAAAATGTACCTTGGAAAATTTGAAAAATTTGTCCATTTGATGACCGCTTTTTTCGCCGAGCTTTTGCTCATTCAAACGTGATGGGTAAGGAATAGAAGATTTGGATTTGGGGTTTCAACAGAGCTACAGGAGGTTCAAAACAACTCCCGATTTGATTGGGGTTTCCGACAACTTGAGGTTGGACTACCGGTTGTTGGATCGTATGTACTTCTCGTGGGCTTGAAAAGCACCTTGTCCGTTGTATCCTTGTGTAACTTGACTCATTGCCCAGGTGCTTGATAACACACATACTTTATCAATATAGACCCAAAACAACCAAGGAAAAGCCGTTTATTGTTGATATTTGTGGTTTTCTTGAGTTTGTGCTTGTGCAGTAACGGATATGCAAAAACACTAAAAGGATCCAAATCGGATGTAAATCGGAACAGAGATCAAGAGAGTTTTAGCTGAAGGAAGGTCATGCTTGTGCATTTGGAAAGATTTTATTCCCGTAAGATGAAGTTTGAAGTTTCAAAAGTTTGAAGAATAATCAAGTTCACCCCTGCAATTTGAGCTTTTGGAATTGATCCCAGTTTCGTGAAATTACAAAAGTCACCCTTGGATTATTGAGCTTTACATGATTGGTCCTTATTGAGATTTTCAAAAGTACACATTTGGTCCTCTAAATAATTGTACAAGTTTGGTCCCTAAGATAATATTTGATCACATTTACACTCCTTAAACCAATTACTAATAACTCTTGGCCCAACCATGAAACTGGATCTAGACCCGAGCCCAAATACAAACTAATACTACACCGGTTTTCTATCCTACCAAACCCCAACTCAAACCGCCTAATTAAACCTCCAATCGAACCCATGAACCATCAAATACCAAAATATAATAAAACCAACTCTCAGCAACAACATTTACCCCCTTTCCCTTTTACCGGATATTTAGAACCCTAATTACCCAACCTGAAGTAATTAATCAAATTGACCGCAATTAAGGTAGTTTCAGTACATTTCCCCGACACCCCATCGACAAAGGGAATGACACCTCATCAATCCGGTGATATAGGGCACTTGCCTCCTATTGGTCTTAACATGTCATCGATTTGATCCTAAGGTTGTGATGAAGATGAGGTTATGTAATCCAAGGTGTATATGAGCTCTAAAGAAGCACAAATAGAAGAATTCGAGATCCTTCCAAGACCTCTAGCTCAAATATAAATAGACCTCATTAGCATTCACAAAGTTGTATCTCTTAGATCTTACTTTCTAATTTTTCTCTCTCTAGTTTTAGTTGTAGTAGTTATTGCATTTCAAATGTTTTAAATTTTGTAATTCAGTATTTGTACTCAAAATTCCTTTATTAATAGAATTTGCACTTAAATTTCAATTGTTATTGTTTGAGTTTTTTTTATTCATATCCTGCTAATATCTCATTTTAATGCTTATTTCAGTTTTATAACCAATGTTTTAGCTTATCTCTTCATTATCTCAAAAATACAAAAAAATCAAATAAATCATTTTAAAAATCAAAAAAATCACTTTAGATCGTTGTTTTGGATTAATCCACCACTGATTTATTGTTTCTCATAGTTCATTTAAGCTTTAGTAGCTTATTGTGAGCTTATTTCAGTTTTAATCTCAAAAACACAAAAATAAATTCACTTTATGCAGAAGCTACAGACTGACCGTTTGCTGATTTTGATCGGTTTGGATTGGTTATGATGCCGAATTGGGTTAAGATCTGAAATGTTGGATTAGAATAGTGGTTGATTAGGTTAGTGGTTCTATTGTCTTCAAAGTGCAAGCCATAGTGGCTATGGAAATTTTGTAAGTTCATAATCTATTGATCATTAAGTTGTGTTTGAATCGTTCATGTTGTTTATTGTTACTGTTTGATTAATGTTTGATGTTTGTTTAGTCTAATTAGCTCATAATCTGTCATTTAGTTCTTATATCAATAGCTTAAAGAGTGTTTGGAATAGCTTTCATATCTGTGGTATAGACTAGTTATTCAATTTTGAATGTTTGGTCTATGTTTAGTAAGGTAATATTGAGTTAATTAGGGTCTTTGTTATTGCAAATAAGATCAAAAGTCAAAATCATTTAGAAAACTCACATTGAATCATGAATGTTGAATCAAGAGGGAGCTATAAGTTGCAAATAGGTTTAAATTTAGTAGAACTAGCACTTATATCATAATCATTAGCCCAAAACATCATATTCGAGTTTCACAGTTTTGATCAAATCTTAACAAAGTCAACATATAACCTGATTTTAAAAGTCAAAAGACATGATCAGCATCTGTAGCTTTCTTCATGATCTTCAAAGAAATTGTATCGAGCTCATTTTAGTGATTTATAGTCCGAGATTTGGTTTAAGAGTAGTCACCAGTGGTCTATAAGGCCTAATTTGCTTTTGGTTTTTAGCACTTTCCTTTAAGCTGTTGAATAAGCTCAAACAGTGGGTCTGAACCACTGTTTGGCTAGTTAGGCAGTTAGCTTATTTCATGGTTCTGAGCTTTTAGCTTTTTAGGAATAGGTATTAGTAGTTGCTTTTAGCTCATTTTAGCTTAATATAGCTTTGTTCACTGTTTGGTTGCCTTAGTAGCTAGTTAGCTTATTTTCCTAGCTTATTACATAAGCAGTTGTGCTATTGCTCTTTATTTCTACACACAAGCTACTTGTTTCTCATTTTTCTTAGATTCATATTATAATTTTAGAATTATCTTGAGATTTTCATAATTTTTGGTCTTCATTTGCTATTTTTCTCAATTTAAATAGATTTTAATTAATTTTTGATTAGTTTTAATAGCAATTAATTGAGAAAAATTCCAAAAATAATTTTTCAATTTTAATAGTTTAAGAAAAATATAAAAAGCATAAAAAAGATTTTTCCATATTTTTCCCCTTTTATTAGATATTTTTCTACAATTTTAAATAGTTAAAATTAGTTTTTAATTTTTAAAATCAGAAAATCCAATTAGTTTTAATTCTAAAATAGCTTATTTCATTTTAGTTAAAAGTATTTTTAGAATCGCTAGATATAGTTGCATTTTTAGTCGCGTTGTTAATTACGCTTTTAGTTTAATTCGCGTTAGGATTTCCCTTCAGTAGGATAGATTTCCTTAATTACTTTCCCATTCCCGTAGTTAATAAAATCAAAATCTATAATCCAAATCATCAAGCATAAAATCCAAACCAAGAACGACGTTGGCAATTCACGCCTCGTTGGGAAACCATTCGGGTTGACTAATCCAGTACACGATCACACACACGGGATTTGATTTATTATTCTTTTTCCTAAGAGAATTTGAATCTATCTTCGTGAGTATTTTTGATATTGATATTAAGGATTTATCCCCACACATAACCCCTAAACTCATATCAAATTTTGGCGCCGCTGCCGGGGAGGTTGTGTCACGACAATATCGTTTGAAGTTTGTCGATTAGTGACTTGAGATCCTTCATTCGTGAAGTTATTTTTCTATAAAATAAAAAGTAAAAAAATATTTTCCTTTTTCTTTTGTATATATATATATATCGCATTAAAAATACAAAAAGATTTTCTCTTTGTTTTTGCTAATAAATAGAAGAAACCAATTATATAACATTCTCAACGGAGGTGTTATCATTATAAGTTCACGAACAAAAGATCAAAACTTGCCTTTGTGTCGCGTGGATTTATTAATCTCTATGATAAAACAAACTGTGGTGGGTATAAGGACGGCTGACATTAAATTGCGCATCAGAAGAAGCGGGTTTTAATAAGCTTCGCGACCTACAAAGCTTCTCCGCCAAGCTTGGCGTTTGTCTTGTAGAGGTGATTTATTAATCGGGATTATTGGTTTAAGTTCACCGTGTTTTCAATATCGCTTTTTAATTAACTTGGTTTTTAAGTGCATGCGCACGCCTCGATCTAGACGACTTCATAATCGAATCGACGCGTGCGGAGTTACGTAATATGGCTGCCGCTAACGTTCCACCACACCCGTCCAAATCCTCCTCCCGTTAATCAAAATGTAGCTCCGATCTCCGAACGATGGAGGAGTTATGTCAACCTACCATGTACGGGAGGGGGACCCATTGTAATCGACTAATATCCGCACCGATTTTAGCTTGAAACATCATATGATAGAACAAGTAAAAAGCAGTTGTCAATTCCATGGTTTACCCGATGACGATGCAAACAAGCATCTTGATAAGTTTCTAACGTTACTCGAGTATGAAACAAAATGGGGTCTCCGATGACGCCCTTCGTCTCTATCTTTTCCCATACTCTTTGACTCATCATGCCACATCTTGGTTTGATCGACTCCCAAAGAATTCGATTCATACGTTCGAGGAAATGGTTTCAAAGTTTCTGGCAAAGTACTTTCCACCATCGGGTGACGGTTGAGAACGATATCGTAATTTCACAGCGATCCCGACGAATCTTTGTTTGAAGCTTGGAACGCGATATAAGCTTGCGATTGATCGATGTCCGAATCATAATATGTTGCTTGTCACCCAAATCGATACGTTCTACAATGGTTTTACGTTGAGACATCGTGACTATCAATGCTCGCCGTGGAACTTTCATGAAAGACGCCCCGAGGAATGCTACGATCTTATTGAGAACATGACCGCTCATCATAATTATTGGGATTCTTCTGCTGAAAGGAGTGAATCATCTAGATCAATTTCTTCTTCACGATACGCTCTTCATAAGAAAGTTGATGATTTGAACACGGCTATGTTAAAAATGTACCAAATGCATCTAAATCAAACAAGTGAAAGCGGTGAACCCGACTTGTGAAACTTGTGGAGGTCTACATCCTTATTTCGAGTGTCCAACTTCCAGGGCTTCGACATGAGAATGTTTATGCTGCTACAAGGAATTACAATCAACCGCAAGGAGATCGAAATCTTCTTAGCTACCGTTCAAACAATTATCTCGGACCTCCCGTTTCAACCAACCTCAACAACAAAACCAAAATCAAAACCGTTTCAATGGTAAACAACAATCAAACAGAGGAGTTAACCATGGAAATCAACATTATCAAGCTCCTCAACCTCAAGTTTACCAACAACCACCTCCTCCTCAACAACAATACCAACAACCGAACAACGAATTTCTATCTTACATGAAAAAGCTCGATAACACCATCAAGAGTTTACAAAATCAAATCAATGGCATGAGGTCGGATTTCAAGAAGGAAATTGAAGCTACGAGTAACAAACAAATGATGAAATCGGAATATGATGGCTAGTTTCTTTCGGCCAATCAACCGTTTACTTATTCTCAACCCTCGGGTTCCGGTTCTCTTCCGAGTAACACAATTCCAAACCCGAGAGGTGACATGAAAGCTATCACTACCCCGGTGGTGTTGCTTATGATGGACCTACGGTTCCTACCACTCATTCTTCTTCTCGTATGGTGGTAACCGTGAGACCAGGGTGACAAAGGACCGTGCTTCCTACTGATAAGGGGAGTACGAGAATGTCCAACCCACGGTTGTCCGAGATTCGAGCCAAGATGCTCCGTTAATGAAGAAAGCTAATCCAAAACCGTCTATCCCATATCCGTCTCGTCTTAAAGATCAAACTCTTCGTGAGAAGTCGAATCATCAGATGGAAACATTTTTCCAAATCTTCAAAGACTTGAATGTGGAGATCAGTTTTGCGGATGCCTCTTCTTTGATGCCCAAACTTGCTTCTACGTTAAAAGGATTGCTTACGAACAAGGAGAAACTATATGAGCTTGCTACGACATCTCTGAATGAGAATTGTTCTGCGGTTATCCTCAAGAAACTTCCCGTAAAGTTAGGTGACCCCGGCAAATTCCTCATTCCATGTGATTTTCAAGGAATTGTTCAATGCTCCGCCTTGGCCGATCTTGGCGCGAGTATCAATCTAATGCCAAACTCAATCTACGAAAAGCTTTCGTTACCCCCACTTACCCCAACGTGTATCACTCTCGAGCTAGCCGACAGTACTACGACCCGGCCCAAAGGTATATAGCCAGGATGTCTTTGTCAAAGTGGGGGAGTTTGATTTTCCCCACGATTTCGTTGTAGTCGATTTTGATGCCGATCCTCGAGTACCTTTAATTCTCGGAAGGAGTTTCTTAAGAACGGGACATGCGTTGATTGATGTGTATGGAGGAGAGATCACTTCACGAGTTGGAAAAGTCACTTCATTCATTGATCAAACGATGAGGTACTCCTCAAATTTCGACGATGCTTCCATCAATCGAATCGACGCTATTGATGTTTCTTGTGAGGAGTACGCTCAAGAAGTTCTCGGTTTTGCTAACAATTCTACTTCTTCCGATTCACTTTCTCGACCAATCATTGCCGACTCTTCCCCTCTCTCACTCCATTTGAGGGAGGTGATTTCCTTTTGGAAGAGATCGATGAGTTTCTTGCTAGTGATGAATCGATTCCACCGGAAATTGATGATGGTGTTTATGATTCGGAGGGAGATATCCGTTATCTTGAACAATTATTGAACGAAGATCCATTACCGTCACTCCCTCCGAAGGAGATTACGATAGAAGAGATTAAAGAAGTACAAACGTCTAACGAAAAACCTTTGGAGCCCGAGCTCAAGGATTTACCTCCTCATCTTGAATACGCTTGAAGAACCAACAAATTTCCGCATCATTGCTAAAAACTTAAAAGATGAGGAGAAAACCGCACTTTTGGAGATTCTTCGCAAACATAAGAGTGCCATCGCTTGGCAAATTTCTGACATCAAAGGAATCAATCCTCGTTTCTGTACCCACAAAATTCTGATGGAGGACGATTGCAAACCCGTTATTCAACAACAACGTAGGGTTAATCCAAAAATTCATGATGTTATCAAAAAGGAAGTTCTGAAACTCCTTGATGCCGGAATCATTTACCCAATTTCCGATAGCTCATGGGTTAGCCCTATCCATTGTGTTCCCAAGAAAGGAGGAATGACCGTCATTGCCAATGAAGATAACGAATTGATTTCTACACCTCGTCACGGATGGAGAGTGTGTATTGACTACCAGAAGTTGAATGATGCTACAAGGAAGGATCATTTCCCGCTACCTTTTATGGATCAGATGCTCGAACGTTTAGCGGAAATGAGTTCTATTGCTTTCTCGATGGTTTTTCCGTTTACTTTCAAATCCGATTGATCCAGGATCAAGAGAAAACTTTCACATGCCCTTATGGAACGTTTGCTTACCGGCGAATGCCATTTGGCTTATGCAATGCCCCGAACGTTTCAAAGGTGCATGATGGCTATATTTCATGACATGATCGAAAAGTCTATGGAAGTTTTCATGGACGATTTCTCGGTTTATGGAGATTCTTTCACTTCTTGCCTCTCTCATCTAGACCACATGCTCAAAAGGTGTGAAGACACCAACTTGGTCTTGAATTGGGAGAAGTGCCATTTCATGGTTCGAAAGGGCATTGTCCTCGCCATAAGATTTCGAAATCGGGATTGAGGTCGACCGAGCTAAAGTCGACGTTATAGCTAAACTCCCTCATCCCACTACCGTCAAAGGTATTCGGAGTTTTTTGGGTCATGCCGTTTCTATCGCCGTTTCATCCAAGATTTCTCTAAGATAGCCCGCCCTTTGACCCATCTCCTTGAAAAGGATGCTCCGTTTATCTTCACCAATGAATGCATTGAGGCATTTAATTTTCTTAAGAAGAAATTAACTGAGGCACCGATCTTAGTTGCCCCGACCGATTTGCCTTTTGAACTAATGTGTGATGCTAGTGATTACGCAATTGGGGCAGTCTTGGGGCAACGAAAGTCGAAACATTTTCAGCCCATACACTATGCGAGTAAGACATTGTCTGAAGCCCAACACAATTACACGACTAATGAAAAGAATTGTTGGCCGTTGTCTATGCTTTTGAAACATTTCGACCCTACCTTGTCTTGTCGAAGACCATAGTGTATACCCATTATTCCCTTAAAGTATCTTTTGGCAAAGCAAGATGCTAAGCCACGACATTTGGGTTCTCCTCCTTCAAGAGTTTGATGTTACTATTCTTGACAAAAAAGGAGCGGAGAACCTTGTCACGATCATCTGTCTAGACTTGAAAATCCCCATCAAAGTGTGCTCGAGAAAAAGGAGATCACGGAAACATTTCCTCTTGAGACACTTGGGATGATTGCTAAGAAAGACCGAAACACCCCATGGTTTGCCGACTTTGCAAATTACCATGCGGGAATTTCATGAAAGGGATGTCGTCCCAAAAGAAGAAAAAGTTTTTCAAAGATGTTAAGCATTATTTCTGGGACGATCCCTACTTGTTCAAGATTTGTGCGGATCAAGTAATCCGGCGGTGTGTTCATGGCCAAGAGGCTCTTGATATTCTTAATGCTTGCCATAACGGACCCACTGGTGGCCATCATGGTGCAAGTTACACCGCCAAGAAGATTTTTGATTCTGGATTCTATTGGCCGACCATATATCGAGATGCCCATGATTTAGTCAAATCGTGTGATTCTTGCCAACGTCAAAGGAAAATTTCACAGAAGGATGAAATGCCACAAAATGCTATTCAAGTCTGTGAGATTTTTGACGTATGGGGCATCGATTTTATGGGACCATTTCTGTCGTCTAGAGGAAAGTATATCCTCGGCCGTCGACTACTTGTCCAAATGGGTTGAAGCGGGCTCCCCACCAACGATGCCCGAGTGGTTGTTTAAGTTTCAAAAATTTGTTTTCCCGATTCGGAGCACCTCGTGCTATCATCAGTGATCGCGGTACCCATTTTTGTAATGAGCAATTTGCTAAAGTTATGGCTAAATATGGAGTTACCCATCGTCTTTCTATCGCGTATCACCCGCAAACGAGCGGACAAGTTGAGGTCTCGAATCGTGGTTTAAAGAGGATTTTAGAGAGAACCGTATGAGAGAATCGAGCTTCATGGGCCGATAAGTTAGATGATGCATTATGGGCTTTCCGCACCGCTTACAAGACACCCATCGGGTGCACCCCATTCAAGTTGGTATATGGAAAAGCTTGTCACTTGCCCATCGAGCTCGAACATAAGGCATTCTGGGCCTTGAAACATGTTAATTTCGATCTTAAGACCGCGGGTGATCACCGAAAAGTTCAATTGAATGAATGAAACGAGCTTAGGGATCGGCCTACGAGAATTCTTTGATTTTCAAAGAGAAGACTAAGAGGATTCATGATGCAAAAATCAAAAACCGCGTTTTCAACGTTGGTGATCAAGTTCTCCTTTTTAACTCTCGATTGAAGATTTTCTCGGGCAAACTCAAAACCCGTTGGTCCGGACCATTCACCATCACTCAAGTTTTCCCATATGGAACGGGAGCTATCTCACCGATGGCCCTAATTTCAAGGTGAATGGTCATCGTGTGAAACATTATTTCGGAGGGGACATTCCATCCATGGTTGTCCCGGATCTCCAAACTTTCCCTAAGAACAACTGATTCGGGATCGAGTCAAGCTAGCGACTCGGTAACCAAAACAAGAGCGCCTTCGGGAGGCACCCCATGCTTATCCATCTATCTTCTTTCTATTTTCTAATAAGTGACGCGAAGGGGTCTGCCTCTTCGATTTCTTGTGTTTGGTTGTTTGTGATGTTGTTCAGGATGTTCCCGATATGAAGACTCGTGCTGTTTGTCATTTCTCCACTCGAGTTTCATGATCGATGCTGATGGAAATCCGATATCCTAATCTTATCGACTAACATTTATCTTCTAGCATACTTAATAAACGGCTTTTAGATTTTCGTGATACCCTTGCTTTAAACATTGAGGACAATGTTCCATTCTAGTCTGGGGTAGGGTAATCTTCGATTTGATTTGACCGCACTTGCTTATTTCTGTTGTGTTTCTCTCGTAACCCCGTTTTTCCTTAGAAAATGAAAAATTGTGCAAAAATGTGAAAAATTTAAAAATTTTGTAAGCTTTTGTTAGTCTTTTTGATTGAAAGGTTTTGCTAGTCTCTTAGATTAGAAGCTATAAAATGCGAATTCTAGCTCAAAAGGCCAAGATTTTGCAAGTTTTCCTGAGTGACTTTAAATATGCATGACTTGATTTCATTAGACGAAACATTTGCTAAGTTAATATATGTTTTTACACCTTGATTGACTTTTCTGGTGAGTAGGAATGGAATTGACTTGACGGGCGTGTTGAGCCCTAGCTTGTTCCCTTAACCATAGGTAATCTAAAAATTATCGGCTAAGCATCTGCGGATCTCATTATTTGGGATTTTAAATTTGTAGAGATCGAAATGATAGAGTTACTTATGAGTTTAGATGCTAAGCGTGGAGTAGTTGGTTCTCTTTAGAACCCATCGAAGGTACTTATGGCTTTTTGTTCCCACAAAATTGTTTCACCCCATATCTGTCTATAATAATTAGAGATGTCGAGTTTTGGCGATAGTTAGTTCTTTATCTTCTTAAAAGAATCTTTGTTTTAAAATTGGGTACACATCAAGGATCCGTAATAAATAAATGAGTAATCGTGATATGTGAAATGTAATAAGTAAAGTTGTGAGCTGCGGTGTCGAGATCGGACCCTTGGATCTTTAGTCGGGATTGAGTGAGGTCTTAGCCTAGCCAGCCCGGATCCTCATTTCATGAAGCCTATAGTCTTGGAATTACCCCGTGAAGCTCCGTGGTTCACAGCTCATATAAATAAAAGTAAAAGTTCATGTGAAAAAAAAAAAAAAAAAAAATTGAAAATGGAAAAGTCAAAAGTATAAGTGAATAAAAATTCCTTGATGTGGACCTCATTTTACGACAATGGTTCTTGAGAGAAGGCAGATAACTAATTATCGACTTAGCTTTATATCTTTATCCGAATAAAAGTTATCGAAACGAGAATTTGAAGAAATTCATTTCTCACAAAAATAAAAATCTAGAGGAAATAGGAAAATGGGAACGAAAAGTAAGTACACAAGTAACTTCCATGGGTAGTGTTAGCATCTAGAGTCGTATGTAACAATGATTTCGGTTTTACGCTTAGTTTGGGAGCTTGTGAAAAATCAGGGACGATGTATTCTATCCGTATGGTCACTTCACGCTGTGTTGTGTTTTCTACTCTGTGATCCTAACGTGTCGTTTGAAAAATGTTTGAGTTATTAATCGACATGAAAGTTCAACAAACCGTCATTCATAATCTGAAGTGCTTAACCGTAATATCTATATATGAGAATTAAAAGGTAAACGGGGCGTTTTTAGAATTAAGGCTTTCTTAATCTCTTTTGAGGAATCTTTGCTACTTCTTCATAGGTTTAGTAGAAAGAGATTGAAATCCTTGGTTTTAGAAGCGTGAGTTGATTGCATTGCGTGAGGACACGACAATGGTCTCGTCTGGGTATTTTGATATGTGCTTAAACACATACCTTTTCTTTATCAATATAGACCCAAAACAACCAAGGAAAAGCCGTTTATTGTTGATATTTGTGGTTTTCTTGAGTTTGTGCTTGTGCAGGTACGGATATGCAAAAACACTAAAAAGGATCCAAATCGATGTAAATCCGGCACCGAGAGATCAAGAGAGTTTTAGCTGAGCTGGAAGGTCATGCTTGTGCATTTGGAAAGATTTTATTCCCATAAGATGAAGTTTGAAGTTTCAGAAAAGTTTGAAGAATAATCAAGTTCACCTCGCAATTTGAGCTTTTGAGAATTGATCCCTAAGTTTCAGAAATTACAAAAGTCACCCTTGGATTATTTGAGCTTTACATGATTGGTCCTTATTGAGATTTTCAGAAAGTACACATTTGGTCCTCTAAAAATCCGAATTGTACAAGTTTGGTCCCTAAGATAATACTTGGATCACATTTACACTCCTTAAACCAATTACTAATAACTCTTGGCCCAACCCAATGAAACTCGGATCTAGACCCGAGCCCAAATACAAACTAATACTACACCCGGTTTTCTATCCTACCCGAAACCCCAACTCAACCCGCCCAATTAAACCGGTCAACGAACCCATGAACCAGTCAAATACCCAAAATATAATAAAAAACCAACTCCCGCCAACATTTACCCCCCTTTCCCTTTTTACCAGATATTTAGAACCCTAATTAACCCAACCCAAGTAATTAATCAAATTGACCGCAATTAAGGGTAGTTTCGTACATTTCCCTGACACCCCACTGACAAGGGAATGACACCTCATCAATCCGTGTGATATAGGGCACTTGGCGCTCTCCTATTGGTCTTAACATGTCATCAGATTTGATCCTAAGGTTGTGATGAGAAGATGAGGTGTGGGATGTAATCCAAGGGTGTATATGAGCTCTAAAGAAGCACAAATAGAAGAATTCGAGATCCTTCCAAGACCTCTAGCTCAAATATAAATAGACCTCATTAGCATTCACAAAGTTGTATCTCTTCGTATCTTACTTTCTGAATTTTTCATCTCTCTAGCTTTAGTTGTAGTAGTTATTTGCATTTCAAATGTTTTAAATTTTTGTAATTCGTATTTGTACTCAAAATTCCTTTATTAATAGAATTTGCACTTAAATTTCAATTGTTATTGTTTGAGTTTTTTTTTATTCATATCTGCTTAATATCTCATTTTAATGCTTATTTCAGTTTTATAACCAATGTTTTAGCTTATCTCTTCATTATCTCAAAAATACAAAAAAATCAAATAAATCATTTTAAAAATCAAAAATCACTTTTAGATCGTTTGGATTAATCCACCACTGATTTATTGTTTCTCATAGTTCATTTAAGCTTTGGTAGCTTATTGTGAGCTTATTTCAGTTTTAATCTCAAAAACACAAAAATAAATTCACTTTATGGAAACAAAGATCGATCGGTTTGTCTGATTTTGGATCTGGTTTGGATTGGTTATGATGCTGGAATTGGGTTAAGATCTGAGCTGGTTGGATTAGGAATAGTGGTTGATTAGGTTAGTGGTTCTATTGTCTTCAAAGTGCAAGCCATAGTGGCTATGGAAATTTTGTAAGTTCATAATCTGTTTCTGATCATTAAGTTGTGTTTGAATCTGTTCAATGTTGTTTATTGTTACTGTTTGATTAATGTTTGATGTTTGTTTAGTCTAATTAGCTCATAATCTGTCATTTAGTTCTTATATCAATAGCTTAAAGAGTGTTTGGAATAGCTTTCATATCTGTGGTATAGACTAGTTATTCAATTTTGAATGTTTGGTTCATGTTTAGTAAGGTAATATTGAGTTAATTCAGGTCTTTGTTATTGCAGTTAAGATCAAAAAGTCAAAATCATTTAGAAACTCACATTGAATCTGTAACTGTTGAATCAGTAGGAGCTATAAGTTGCAAATAGGTTTAAATTTAGTAGAACTAGCACTTTATCATAATCATTAGCCTCAAAACATCATATTCAGTTCACAGTTTTGGATCAAATCTTAACAAAGTCAACATATAACCTGATTTTAAAAGTCAAAAGACATGACTGCACCAGTTTCTTCAGATCTTTCAGCAGTTGTACTGAGCTCATTTTAGTGATTTATAGTCTGAGATTTGGCTTAAGAGTAGTCAGCCAGGTGGTCTATAAGGCCTAATTTCTGTTTTTGGCTTTAGCACTTTCCTTTAAGCTGTTGAATAAGCTCAAACAGTGGGTCTGAACCACTGTTTGGCTAGTTAGGCAGTTAGCTTATTTCATGGTTCTGAGCTTTTAGCTTTTTAGGAATAGGTATTAGTAGTTGCTTTTAGCTCATTTTAGCTTAATATAGCTTTGTTCACTGTTTGGTTGCCTTAGTAGCTAGTTAGCTTATTTTCCTAGCTTATTACATAAGCAGTTGTGCTATTGCTCTTTATTTCTACACACAAGCTACTTGTTTCTCATTTTTCTTAGATTCATATTATAATTTTAGAATTATCTTGAGATTTTCATAATTTTTGGTCTTCATTTGCTATTTTTCTCAATTTAAATAGATTTTAATTAATTTTTGATTAGTTTTAATAGCAATTAATTGAGAAAAAATTCCAAAAAATAATTTTTCAATTTTAATAGTTTAAGAAAAATATAAAAAGCATAAAAAAGATTTTTCCATATTTTTCCCCCTTTATTAGATATTTTTCACAATTTTAAATAGTTAAAATTAGTTTTTAATTTTTATAAAATCAAGAAAAATCCAAAAAATTAGTTTTAATTCTAAAATAGTTTTCTTATTTCATTTTTAGAGTAAAAGTAAATTTAGGCATTTTTAGGATATCGTTTAGACATAGTTGCATTTTTAGTTGCGTTTGTTAATTACGTTTTAGTTTAATTCGCGTTTAGGATTTCCCAGTAGGATAGATTTTAATTACTTTCCCATTCCGTAGTTAATAAAATCAAAATCTATAATCCAAATCATCAAGCATAAAATCCAAACCAAAACGGCGTTGGCAATTCATCGTTGGGAAACGATTCGGGTTGACTAATCCGCATACACACGATCACACACCCGGATTTGATTTATTATTCTTTTTCCTAAGAGAATTTGAATCTATCTTCGTGAGTATTTTTGATATTGATATTAAGGATTTATCCCCACACATAACCCCTAAACTCATATCAAAGGTCCATTGTGTGTCTTAGGTTCACTTTCTACTACCTTAGGGAGAGAAGAAGAAGAGGTAGTAGGAATAGCAGGTCCATCATATGCAACACCACTTCTGGTTGTGATCGCCTTTGCATCGCCCCTCGGGTTAGCGATCGTGTTGCTCGGAAGTTTTCCTGAGCCCGAGGGTTGATCATTTGAAGACTTCTTTAGATCGATCCGACCGACCAACAACCTGTTCATTTCATCTTGGGATTTCATGAATTGTTTCAATAACTCATCGGATGATGGTACCGAGGATGTGGAGGGAAATTCTAAGGTCTGATGTTTTGATTATGACCTTGTTGTTGAAAATTCCCTTGATTAGGATTCACATTTCCCTGAAATTGATTTCCTCGATTGAAATTGTTTTGATTAAGGTTTCCTTGATGTTGGAAACCTTGATTGGGTCCGGGATAGAAATTACCTTGGTTTTGATAACCTTGGTTCATTCTAGGTTGGTTTTGATTCCGGTTCTGTATGTTAGGATTCTGGTTAAAACCGGGTGGTGCCTGATAAGTATTAGCACGGTAGTTTGGTTCATTTTGAGGACGGTATTGGTTACCTCCTTGATTTGAAGTACCGGCTATAGCATTAGCTTCAAACGGACTACCATCGGTGGCAGTACAGTTGTAGTATGCATGAGGGCCACCACAAGTAACACAAACTTCAACTTTCTTCACTTCACCATGTGTTGGTGTCTGTGTGAAAGTGACTTTCTTTTGGTTTGCAAGAACCAAAGCCTGAACAATATCCGTGAGTTTGTCAATCTTAGCATCGGTGCTAGATGTACTCACGGGAGACGAAGTAGAAGGTCCAAAGATTAGATTGAGATATGTCTTTGCTCGGGAAGGGCGGACCGGACTTGTTTTCAATGATTTGCAAGGCTTCTTTGGTGGTCTTGCTCAGAAATTACTCCCGCGGAGGCATTTAAAGAGTCTTGATTGGTTTGGTTCAGACCATTGTAGAAAGTATCCATTTGCATTAACTCGGTAAAACCACGATGCACACTATGAAGCAACTCTTTGTAACGATCCATGCCTCCCAATGATTCATCAAATCTTTGAGAAAATTTCATTATCTCATTCTTAAGACTTGTAGTTCGTGATGGAGGATAGAATTCGTTAACAAACTTGGTGACTAGATCTTCCCATGTCTCAATGGAACGAGGGGATTGTTTCTCAAGCCAATCCGGGCTTGTCCTCTAGAGAATGGGAACAGAAGAAGCTTAATTGCTTCATGTGGGACATTCTTGTATTTGATGGTAGATGCAATCTTGTTAAACCATCGAATGTGTGCATGAGGATCATCCCGCTCAAAACCATAAAATTGGCTTTGGGTTACAAGATTAAGCAACCCGGTTTTTAGCTCAAAGGTATCACCACGATGGCGGAACAACAATGGCATCTCCGTAACCTCGATGGGTGCTTAGAAGCTCATTCATAGCTTATCTTCGCCATTCGATGGGGGTGGTGGTGGTAGACGCTCACCACGCTGAAGGAGCGAACGTCCTCTACGTCTACGAGGAATCTTTCCAAGTTCTGAAAGTGGACTTATAGAACTAGAAGAACGAAAAGCATGCACTAAGTATAAAAATCAATTTTCAAAACAAATGCGAGGCAAAACGACAAGTGAACTTAAACCAATAATCACAAATGAAATGGCTTCTTTGAAAAAGGTACACCAAATCACAAGGACACAAAGGAAAGTTTTAAATCTGATGTTCGGGAACTTATTATGGTCACACCGGTTGGTAGGTGTATTGCCTTGATTTGCGGTGGTTGATTTTTATGTATTAATTAAGTACCACTGAAAAGACGTAGGTATGGATTTGTGCAAAGGGTTTAAAAACTTTTGGACAATATTTTTGGTATCGTCTCGTTTAACCAAATTGCATCTTTTCAAGAATCACCTTAAAGAAAATACAAGATAGAAAACGTTCCGATTGTTTTGTTGTTTTATATATTTTTGGTGTTGTTAACACTTTAGGAAAAGTGTTAATGAACTTTTTGATAATTTGATAACTTTACAAAAAATTTTTTTTACAAAAGATGGTATATGTGCAAGAATGGGTCTGAAAAAGGTTTAATACACGCTAAAGTCCCGGCACGGCTTAAAATTTGATTCGTGCTAAAACCGTCAAGTTATCTCACACAAGCTAGCCACTTGTGAATGGCTAACCGTAAGAAGCTTAAAACAGCTTAAAACACAAATGCAATGAAGATCGAGGAATATAGTGGATTCCCGTCGTTAAGTCCACGGAGACTCAATGGTGTATCAAACAACTTTCAGACGATAGAATGATCACTAAGGATAGTGATCAAGACGATTGGATAGAATTATTACACTAATGATTGATTAGAATGAGATTTGGATACAGAATTGATAAGCAAAACAATCAGATTAAAGAAACGTAAATATGTACGATTAAAAATTATGTAAACGTACAAAATAAAAAGTGAGATCTAAGAAATTAAAGACCTAAAAGTATGAAAATGATATTTTTGGAATCCTAAAAATAAAAGAAAATTATTAGGAAAAGAAAATTATTTTTATAACTATTTATTTAATTATTATTAATTAAAAACTATTTTAACTATTTAATAATAACCTAAAATAAAAGAAAATATGAAATAAGGCTAGAAAAATAAAATTATGATTCAGAAAAATCTAAATTATTATAAAACTTATTTTAAAACTAAAAATATATTTTTACACTTTTTATCTATTTATTACTAATTAATTACTATTTAAAATACACTTAAATACAAGAAATTACAAAATTAACCTGAAAAATAAAATTTTAACTTAGAAAAATCTAGAATATTATAAAACTAATTTTAAAACTAAAAATATATTTTTTTATGCTTTTTAATTATTTATTACTAATTATTTAATACTTTTGACTATTTAAAATTCTAATAAATACTAAATAGATTAGGAAAATTATGAAACTTTTTCTAAAAATAACTTAAGGTGACAGAAAACTAAGAAAATATAAAAACTAGATTTGCTTAATAATAAGCTGAAAAGAAAAATCAAAAAGCTAATTAATTTTAAATAAACGCTATCACTATATTTCAAATGATGTTTTTGTGGATTTTCTTTTTGAAAACTATTATACTACTGATTATAAGCTACTTTAATGAAAACAAAAATTTTACAAACTTAAAAATAAGCTATTTGCAAGCTAAAAAACTCAACAGTGGGCTTAAGAGCTTATTTTGATGAATTAAGCTCAAATAAGCTTGTAAACCTGAAATAAAGGTGAAATAAGCTAAAACAAGCTACAAGCTACTAATATGAAGTTAAAATACACAAATAAGCACATTGATAAGATGGAAATAAACAGATAAGCACTTGTATTAAACTGAGAAATGGAGAACAAACAAAAGGCCACTTGCAGTACTAATCAAACAAAATGGAATATGAAGCTTGGGACCTCAGATGGCTAGGTCACTACCAAAGAACCAAGAATCACAAGCTATGATTAACTAATGAGTGCAAGCTTGTGAAAATGGCTTAAAATCTGTACATGGGCACTATTTGAAACAGTACTCAAAAGAAGTTTATGGTAAAGCACTAAATAAGCTGATTAAAAGTGAACTAGAATTTTTATAATTAAGTTTAGCAGCTAAAATTCAATATCCCAAAAGCTTATATCCTAAATTTCAATATTAAACACACACTAAAATTATCTATTTAATTAAAAACGCACCAAATGAAAATTTTGACTTTTTAAGAAAACCAAATCAGTTGACTAAAATGAACTTTGGATCAATACTACTTACTGATTATGTTGTATTAAGGTGAACTAAGACTGATTTGAGCAATATAAACAACTTATGAACACAAAATCATGATCATGGATCATGAAAATCCAACAGTTAACACAAGATTGGATCAAAAGCTAATTTTGACTTTTCACAAATAAGCACTTGTTTTCTTGGTTGCAATGAACTATTATGACCAAGTGTGACAGGAAACAAACACAAACAACAACTCAAACAACCTCTAACACAGTTTAACTTCACAAATCCAAACAAACCTTTATATGACTGATTTGGTGATTTTCAAAGCAAAACACAAATTTAAGACATGCAAGTAATTAGAGACCTTATATTATCCTTAAATAAGATTAAAGAAACACATAACAACAACATTAACAACATAAAACCAAGAAATTAAACTTAAGCTAATTTGACTGTCAAAATGAGATTTTTAACAACTACAAATTTAAATGAACAAACAACTAATTTTAATGCTTAAATACACTTAACTATAACTAATGAACATAAAGAAACAGAGATTCAAGCTAATGAACACTTGTACAGTGAAATGCAAAAGTTGAGTTAAAAGCTTACAAGAGGCTATCCCACTAAAAACACAGAACCAAGATCACAAGACCACTCCTATAGGCTTACCACTAAGCTACTAACACAGGGCAATCCAATATTCACCCCTGCCCAATTTTGATCACCATTTCTTGTGATTTTTGAATTTTCAACTATTTATTTGGTATTTTTGGTGAATTTTCCTTTTTGATATTAAACTGGATTTTATTGTTTCTAAAAGCTTGAAGAAGCTTTCTAGGAGCTTATATGAGCTATCTCAATAAAACAACAACAACAACATTAGAATATTTTGGAATTTTGAACATGGAAATTTTGCATAAACTGAAATTGAGATTAAAACTTGAAATTGATTATCACAAAAGCTTTATTGTACTGAGGAAACTTGAAATACAAAGTTCAAAAAGCTATAAAATAACACCGGAATTTAAATTTTAGCTAAAACGACATTAATTAAAACTAAATTATACTAGATATGTTACTACATTGCTTCCCCTCTCTTTATAATCAACTTTTTCACTCTTGTCAACATCTCTGAAACATCCCACTTCATCTGAGCCATTGGATCTTCACATTTCATCACATTCGTCCATGTGTAATTTTTTGGCCAAAAGTCTCTAGGTGTTTTTGTCAATTAATGAAGTTTGGATGATTGTGAAGGTGGAGGGGGGGGTGATATACAAGTGGTGAGACAGGTGTAAAGAGTGGATAGAGAAAATCAAGGAAACCACCGGTATCCGGATTTTTGGCGCGACAAAGAGGTAAGGGATGCACAGCTGTCTGTGTTTGACTTATTTGACCGAGGATTATTAATAGGCAGAGGGTTAAAAATTGGTTTTGACAGGGATCAAAATGTATAATGGACTGGCTCAAGGGTCAAGAGCTAAGGGGTCAAGTGGTCAAGTTGGGATTGGGCTAAGGTTTGGGCCAGCAGTGTTATTGGATTGGGCTTGGGTTTGTGATATTAAAAAGGGATCCGTTTGGTTTAGTAAATATTTAACCCAAGGACCAAAAATGTAATTCGGCCAAAGTTGAGGGACTGAACTTGTAGTTTTTCCAAACTTATCAAAAGGACCAAACTTGAAAAACTTTGATAGTACAAGGATAATATTTGATAATTTTCCATTTTAAAATATCCAAGGACTATTTTTGATACTTTTCAAACTTGAGGACCTTTCCGCCATTTGACCAAAGAATCATTCAAGGACCATTTTTAACAACTTAAAATATTTCAGGGACCTTGAATGATATTTTTCTTGATTTTGATATACCAGGGACTAGATTTGACAACTTTTGAAACTTGGGGACTAAAACTGCCAATTTTGCAAACTTGATACATTTTTCATCCGATTTTGATATTTTTGCATTTAAAACACATAAAACACTTGTTTGTGATATTTTCATCATTTTTATGCATTTCTGAGTGTTTTCAGATGTTTTTGCAGTTTAGATGGTACAAAAATGATGAGTATTTAGACACTCATCAACCCTCACCTCCACAGTTGTAACATTTGATTGGATTTGCTTGACCCTGATTTCCATTCCTTCCCCTATTCTGATTTGCCACATATCCTACCGAGACTCCACTTCTTCCTTGTTCAGACGCTTTCTTCTTGAACTGGCTGCACCATAACTTTCCCATCTCCGACCGGGCTTGATTGTGTGGATTGGATACGCAGTCGGAGATTGTTGTTGGTGTGGGGAAGAGAGTTCATGTTTTGACTAATCAGGAGAGCCAGTTGATTAATGAAGTTTCCCACGTGCACGCATCAACTTGTTTGAACATAGGATCGGGAATGAGTTTTTGATTACCATTACCCATAGGTATAACTTGAGATTCTTTGGTGGTAATTCCAATGTTTGAGTAGAAATCAGTTGAATCATTTGATGAGCTTGTCTCTCCTTGGTTAGTTTTGAACTGATCAAGAATCTTTTTTTCAAACATAGCATGTCTCTCATTCTGAAGAAGGAAGGCATAGAGTAGCTCATAGTTTGTATTCTTCAATCCTTTGGTTAGCTTCACAGAAGTGACAAACTTATGCCATTCGAGATTCATGTTGTTCACAAACTTTGAGTTCAGCTGAATGTTTGGCATGGTCATTCTGATGTTCCTCATGTCATTAACAAGCTTGTGGAATCTCACATAATACTCATAGACACTCTCATCTGGTTTCATCTTGAAGTGCTCAAATTCATCATAGAGTTTTGATTCTCTGTCTTCCATGGTTAATTCGAACCGAAGAAGCATCTTGACATTATCCCACACGCCTTGGCTTCGTGTTGTGATTGATAAGCTTGTAGATATCTTTTGGAAGACCTTGAAGTACGATGATAGAAGCCCTGATATCGCGATCATCTCTTTTTCTCCTTATCATTGAGCTCATCATATGTCTTTGGTCTATCTATTCCATAAATCATTGTTCCATCTGCGTGCTGTATCAAGTAAGTCTCTTGTAGTCTCAATCGATAAGGTCCTTCATCAATCGATTTGAGAATGTTGACCCCATTTTCCTTTCCAAGACAAGTATATCTGATTCTTTGAGCCCAAGAGTCGTATTGGGTTCGGCAAGCATGGGTGGACGGGTATCTGAACCAGCTGCTTGAACAACATCCTCAACAAAGGGAGATGATTATAGGTACGTTGGTAGACATGTTTAAAGATTACATGGGATTTTATAACTCTATGATTGAACCGGGAAATAGATTCTTTCACGAGATTTTACTAAATCAAGAGAAAACCGTATTATAAACAAAAGTTAACCAAGTCGCTAAGATTCCTTGAATCAAGTCGCTAAAAACCAAGTTGCTAGGACAAGTCGCTAAGTTCCAAATCACTATGAATTTTGACAGCAAGTCGCTATGCACCAAGTCACTAAGAAATCAAGTCGCTAAATAGCAACTTGCTACTGGTCCAAATCGCTAACACCAAGTCGCTAAGAAACTTACGAACAAGTCGCTATCAAAATTGAAAGCAAGTCGCTACCTTACCAAATCGTTACCCGTAGTGGAGAATCCACCAACAGTAATTTTTTTCGGTTTGTCTATAAAGGCAAATCGCTAAGCACCAAGTCGCTACCACAATACACTACAACTCGCTACAGACTTACAAAGCAAGTCGCTACCAAGAAAAGAATACCGTGACTCAAGTCGCTAGCATGAAAAACTTTCAAATCACACTTTTCAATCCAAAAACAACCCTACCACGATGATTCAAGCCTTCCAAATCAAAACCTAAACACTTGTGATGATCCTAAACACAAAAGTACAATCAAAATCCAAACTTTAACACTAGAAATCAACCAAATGATGCAAAAACCACTAAACTTTCTCAAACTCAAAAACCACCTAAAAACCACTAGAAATCCAAAGATATGTAAGAGATGATCTAACCATGGCTCTTGATACCATTTGTAACGTATTGGATTTCACATACACATCAAACCATAACCAAAGTAGGCGTACAAAGAGATGAGTTTTAGAGAGAGAAAGTTAGAGGTTTGGGAACATTATTGAGAGAAAGAAAAATCTTATTATGAGCTCCAACTCTACCTTGGGAGGTAGAGAGTATTTATAGTACTTACATAAAACGCCACCTGACGGGCTGTGGATCAGGCATACAGTGGGTAAAGACCCGTCCGTCCTCCACGGCATTACTTAACTAAATACTACTTGACATTAAATAACTACGACTACGAGCTTTCTAACGATTACAAATACTTGAGGTGACCGACACTTTAACTACTGGATTTTCCAAATCCTAACATTTCTTCCTCGGGAATTATCCAAATGTGCATGAAATCTTCATTTCTTCAATTTTTACGATACTTGGCTACATTCACATACAAATACGCTTCTTTTGCACTATTGCAACAATTATGAGTAAATATAGCCGATTATCATACAAGAAACCAACAATAACGCTACTAAAAACATGCTCATTTTGAGCGTTATCAACAGTACACACTGAAGAGGAAACCGGACTTCAGATTCATCTACAGAAGTCACAACCACATCAACTGCTTTATCGGTTTTAAAGAAATCCACAAGTTCTGTGGTGCTACGTTGAAGAAAGTATGAGACGGATTGGACCTTCGCCTCAAAGATCTTGTGTTGTTTTCAAACAAGAAGAAGAAGTGGAATGCTGCAGATTCTCTAGATGTTAGGAACTTCGTAAACAAGATCATCCGTACCCTCAAACACAGAGATCAAATGCGCAGATTGGAGAGCTACGTGGGAGGAAGACCGAAGTTTCCACTACAAAACTTCAAACATCCAGAATGACTTTGGTGCTGGTAATCTGATTTTGATATAAATTCTTAAACTTTAACTAGATTTCATTTGTAGATATATTATGATTGGTGCACATATAAAAGTGTACAACCCGTACTTGTAAAGAAAGGACCCTGTAGTACGCTTCATTGCCACAATCCTAATATAAGGAGCGAAAGCTTCTTACTTTTGAGTAGAATTAATCAATTTTTCAAATGTTTTCATAATTTTGCTCAAAAGAACAAGTATTCCCTCACGTTATTCAAAACCTCAAAAGTTATCATCACTTGTTGAGGGGGAGTATTTGAAAAACATCTTTGTTCACAATGGAAACGTTCTTATTAACATCTTCCTATAAAAATCAAAATGGTCATATTTTTAATTAACATTTCTTCAAAAATAACATTAATATGCCATTGTTGAGGGGGAGAAAACTAAAAGTTATCAAAAATATGTTGTGAAGTGTATGGAATCTCAAAAGTGCTCAAACTCAGAAATAACCCATGGATTGAAAAGGATTTGTCCTGGACGGGTAATATTTTCAAGCTGGTCTAACCAGAGGATGTAAGCGTGTCTCGAATAGGACTTGTCTGAGTAGAGTGTACCAATCCGAGAAACTTTTTTTGAACTTGACCAGGCCGGGTAATAATTTCAAGCTAGTTTGCTAGTGAAGTAAACGTGTCTCGAATCGGTCTAAGTTCATTAAAAGTCTATCATTTCAAAAATTGCGAGCTCTACCCTCATTGTGCAGATTTATGTTAAAACAATAGAAGCACATGTGGAGGGGGAGTAATTCTGAAAAAACAAAACTCTCAAAGTGTTAAGAGAATATGTTTGATAATCACAAACACTTTGAAAGATTTTCAAGTAAAAGGTTTTATGGAAACAAAGGAATAGTCATGGAGTTATAAGGTGACTAAGGTTAGGAAAAATAAGTCCTATGATCCGCCAGAGCCGGAGGGATCTACCCAAGGATAATACCCATAGTTATTATTAGAAGTCCTTAGGTATGAATGAAAAAAGGAGAATATGAGAAAAGAAGAAAGAAAGGGTTGAAGAATTAAAAAGAAAAGTAAAGAAAAGGGTGAAAAGAAATAGCCCTCCATAACTAAACTTAAGGCAGAAACCGGGCTCAATTCATATGCTACTGGTTGTCACTAAGGTGACACCGGTATTGAAGACAAAGACATCACGGACCCAGTGACGTACTGCACTAAACCTTCTAAGCCACTCAAGTTCTCTCAAAATGACTTGTTTTATTCTCACGGGAAACCCTGCATAATCTATCGACCTCTCACTACGAGATGTGTTGATATTGAAATAGGAGACACCACTCCAGTCTCTGACTACTATAACCAAAGCGCAATAATCGAGTCTAGAGCCACGAGATTCATCAAAAGATCTCTTAGGAATACTAAATATTTCATCACTTGCTGTTCAAACAATAAGAACACAAGTGACATATTCTAGAGTCCTACCCAGATCCTAGCAATCTGCTAGAACATTTATGAGGGGATTTACACAAGTAATACTCAGTGATTGAATGGAAACTCCTGTCAGGGTCAACATCAAATAGCCGTGACAACAGGTTACTTCGGTAATCCCTTGTGCGTTACGCTTAGTGTTCACGGTGGTCTCAAATGGTCTAAAGTCATGGAGTGATACCTCGGTGTACTCCAGCGGCTCACAACGACAGAGTGAAGATATTGAGTACGGGGACATGCCAGTGACCATCCGGTCTGAGATTCATCAAAGAACGGGCCAACGATCTGGGATGTACCTGTACGATATATATGAACTCTTACGTCGAGAACTTTATTGCTAACAGTTTACTTGTAGGATTGGAGATTTGGAGTTCCAGGAGAGACCTTCACTACCACCACTATCATCAACAACACTCCATCTCCACATGCTCATACCAACATCGTATCACATAAAAGTTCTCACCATAAGATCAGAGCAACATAAAGTTAATGATGATTCTATGCCAAAGTCAAAGAATCTGTAAAGTTTAAAGACTTGAGAACTACACAAATATGGAGATTCACAGTCAAAAGAAGTATGAGCATGGTCGAGAAAGATGTAAAGACGCCAGAGACCATGATGTTGATGATAGGAAGACAACCACACATTATCACAACAACAACAACAACAACAACAACAACAACAACAACAACAACAACAACAAGAACGAAGAACAAAGAATTGATAAGATTTAAGACATCATCAACTAAGAATGTCAAAGAACAAAAGACGTCAGACAACCTACAAAATGAATACCATGATGACCAACCTTTAGGGGAGATTGTTGGGATTACGTGTAATCTTTATAAAGTGTTAGTCATTAGTTTATGTAATATGTTGTCTTAGTTATGGGCTTATATGTATGTAAGTATCTTAAGGTCTATGTAGTAAGCCCATGGGCCTTATGTTTGTTTCTAGAAAACCCATGAGGCGTTGCCCTAGCTCATTTTAGTATAAATACTATGTAATGGCACACTAGTGCCTTGGTTGGTTCATTTGATATTCGAACTTCTCTTATTATGTTTATGATGAATCCTCCCATCTCTTTCTCTCTCTAGTATTTCTCTCACTAGAATACTTGTGTTAGTTTACATATTTGGGAACCTACAACAAGACATATGGTTGGTAATCAAATGGCATATAATGTTGTGCACAATGCTAGGATCCAAGTTGGGTATAACCCTAGGCAAATTGTTGGAAATCCAAATGGGGTTAATGTTGCACCAGTTGCTGGGATATCGGAGTTGGAATCAGAATGCAAATCAAATTTGGTGTTATAAATAAAGAGGAGTGCGACATATTTCTAAAGACTACAGTGTTAAGGCAAGGAAGAAGGATGCCAAATGGTTTTTGGCTAAGAAGGAAGAAAAAGTATAATGTTGAATGTGGAGGAATGTGATTATATGGTTGTTGCATGTGAGGAAGATCCCAAAGAGGAACTCAATGCAAATTGCATCTTTATCGCAAACTGTCACACCCCCAAATTGTAGCGGAGGATAACGGAGTGTGACTTTCATGGAACAATATCACAAGTTACATTTAATGACCTCTATATGAGTCATTGAAAATAATAATGCGAAATTTGTAACTACAAAAATTTCCAGCCAGATCGGTTGCGAATTGCAACCGATTAGCTCCTCCCAAAATCTTCACCCAGCCAATCTGGTTGTGGGCTCCAACTGATTAGCTGGAGTCTATCCATACAACAATCTTGACTCGGTTCGATGCATGCTTTTTCTTTGCTTCCGGCACTGATTTCTATGATAGAACTTGATATTTTGTTGATGTAGAAACTTAGAAATCATCGTGCTTCAAATCATTAAGTGTTGGAGTCTTTTCTTCTTTCTTCTCCTTCTCGGGAATTATCCAAATGTGCATATATTCATCATTTCTTCATCTTTTCCGATACCTAGCTACATTTACATACAAATACACTTCCTTCACAATTTCGCAACAATTATGTATAAATATAACCATTGATCATGCACAAAAACAATAACAAAGCTACTAAAAACATGCTCATTCTGAGCGTTATCAAATTTCCCCATACTTAAGTTCTGCTCGCCCTTGAGCAAGTCTAGCTTTTAGAAAAATTGATTTCAATGGTCTCAGAATCGTGATTCCAAAAACCTAACAATCACTTCAAAAGAAGCGATTGTTAATTTGCATTTTATGTGTGAAAATTTCTGAAAGCGAACCAAATTACTCTTGATTTAGATAACATAACTAACCACCTCACGAATGATTTTAGGAATTCACTCAACACTCCAATAGATTGGTTGGTATATGTAAATCACTCATTGCCTAGTCATGATTCATGTTTCTTACTATAGTCTTGTACAAGTACCAAAAGAAATAAAATAAATTCATCAAAGAGGTCTTTGATTCTGGTTATAGCGTTTAGGCTTCAGGTTTACATAAGGTATGGATAAGGCATGGGTTTATTTATGAAATTGGTTTAAAAAAAAGAAAAATTAAAGTCAAGTCTAAATCCCATGTTGCTAGCCATCGAACAAACCACAAACCTGTTGATCCCAGTTGAGCAAACGATCCTTTATAGAAACTGACTTAAACAAAGACTTATTAAGTATCACGTGGAATTTAATACTTAATCTTAAGAAGAAGAACAATAAACATTCAACACCTCAATATTATTTAATATGAATACTCTAACAAGATAGGGTTTTACAACCTTGAAGTGTATCGACCTTAGATATAAAACATACATATATCTAATCTAACCTAGGACCTCCTTTTATAGGCTAAGGAGTCCTTTACATAATACAATACGTAACCTATGATTCGTTGAGGTTTAGGGGTGTGTGTGTATGGATAAAACCACAATATCGATATCAAAAATAACCACAAGTAATGATTTAAAATCCCTTTAGGAAAAAGGATAATGAATCAAAACCTGTGAGTGATAGTGATACGGATTAGGAAATCCGAGTCGTTTCCCAACGAGGTGTGAATGGGCAACTTCGTTATAGGTTCGTTATTAAAATGCTCGATGTTTTGGATTTATGATTATATTAAAACTACAGGGAATGGGAAAACAATTAAGGAAATTACACTACGGGAAATCCTAAATACGCGAATTAAACTAAAACGTATCAAAAGAAACGTAAATAAAATGCAACTACGTCTATTCTAAGTCCTAAAAATAATCTAAAATTACTTTCTAACTAAAAATGATATTAGAAAATTATCTAAGAATTAAAACTATTTTTTATGATTTTTCTGGAATTTATTTGAATTAAAACTAATTTAAACTAATTTAAATTCTAAAAATTACAAATTAAACTAGAAAAAAATTTGGAAAAATATTTTTTTGGCTTTTTATATTTTCTTAATCTAGGAAAATTGAAAAATTATTATTTTTGGAACCTTTTCTGATTTAATCGAATTAAATGCTATTTAAAAAGTATTAAAAACTAGTTTAAATCAAGAAAAATAGCAAACAAAGTTGGAAAAATATGAAAAGTTCAGGGAAATTCTTAAATATTAATCTAAATCTATGAAAAATAATAAAAGTGATGCAGGTGTGCAAGAATTAGATTCTGCAGAGAAAAGTGCTTATTAATAAGCACTAATAATAAGCTAAAGGCTAAGATAGAACACCAAATGATCTCAGAACTTAAATAAGGCTAAAAGTACTTAAAATCAACTTAACTCAACTAGTCTAAACCTCTAATGAGCAATCTACAATGATTTGACTATAATGACTTATGAAAACCAAATAGCTTCAACCTATCAACTTTAAGCTATAGCAACTGCTTATCCAATAAGCCAAACTAAAAACCAAATATAGGGAATTCTAGACAACCTACCAAAGAACATATAAACTGAAATTGAGCTTAAATCTAACTCTAATGAAATCACTACAACTGCTGCAAGATATCTCGCCACATCAAGATTAGCTGAGTGTGAACAGGGTATGTGAGGTCTTATTGAGCAGTTGATTAAGTGCTTAAAAGTACTTCCAAAAATTCCACAAAAATTCGTTTTAGAAACTAGACCAACTGAACTTGTAAAAACCAAAATCTTACTTAATTTGGATCAGAACTGAATCCATGAAAATCAGAAAGTTTTGTGAAAACTGAGTTTGTAAATTTTGACTAATTATGACAGAAATGGAATTTTGACTTTTTGCAACTTTGATCTTCAAAAACAGATTTTAATTAATGTTTTAAGCTATGTAATGACCTAATTAAGCTATCTAGATTAATCCTATTCCTGTATTCAAGTTTATGCAACTTAAATCCAACAGATATGAACTCAAAAGCATTGAAAAAGGATTTTGACTTATAATGCAGAATAGGTGCAAACTCAAGGCTATTATGGATGCAACTAACCTATATAAGCTTATAACAACTAACTTAGACTACTGATCTAACCTCTACTCAATTACATGAAATCTTCCAAACACTAGTTATAAACTGATTTGTAAACTACTCAATCAATTCCTTAATATAAACCACTACTAACACCAACTTACAAACAATCTAATGCAGACTATAAATATGATTCTACCTATAACAGCAATAAATCTAGAGCAAACAATTTCAAATGATATTAAGCAAATTTGAGACAGATAATGAACTTACAAAAGGTCCAGAAATTAAATGGAGACTGAGAACCATGAATCACTATCCTAAACCAACAACCTACTCCAAACCAATGCTAAATTCAACCCAATTCTGCAAATCAAACCAGCAATCCACCCTATGCTTCTGAACCTTTGACTTTTGTTTGACCAAGTATAAATAAGAGTAGTATCTGAGTTAAGCAAACTAAAAATAGATTTGGAATAAGCTCAAGTAACCAGTAAAAAACATTAATAAGCTGAATTTAAACAATGAAACAGTGATTTGAATTTTGATGAAAAATAAAACTTGTATTAATAAAATTTGAGTACAAAGGAAATTATAATAACTGGAATTTAAAACTAGAACATTGAAAACAATTGAAAATCACTCAGAAACTATTCCTAATCTACTCCTACTCTACTTGGATTACAATATGTGAGATGAAGGGTATATATAGCCACGCTTTTGATCTTGAGAAGGATCTGGAAGGCAGTTGTGCTTTCTCTTGGACGTTTTGAGCCATCAGATCAATCCCACATGTCACTAATCAATATCAACCCTTGGATGAGACTCACCACGTATCAATGACCAATCAGAGAGCAGCTTTTGAGTGGATTGACACACGGATTGCTAGCGTGGCATCCGTGTGTCAGAAGGTGTCAGCAGAAGTTCCTTAATTGCCCTCAAGTTAAGTGAATTGGTTTAATTGGGATCAGGGTACTTTAGGGTTTATGCATCTGGGTAATTTTGGGGAAAGTGGATGGCGGGTAAGTATTTTTTAACTATTTTTCGTTTTAGACCGGGTATAAGGGTACGGGTCAGGCTTTAGTTGGGCTTTGGGTATTTTATTAATGGGCTAAGGATATTAAGAGTTGGACTTGGACTTATCTTGGACCCATTTGATAATTCAAGGACTAAATGTGTACAAACTGAAATTTCAGGGACCATTCTTGTAAATCTGAAAATGTGATAAAGGACTATCTTTGCCAATCTTCAAATAATCCAAGGGCTGAATTTGCAACTTTTGAAACTTGAGGGGTCTTCCCGCCAAAGTCAGTGGACTGATTCGACAATTCTTCAAACATGATTGTATCTTCAAAAATCATCCTCAGAGAGTAGAAATCTTCACAAATGCATAATCGACCCTCCGGCTCGGCTTTAGCTCTTTAATCTCTCGTGCTCGGATTTTCATCCGATTTGGCTTTGTGCGTGTTTATCATATCCGTGACTACACACGCAAAAACTCAAGAAACACGCAAATGTTAACAATAAACGGCTCTTTCTTGGTTATTTTGGGTCAGTTTTGATAAACAAAAGATATGTGTTTAAGCACATATCAACCTACAAGATAAATATGTTTTCCATATTTATCTAATACAAAATATTAAACCGACTATACAAGACTAGCAATGGTTACAATACAATATCCGTGGTTACACAATACTACTAGCCGTGGTTTATCATCGCCAGCGGGATTCATTACCGTCCTCGCGGGTTTCACACTCCACGCAGAGGTTCCAACACTTAGAATAATTCATGATCCAAGGAACCTAAACCCAACAATCCTCCCCTAAACTTGATACATTCAAATAGAATTCTCAAGTTTCCTTTAACTCAAAACACACTGAATTGGAGGATGTATCCAAACACTTACTAGTTTTAAGAATTGTCTCATACTTCAGCAAGAAACTGTAAGCTTGACCATCATAGGGCATCAACATTTTCAAACCACCAGGCTTCACCATCTGAGCAATAACTCTTGGATAATTATTCAATTTGAGATAATCACCTTCTACAAGCATATGAATAACTTCTCCAGACACAGTTAACACATGAACTCCTCAATTTTGATATAAAAACCATCTTGTAACTTGACCATTGTTGAGTCCCTTCCATTCAGGTTCATCATGAGTTGGTTCAAACAAAATCTTCAAGTGATGATAAACCAGTCTCTCATGATAATCATCTGGATGTATATCACCAAACTTATTCTTGTAAAGCTTCCAAAGATTCATTAAATCATCTCTATCCAGATACTGAAGCATTTGTGAAAATTTATTAAACTCATAAACTTCATTATTGTGTCTTTGAATTTTCCAACATCCTTCACTTCCATTAAGCTCAAATTCATAAGAGATAATTTGATTACTATCTTCAATCTCTTTCAGTATTTTAGAACCAGATGTCTCCTGAATCTCAGATTTTCTCTTTAAATTACCTTTAATCCACTCTTCATCTTTTTTAGAATTCATTGGAGTAAAATTTTCATTATTAATCCTCATACACATCAGATAAAGCTCATGAATTCTTTCAAATGAACATTTACTAAGATTTTCAGGAATATTTATGCCTGAATTCTTAATAATCTTCATCAGTACATTCCTCATCTCACGTATTGTAGGAGGTTTCTTCCTTTTAACTTGCTTCTTTTCCTTACTGATCCTCCTTGCCCATTCACCCAAAATTCTAGCTCTTTCCTCATCATCTAACAATGCCCATTCTTGAGTAGTATACTCATTCTATATTTGATTAAAAGCTTGCAGATAGTTTTGTGATTCATACCATTTAGTTAGCCATTTCTGAGTAGCCTCCTCTTCTTCTTGCTTTTCTTTCTCTGCAGCTGCTTCCTCTTCAGCATGTATGCTTCTTGTATACTCTTCATCATAAGCAATCTGTTCTTCTACACATTAAAACTTTAAAACAGGTACTGCAATACCGTTACCCTTACCAATATCTGGTTGAGCCACCTTTTCTTCAAGGCTCACCAATAACTAAACTTTTACCTTTGGGTTTGGTTGCAGTAGGTTCAAGAGATAAGCAGTGCAATGATGGGTGTAGGGTTAGTTGAGGTTTTGCTAATATTGATCAATGTACTTGAAGCTTCTTTCTCAACTTCTTTTGATTTAGGTGGTGATACAGAGGTGGTTGAAACAATGGTAGATGTAGTTATGATAGCAGTGGGTAAGACTAAAGTGGGAATGGTTGTGATTACCATTTCAGAAACTGCAGCAGTGGTTTCCAGAATACTAGCCGTGGTTACAGACACACTATCAGTGATTATGTCCTGCATCACCTCATCTTCTTTCACAGTCTTCAAACTTTCAAGAACGCAACTTCATTACATCTTTATCAAATACCACAAATTGTTCTCCTTTATCTCCACTATCTACATCATCCTCTATATGCACATCAACAGCCTCCCCTGAATTCATGTCTTCACTCCTCCCCTGTTTGGGTACATTCTCCATATTCACAGTTGGAGAGGAGTTTACTTTTCTTCTCAACCTTCTCATTTTCCTCAAAATAGCAACCCCAGGTCTTCTCACTTTCTTTAAAACAAACATCCTATGCTTCAGTCTCCTTATTTCTTTACCTTGAAACACAGCCAACTCTTGAAGACTTAAGATTGTAACCTCCATCTTGGTATATTTAGCCGTCAATTCATTTAAGTGTTCAAGAATATTCTCCCTACTTCGACCTGTGTTAACTGTTCCGAGAGGTGGTTCATTGGAAAAGTCATTATGTACCAGCTTAGGATCCGTCAATTAAGTTTCATGTTCCAAACTATCCTCATCACTTCGAACTGTGTTAACTACTCCGAGAGGTGAATCCTTGGATATATTAAACATAGCATCAGACCTTGCCTGAACATCTATGCACCCTGAGTGAGCCAGTTGGCTAGGGATTCCTCCACCTGCGTTGAGTTCCAAGGAACTCTCCACATTAGGAGTTGCCAAAGGTTAGGTCTTAATGATGTTTCCACTATCCTGACCAGCATCTAAGCATGAATCAGTAGTGGAAGCCCTTCCAATCATGTCACCTCCATAACTTGTGACAGCCTCATGAGCAACACCACTAGCACCAGCCTGAGGTAGCTTAGTGCCCTTCCTCCTCCTAGTCCACACAATTGGTTTAACAGTGGTTGCAAGTGTACTATCAGTGGGTTGAAGTGTACTATCAGTGGTTTGAGGTATACTATCAGTGAGGTGAGGTATACTAGTAGTGGGTTCAGGTTCTAAGGGTTGAGACTCAAGACCTTCATCAAACTCAGGAACAGCAGGCAAATTCAGCATATGTGGGAATAAGGGAACATCTCTTATCTAAAAATTTGGGTTCTGATTCCTCATATGTGCAAATACCTTAGGAAGCATATAATGCACTTCATACTCCCTAGAATGCTCAACAGGTTCTTCTATTTGACTTTCCACAATCAGTTGCACAAACCTAGGATATAAATAATATTTTCCCTTCTTCCTAATATTCTGCACAAACCCATCATAAATCATCCTAGACCAATTAAACTTCCTCCCATCAGACAAACAAATGATAGCAGTAGCAATTTTGGAAGAGAAGTCATCAAATCCAGTGGTCTTATTACTTATACACATCAACAAGGTATGAATCAAAAACTTCCATTGTTGGGAAAACATGCTTTTAAAAAAATTTACCTTATCTCCCCTGTGTGTATATCCTAACCTCTCTAAACCTTCAAAAATCTCAGAATCTAAAAGATTAACAACACCATCAGCATCATCTAACTTCAAAACCCTTCTAATAATCTCCTCATCAACCAAAATATCATTCTCATCCACAACTGTACTAAAAATGTCTACTCCATCAACCTCCTCAAGCTTAGCATTCCTCCAGAATTGATGTATATAGGCTTTAAAGATGGTTGGTGTGACGGTTAAGGCAAAGTGAATAGGACTGTGAATAAGGAAATCAATCATTTGATGAAAACCTTCGGATCGATTTTTTTTGATAAAATTAGCAACTAGGTTATGGTAGTTGGGATATTGAGTTGGCATGATGATCGATGATATGAGTTATGTGGGATTTGTGAATGTGACAGATGAAAGTGGTTTAGGTTTATGTAAAGCACCAATTGGAAGTGATTTAAAGATCAAGTAAATGACCTATCAGTGATTTGGGGATATAAATGTTGGGAATAATCCGTTACCACGGATAGAAGTGGTTTAGACTGCTTGGTTTAACACTAGCAGTGGAAACGTATTCCCACTGCAAGTTCTTCATTACCACTGCTATCAGTTTATGATAAGGTTAAACGTGTCTTGATAAGTATAGAATAGATCTTGTGTATATTCTATTATGTTAGTTATATACTTATCTTGTAAAGGACTCCTTGTTGTATAAAAGGAGATCCTAGGTCATTGTCTTAGGTACGTATTACTTTACAATATTACCTACGAAAGCTTCAAGGTGTAACCCTAGTGATAAGTTAAGATCACTCGTATTATTCATTAATAATATTGGAGCTTGAGTTTTGTGTTAACTTGTGTTTATTCTGATACATCATATAATTCATCTTCTAAGTATTACTTAAGTAAATTCCGTTTGCTTGATAATATTATACAAAATATCATTGACACAAGGAGAGTGTCCTAGATCCATCAAGTGGTATCAGAGCGACAGGTTCTGATATTTTGTTTTAGAAGATCCAAAGAATTAGCTTGACTCACTCACTCAGGACAATGGAGATGGAAAACAACCAATCAAACTCTTCTTCTACACCCAGACTCCCTAAGCTTAAGCTAATGAGTTTGAGATGTGGAGGATATTGATTGAGCAATACTTCCTCATACAGGACTATGCTCTATGGGAGATTATTCAAGTTGGTGATTCTTTCAAGTCTGTGACCACTACTTCCAAAGTAGGTGACACAGATGTTGTGAAAGTTTGTGTGCCTGAATCAAATGCTGAAAAACCTCAAAAAAAGAATGATCTTAAAGCTAGAAGTCATTTGTGATGACTCTTCCTAGAGACCAGATTATTGCATTCAGCAAATTCAAGACTGCTAAAGAACTGTTTGAAGAGATTTGCTCAGTGTTTGGTGGTAATGATGCAACAAAGAAGACTCAGAAGACATTGGTAAAGCAAAGTTATGAAAACTTCTCTGCTTCAAGCAATGACTCACTTGATAGCATTTTTACCAAATTTCAGAAGATTGTTACTGATTAATGTGTTTAGCATTGAGGTAGAAAAGGAAGACCTCAATTTGAAGTTTCTTTTCTACAAGTTTGCCTTGAGAGTTTCAAACTAATGTTACAGTCTGCGGGAAAACAAAACAGACATTGAAACAATGAAGCTCAATGATCTTTACAACAACTTCAAACTTATTGAGCAAAGGTTGAAGAAGGCAGGGAAACTCGGTACAAGCTCTAGTAGCTTGGCATTGTTGTCAAATTGTGATGATTCTGAAGATGAAAGTGATGATTATTATATTGCCACAGTAGGTTCTAAAGTTTCCATTGGTAATGTTAATGTTACCACTGCAGGTTCCAAAAAAAAGGTTGCTAGTATTGGAGATCCTACCTTTATGCTTTTATCTCCACACAAGTTGATGGCTCTGTCTTAACTCATGAAGACATAGAGCAAATTGATGAAGATGACTTGGAGGAGATGGATATAAAATGGCAGATAGCTCTTTTTAGCATGAGGGCTAAGAAATTCTACAAGAAGACTGGCAAGCCTATTCACATTAATGGTGATGATACTGCAGGTTTTGATAAGAAGAAAGTGGAGTGCTTTAACTGCCACAAGTTTGGACATTTTGCTAGAGAATGCAGAAGACCAAAGACCAAGGACAACAGGTCTACATGGTACAAGCAAAAGAAGGGACCAACTGTGGAAGAACCAAAGGCAATGTTGGCTATTGATGGTGTGAGCTTTGATTAGAGCTTCATGGCTGATGAACAAGAAGAAGAACACTCAGATGCTGCTCTTGTTTCTGCTGAAGTTGCTCTTATGGCTTTCTCTGACTCTGAGGTACAAAACTCTGAATGTTGCTCTAAAGCATGTGGGGCTGCTAGAGAAGTTGAAAGACTTAATGATTTATATTCTAATGAAAGACAAGAGTTCTACACTGCTAATTATACTGTGGCTAATCTTAGGAGAGCTATGGCAGTATTAGAAAAGCAAATAGAGCACTATCAGGCAAATGAGTAAAATTATAATGATGATATGATTCTTCTTAGGAGAGAGGTAGAACATACAACTGCTGTGAATGAAGCATACCAAAAGGAGCTTGAAAAACTCCAAAAGAAAATTGAAAATGTCAATTTAACTGTAGACACATGTTATCATCAGTCTAAGTCAATTGATAAAATTTGGAATGCTCAAATAATTAATAAAGCTAAGTCTGGTATGGGTTATAATACAATGCCACCACCACTAAGAGGTGTTCCATCACCTCCAGGTGTAGATTTAGCTCATACAGGTTTAGAAGACTTTAAGGAACTTGTAAGAGAATATGGTCCTTTAAAGGACACAGTGGTGAAGAGTGAGGAAGAGAGTAAGCTTGATAATGATGTTTTTGAGAGTCTAGTGACTCATCAGTTGTTGATGAGAATGTTAAAAAGAATGTACAGACTTCTATCCCAAAAGTTGTAATAAACCTAGACCAACTGTAAGGTATGCTGAGATGTATAGGAACAAGCCTACAACTCCTAGGGGTAACCAGAGGAGTTGGAATCATGTTAAATCTCAACAACTAGGCAGTGATTTTGTTATGAACAATAAGGCATGCTATATCTGTGGTAGTTTTGATCATTTACATGCTTATTGTAACTATCATGTTGGGAGAAGGGAAGTATATGGGTATAAAAGGGTGGAGACTAACAAGTATCAACATAATGTACACCCTAATTCCCATTGCAAAATGGTCCCAAGAGCAGTTCAACTTAGAAGTGGCCTCAAAACATTTGCCACTGCAAAAACTGTTAACTCTGCTCACCCTAAGTCACCTGTTAAAAGTGCAAACACCAAAACAAGTTTTAATAAATCTGCACAAACAGGAAAAAGAACCTTTCAAGCTAAAAAGGTTAATAATAATCAACAGTGGGTACCTAAAATCAACCAGCAGTTACCACTGCTCATTCAAAAGTTACCACTGCAAGGGTTTTTAATAAGAAAAGGGGGGACATGGGCAATGTCTTTGTGAAGGCCTCGCGTTGGGAATGGAAACCTAAAGGAAATACCTCTACAACCAATCCCAATGGTGTATCAATGACCTTTGATAGATTTAACTATATTGATACACGAGGCAAATCCAAGTCAATCATGGCTTGGGTCCCAGAAATAAACTAACTCTTTACTCATATGTGCAGGAACATCCAAGGACAAAAAGGTCAGATCAAGGATATACAGATAGTGGGTGTTCAAGGCACATGACTGGCAACAAGTCCTATCTTTTTGATTTTGAGCATTATGATGGACAGTATGTCAGTTTTGATAATGAAGTTAGTAGAACAAGATGTGTGATGTTGGAACACTAAAGATAAAGGAAAACATGGATTATTATTATTATTACAAAACTGCACTGAGAGTGCAGTAAAACTACATCCATGAAGTACATAGTACAAACATTAGTACATCAACTGAAAACAACTACCAACAACCTACCCCAAACACAATTTTCCTAACCCATCCCCTTCCTACCCATCATCAATCCTTTATGGCTTCTTGAGAAAGCCCCAGCTTGGTATCACCTTAGGAGCACCACGTATGTTAATCCAGTCATACACCCTAGGGCTTGCTAAACCCATCACCACTATACCTGTAGGTGGCGAGGATGATGAAGGAACTGCTGATGGTGGTGCTGATTGAAATGGTAGAGAAGGTGATGATTGCAGTTCTTCAGGAGGAGCTACTGCTGCTAGAGGAGGAACACTCAGGACTCTTCCAGAGGTCTCATCATCTGTACCATATGGAGACACATAGGAGCTGATCTCTGAGCTATCTTCTTTGATTGTTGCATCATGAGGCTCTGGTTGTAGTGATGAAGGTCCAGCTGAAAAAGGATTTGAAAGAGCAAGTGAATGCTTTCTCTTCCTGGATACAACATTCTCATACTCTTCTTTTTCAACTCTCCCAGGGTTTTTCAAAACAAAGTCATCCCATGAACTATCAGATGAACTGCTAGAAGAAAGATTGATTGGACTTGATTGACTCATGGTGTTGCTGAAGTTATGATCTTTGAGGGTAAAAGTTTTGGAGTATGTGATTTGAGTGGTTTGTGTTAAATGATCTGTTTAATATATATTAAGTTGGATTCAAGAAGTTAATGAGGGGAAGGTGCAGGTAGTTGAGGAGTAAATTGGAGTCATGTATTCTTGGAAAATGTATCAATGCTTAAGTGTTGACTTTATTGAGTATAGCCACTGCTATGCTTAATTCTTTCAATATATTAACCATTGCCAATGCAATAGTGATTCCAATGTTTGGTTTATGTTAGTAAATTGCAGTCTGAAGGATTTTTGTTTTCAATAGTTACTCTCTGGTGAATCGATGCTCTAGGTTTATTAGACCTTATCTAAGGTGTTCACTGATGATTCTGTTTTACAGTGGGAACTATATTGAAACCAGTGGTAACATACTTTCAGTGAGAAAAGTGAAAACAAAGGAACTTCATTATTAACACATCATTACAACCAAAAATACTCCTAGTAAAAACACAAAAACTGAAACCTAACACATCCTATACCTATCTTCAGCTATTCCATTGGCCTCTTACCCTTGCCCACATAGTCATGTTTATTCTTCTAGGCTCTCTTTCTCTTGTTCTCAAAAGTGGATTGTATCCTTGGACGTGGAAGCCCAAGAATCTGTGGAGGAGGTGTTGGCAGCATTGCAGGCCTTGTTGGATTGGATATCTGCTTCATATTGGAGATAGCTGTTTCCAGTGCTATTGAAAGAGCTTTTGGCAATTATTTAGCAAAAGAATAGGTTTCATCATTTGGATCATCATCATCTGATGAATCGGAGTAGAACTCAAGAGATTTTGCAGGCTTAGCTACAGGCTTTCGCTTAGCAGTTTCTTTGGTATATCTTTTGGATGAAGAGCCAGCCCCTGATGGGATATAATTCAAACCATCCCGATGCTTCTGAAGATGATTCTGATTCAATTATATACTCTTCTTCTAAGTCAGAAGAGATGTTGATGGTGTTGGAGGGATTGCTCATGCTTATGGTTTTGAGGATACTGTGTTTGAATGAAAATTGATGAAGTTTATCTTAAACCAAGCCTCATTATATAGACAAAGTCGGTTGAAGGGTTAATTTAATGAAGATATTTACCTTTTTCTTATTTTGGTAGGTCAAGGAGTAAATATAGATATTATTGAGTTGACTTTGGAAGATATTTTTCTTGGGTAATGGTTTGGTTAAAAGGTGTATATCTGAGATACACATCAAATGGTTATTAATTCACCATGTCTAATACACATAAGAATCAACTAGTCCAGAGCAAACGGCTACTGGTAAAGACTTGTCAAATCCGTTTATGGTTGATAGTTTACCAAAAACTATATGGTTATCAACTCACCATATTCTTTATGATTAAGATTTGGCTAGTCGATAGCAAATGGCTCATGGTAAAGACATATCAAATCCGTTGATAGTTGATAGTTTGCTAAAAACTATAATGGGAGTAGTAGTGTTTTCTAATGATTTTATCTTCCACTGCTCTTTGAAATTTTTGTGAAAAATTACCACTGCTAGTTCACAGGTTCCAGCGACAGGTGTTATTTTACCACTTGTTGTTCTAGCCGTTACAACTGATTATGTCAGTAATTTATTTTTTACTAGTCGTTGAAAGTAACCACTGATAGACATATATATAGGGTTAATATTTTAATTAAATTATCTTCTTTCTATATTATCACTACTTTCTACAGATAATTTTACTTGCGCATCAATTCTAACCCTAACCCTATATATCTTTTTCTCTCAATTGGCTAGTCATTATTTCAATTCTTACTGACATAATCATATTTTTCATCAAAAGTTTCTATGGCTTCTTTGAAATTCGCAGATGAGCACAACCTTGTGGCCTACTTACAAAAGAATAACGAGAAGAGTGGCCCTGGTTTTCATAAGATTGTGGACTTTCTTCATACCATGCATATAAGGTATGCTTTGCTTTTAAAACTCACAATTTATATCTCTCAAATCACTCAGTTTTGGACTTCTGTTCAGTCCATAACACTTGAGAATAGAGATACACATGAAACAGTGGATGCTCTTAGAGCCACTATAGATGGGGTAACTATTGATGTTACTGAGGCATCCCTAAGGAGAGTACTTCATTTGGATGATCTCCATGGTCTCATCATATTACCTATGTCTGACATTCATGATACTTTCTCATCCATGGGGTATGATATCACTGACAAAATGACACACCCCCAAATTATCTGTTTTGCAGCGGAATGGAATTCCTGGGGGTTGACTGTCATAGCATCACAATCACAATTATATTGAACGACCTAAAGTGTCGTTTGGAAAATACATCGCTTAATTTAATAAAACATTCAGAGTTACAAAGATAGGTCCCAAATGAAAGTTATTATTTGCGGAAAATAAGTTTGGTACAAGTCAAACGATGTTTTTAAAGTGTATAAATCCCATGTGAGACGCGTCGTCACCGCGACTCTATGATATGTCCACATGCATGCCATGAAGTGAATGCCTTAGTTACCCGAAAATACATTGCTAAAAGTGTCAACACAAAGTTTGAGTGAGTTCATAGAGTTTATGTATATGCATAATACGACTACCACAAGTATAAGTTTGTATGACAATGATGTCACAAAATGATACAATTGCTATAAGCCCATGACACCGAAACTAGACTGATCATGATGTTCGCCCCAACAGAGTGTTTGCCAAACAAGTCAAATAATGATATTAAATGAAATGCATCCGTTTAACCAGTTGGAATCCACCAACCCGGATGGAGGAGTCACCCTCGATAGATCTATCCACTCACCCTCGCTTCTATGAAATTAACGGTTCATGTTATATAATGGGGACATTCAATTGGCATTTGGTAACTTAAGCAATGTAATGAATTTGATATACTTGGTATCGTAATAAAAATGATGTGCAATGTATTCTCCCCCGTAGGTTTAAATAAAGTGAAAACTTGAATAAATCGGGGCTATGAAAACTCACCTGTTGCAATGATTATGATGATGTAATGGCAATACGAAATGAGGGCAACCTCGACCGTGACCTATTATGAATGATATGCTCTATGATAAGTTATGATGTAATGTTGTGCATGCAAACTCATATGAAATCTATACCACTTGTACGCTTTTGAAAATACAATTTATCGTCGTAATATATGTTTATGACATCTCGTCATGTTATAAAATACTTTACAAGTATTTACATTGAAATGATATCTTACGATAATCATTTAATGATTTATTGTGAAATTATAACTTTTCGTCGAATAATAATTGTCGTTCGCGAAATTTTCATGAAAGTGACTAACGCCTTAAAAGCTAGTCGTAAAATGGTGCACGTCGAGTGTTAGGAAACGAACTCAACTGTTTTGGGAAGCTTATATCATTATCTCAAAGTTTTAGCATTTAAGTTTTCGTCCTAGAGGTCTCGATCATGGAGAAAAATATAGGTAAAGTATGGTACTTTTGTCCAAAATATTGTTTAAGGGTGGTTTTCGGCAAAGTTTAAGTGACCGTATATTATTCATTACAACTCCGCTTGACGAACGGTTGGACATTTTGGAAAAATAGGCTAGATGAACTTACTTTTACTAGAACACATCATGTTATAAAAAGTACTCCGTCATTGTTAAAAACGACCCTCAACGTGGTCCCTCGTTGCCGTAGTATGTGTCTAATAGAAATATAATTGTTTTTCTTATATAATAAAGTTACGGCAACTTGTTTAAATTGTGAATAACTTAGTCGTTATAAGTCCGTTTTCTACATTCTTTATATCCACGGAATCGTGATAACATATACTAATATATTTTTGATAAGTCGACACATTTCATAACGCCTAAGCCTCATTTTTGACTCGTAAAAAGTCGAGACAGCATGCTGAATTTTCTGAAATAATTAGTTTTCGTTGTCAAACTTCAAAAATTCATAACTTCTTCGTTATAGCTCCGTTTTAACCGTTCAGCGACCCGCGTTTGCTTTTAAGTATATTTTCCAAATATCTAGCCCAAAAGATTTTGCTTACAGTGAAAATTCCAGAATTTCAAAATAAGGACAGACCCTTTAGAAAACTTGTCGAAATGAGTTTTTCTCGCGCCAAACCTATTCCAACCAATTCAAAACAACTCCGAAGCTATTCTAATCCTACCATACACCTTCTTAGGGTGTCATGGGTTCCTAGACATCACCAAAAGTGATATGTTTCAAGGAGTAATTATAGGATAATTATAACTAATAATATGTACTAAAACAATTAAAAGTGGTATAAATTCACATGTAACTTGCATGTTTTCTTGCAAAAATGATGAAATAACATAAAGATAAATATGAAAGAGTTATGAAGATCATGAAATGCTTACTTGAATGACTTATGAATTTTTGAGCAAAGTATGCTTTATAATCTTGAGGTTTTTATTTCAAAACCTTAACAAGATCACTAATAATACTTGATAATCATTTGGATCATGAAAATTTTCATGTTTCTTCTTCCTTTTTGAAATGGCCGACCACCCTCCAAGGATGAGAGGTTTTGTTTTTCTTTCCACCTTCTATTTGTTTTTGTATGTGTTTTGATAGGTAATTACTTAGTATCTTGTAAATATCTTACATAATGTATAGGTGTACATAATAGTCAAGATATTTTATAAATCAAATGGTGTGTCATGGGTTTGGTCGGCAAGGGAAGAAAAAGGGAAAAGGTTTTGTGTTTTAATAATTCAAATGCATTATTTGTTGAATATAATGTGTATTTGATACATAAAATAAATTATTTAGTGTAGCGTTGGCTAGAAATCGATTTTAACGGAACAAAATAAAATATATCGAAGTCATAAAATTATAAAAATACATTTCTTGCAAAATTTGAGTGAAATAATAATTATCGGGTTGAATTTACAAAACCGTAAGTAAATATTTATATATAACAATTTATATACAAAATAAATTGAAAACATCGGGTAAACACATAATATAATTTTTATAGTCTTAAAATGAGTATAAAAATATATTGGAATAATTTTTGGAAGTGTCGGATAAAATGTTTCAAAATAATGTTTACGCGATAGCGTTTATTTAATAGGAAAATAAACGTTTAATTGAAAAATGCAAACCCATGCATAATATTGATATGAAATGATGTTATTGAGGATATGTAGACTAAACCTAGTCTATAGGAAATGTCCTTGATGATATGTTCATGAATTCGCAGCTAAACCATTAAGGTTACACGAATTTGATACTTGTAAACGTAGTTTACGATAAATGATGAAATAATGAAACTTTTAAAGTTTATAAAGACCTGAAATTACGAGTTGTCACATTCGCCCAACCAAAAAGGAATTCAGTCCCTGAATTCAGTCCCTGAATTCAGTCCATGTTAGGTTCTACGATGTTACTTGTGGAAGGTGAGGATATTTGAGTCTTATTGGGTCGTCCAATGTTTTCTAAATCGTACCACGCCTTTCCAAGACGGGACGTTGAACATATATTTGTTGCCAACTTGAAATTTCTAATGGTTGCGACTTATGGAACATACTTCCAATATTTTGCGTCGTATAATCGACGGAGCTTATCTAGCTATGTCTTACTTGTAACTGATTTTTGATCTGTTCGATCACTTTGTTGTTTCATGAATGACTTATGGACTTGTGAGTTAAACTTTCCTGGTTTTGAACCGTAAATAAGTGATTGAAACCTCGACATAGATGCCTCATTGGTACAGTCAATATGTTCCTGAGCTAACTGTTGTGCAAAAGCAACTTGTTCAATGAAGAATGATTTACCTAATCATTTCTAGAATATCACACATGCTTTGAGCATATCTTCCATTATTTGAATTGTTCTCTCGCTCTGACCATTGAGCTGAGGATAATAGGTGGTACTCATGTCCTAACCAAAATTCCATGGAAATCTTGAATGACGTCGATCATCTATGTGAATCGAATAGCTTATAATAGGTACAACTGGAATTGATACCATGTGTCTCGTGCCAAATATCAAATATTATGTTCAAAAAGGACCTTATTGAAAAGAATAGATTATGGGTACAGTTTGGATTCCTCACGTTTCTAGTTCTAGCGAATGTCATTACTTGAGTCTTACTTGCCTAAGGTGCTTAGTCTCCATGGCTAAAATGTTTATTGTTTGAATATCGAAGTGTTTCCATGCTCTATGTTGTAAAGTCACAAAACTTAAATGTTTAGTTGTGGTGTAGTGATTGACTTTCAAGATTTGTTCTGAATTGAGTGTGCTTCTAAAATATTTCATCAGTTAGATTGTTATCAGGCTAGCATAAACATAGATATCGCTTATACTATGTCAAGATGTTTGGTTCTAATTTTACCTATGGATGGTTGTCATTGATGTCCGATATTCAAACCCTGTTGCATCTCTTGATATAGAAGTGAGGTTACTTGGAATTTCTAGTGTACACAATGCCTAGGAAAGTTTGTATCGATACCTAAATTTAACCAAATTTTCCTTTAAGGGAAACTCATTGTAGGGAAGTTCACATTTTGTTGAGGCCATGTTGTTGGGAATTATGTGAAGTATGGATTATGCTGAAATTAATGCCGAAGTGTTTCTGCTAAAGAAGAGTGGATTCTGCTGAAGACATAATCTACTGAAGAGTAATAGTTATTTGTCTGTTTCTGCGGAAGTGTTTATTCGTGTTTAGTATATTTAGTTTGGATATACATGAGCTTTATTAGGAAGTGATTGTGTATATCTTAGTTAGTTTTATGTTTATACGTTTCTTGGGAAACGGTTTAGCGATTTTGTTTAGGGTTCCTTATCTATAAAAGGAACACAATAGTATGAGTTATGTACCGATTGAAAAACTCAGTTTTTAGTTAATAAAAAGATCCATAGAGGATCACAGAGTTCTTAGTTATTTGTTACTTTGTGTTATATTCCGCTGATAAATATAAGTTGTAGAGATTGTCTTTTATTGTGCTTGTGATTACATAGGCACATATAACGATCCACGAGCTCAAGATCTATCAAGGTCTGTTTGTTTCAACAAGTGGTATTTCAGAGCCTCGTGAGGGTCTCTACGATACTAAGGACAAGTTTTTCTGAACACACATACATCCATAACAAAATCATCATGCCTGGTTCAGATGTTGATAATGAAATCACCAACAATCAAAACTCCACCCATCTGCAACAACTAAGTCTCTCTAATAGCAATGCTAAGTTTCCTTACCTTAAAAGGGAGGAATATGATCTTTGGGCGATGAAGTTGCAGAACTGGATCTCCCATTTGATTGGAATCTATGGGAGATAGTCTTGAAGGGAAACAGTTTGAAGAGAACTACCACGGATGCTACGGGTAAGATGATGAATGTTCCTCCCAAATCTGCTGAAGAGTTGCTGGCGGTTCAGAGAGAAACCAAGGTCAGAACCATTCTTCTTCAAGCTATTCCTGAGGATCACTTGAGTGATTTTCACTTCATGCAAGATGCTAAGGATATATGGTTAGCAATTAAGGCAAAGTTCGGTGGGAATGAGGAGTCTAGGAGACTGAAGAAGTCCATGCTGAGACAACAGTTTCAGGACTTTCAAATCTCTGAAGAGGAAGGAATACACAAGGGCTATGACAAGTTTCACAAGATTTTAAGTCAGTTAAATCAGCTGCAGGCAAAGCCGGATAATGATGACTTAACTCTAAGTTCTGAGGTCTTACCTCAATCCTGGCTACATGTAAGCATAACTTTAAAAGCTAAAGGTGGTTTGGACATGATTACCTTTGATGAGCTGTATCACAAACTTAAAGCTCTTGAACATGATGTAAGAAGCCCTTTTCGATCATCTTCTTCTGCTAGTCACACTGCATTCGTTGGAGCCTCTACTCCAAAGACGAGCTATGGTCCAAGCCCATATCCATCATCATCTTATGCTGCTCCCTCATCAAGTCCTCATCCTAGATCAAGTGGAATCATGGAAGATGTTCTTGGATCCTTCTTTGCTGATTATGATCCTCAGCAGGATCTGGCCTATGAAGATTTTGATCAAGTGGACCCACTTGAGATGGAAGAGATGAAGCTGAAGTGGCAGTTGGCCATGCTTTCCATGGATATCAAGAATTTTGAGCGAAAAGCTGGAAGAAGGTTTGGATTCAAAGGAAGAGATCCAGCAAGGTTTGACAAGAGGAAGGTTAAATGCTTCACATGCCAACAGATGGGTCACTTTTCTAGAGAATGCAAAGACAGGAAAGCTGGTGATCAGACAAGATACTCCTTATCAGCAGTATGAAGGAGGCAGGAACTTCAAAGGGTTCAGCTGCTTTGGTCACTCTGGATAGCAATGTGGACTGGAAGCAACATGAGGAGGATGATAATGATGGTCCTGATAATGTTGGGTTGATTGCAAGCTGTACTTCAGAGGATAGGCATGATCAGATTGCCTTGATGGGCATCTCTCAGGTACAAAACTGTTTGTTTGGTTGTAGTGAGCGTTATAATGCACTCAAAGAAGCTTATGATATTTTGGAACCTAAATATAATGAATGCTATGTGGAAGTTGAAGCTTATAAACAGGCTTTAAAAACACTAGAAAGACAAAAGGTTTGGTTTCAGAAGAATCAAATAGCTTATGATGAGAAAATAGGTGTTTTAGAAAGGGATCTCGAATGTGCTAAAAATGAGTTAAAATGGTCTGAGAAATTAAGAGCAGATGTAGAGTCAGAAAATCTAGAGCTTAAGGAGAAACTTAACAAGGAAATTGCTCTGCATAAAGAATGGATTTTGAATGGAAATAAGTTAGCTGGTTTTATTTATAGTAGTCAAGCTTCTAATTCTACAATGGCTTTAGGTTTTAAGAAATATGTTGGCTTAGAAGCTAGGGATGACACACGTAAATCTACATCAGCAGGCCTAGCTAATTTTGTAAAACAAGGTGACCTACATGCTGTACGTGGACCTATTAGAGGTGAGCACATGCCCATTGACCTTTCCATTAAAGTTGACTTTGATGGATCACACCATCTGTATGGCACAAAGTCAAGGGACTTGCCAGACCCTGATTCTTCTTCTAATGACTTTGTCTCTTGTGTTAACAGTGACAAGTCCTCCGAGCAAGGGTTTACAGAGTGTGATTCAAATGACAAGTCTGACCTTCCCAAGTCTTCACCCCTGCCTGCACCCAAGACTACCAATAAGAGTGTCAGAGTTGCTGCCAAGGAATCTACTTCTAAGACAGTTGCCTCTGAAAGATTTACTTTTAATTCTTTGCATAATAGTACTGTTAAAAACAATTCTTTTCATGGTTTTGGTTTGAATACTTCTGCTTGTAATAACACATCTTTTGGTTTGAATAAATCTTCTAGTCAGAAGAAATGTTTTGTGTGTGGAAGTAAATTTCATTTAATTAAGGATTGTGATTACCATGAGCAAAGGATGAGTAGGTGTGGTGATTCTAGGAAATCTAGACCTATGTGGACCAATGTTAATGATATACCACCTTATGTTCCACAAGCTACTAATTATAATAATTCTTTTCCTTGGAGAAGATCAATCGGAAAACCATATGTTCAACCAACCAGTGAATATTTTAAAAATGGTTTTTGGCCTAGATATGTTAACCCTATGACTGATGGGAGAGGGTACTGGGACACTGCTGTCAAGACCTCAGCAGGTTGTTCTTGGAATAAACAAGGACCTAAGTTTCAATGGAAACCCAAGAACAATAGTGGATCTTATACTTCTACTTGGCATAACTCATATGATCCACAAGGCAGGTTCAAGTCAGTAATGACTTGAGCCTCAATAGTGTACTAATTTTCTGGTGATATTTTTGTTGTTGTAGGATCATCCCCTTAAGCATAAAGATGTTGGAAATGTTGATAGTGGTTGTTCCGAAGTATGTCGGAAACAGGGATATGATGCATAACTTTGTACCCATTGAAGGAGGAGGCAATGTAACCTTTGGAGAAAGTGATGGACGAATTCATCGGAAAGGGACCATCAAAACACCTCAGCTGGACTTTGAGAATGTATATTTTGTCAAGGAACTTCAACACTCAATTTGTTTTCGCCTCACAAATCTGTGACACTAAGAACAAAGTACTCTTCACAGAGGATGAATGTCTTGTTCTGTCTAAAGACTTCAAACTCCCGTAAGAAACTTCAATTCTGCTGAAGGTTCCTCGCAATACAATCTTTATACATTCAACTTATCGATGTCAAACCGAAGGTGACTTAACATGTTTGGTGGCTAAAGCATCCGTGGATGAGTCCACCAAATGGCACAGAAGGATGGCCCATGTCAACTTCAAAACTATTAATCAGCTCTCAAACTGGTCTTGTTCAAGGTCTTCCTTCCAAAGTTTTCACCAATGATCATAACTGGGTTGCATGCAACAAAGGAAAGCAAAGATAGAGCCTCCTACAAAGGTGTTCCTTACATGTGCAGAAAGCATTATTTCTAAACCTCTTCAGCTGCTTCATATGGATCTGTTTGGTCCAACTCAAGTGAGAAGCATTGATCATAAATATGTTTGTCTGGTGATCACTGATGGTTATAGCAAATTTTGTTGGGTATTCTTTCTGAGGACCAAAGATGAAACATCTGTAGTGTTGAAAGATTTTGTTACCCTCATTGAAAATCAGTTGAACAAAAAGGTGAAAGGTATTAGGTGTGATAATGGGACAGAGTTCAAGAATGCTATACTTATAGAACTCTGCAGGTCAAAGGGAATCAAACGGGACTATAGCACTCCAAGAACCCCTCAACAAAATGGGGTGGCAGAAAGGAAAAATAGGACTCTAATAGAGGCTGCAAGATCAATGCTGGCAGACTCTAAACTTCCTACCATGTTTTGGACTGAAGCTGTTGGTACAGCTTGCTATGTACTCAATAGGGTGTCCATTACTAGACCACACCTTAAAACACCATATGAACTTCTTTTTGGGAAAGTTCCAGTTATTCATTACCTTAAACCGTTTTCTGTCAAGTGACAATTTTGAAAACAAGTGATCCGTTGGGCAAACTTGATGAGAAAGCTGATGATGGTTACATTGTGGGGTATTCTGCTCATAGTAAGGCATACAGAGTTTACAATGTATCTGCTAAGAAGATTGAGGAGACATTGAATCTGAGGTATCTAGAAGACAAGCCTAATGTTCAAGGACATGGTCATGTTTGGTCATTTGACCTTGATTACTTGACTGATTATTTGGGTTATTCTAGACATATGGCTAACCAAAATGCAGATTCTCAAGCATCTCCAACTACCAGCATGGAACTTTGATGCTCATTCTGACAGTGGGTCTGATGATGATGAACAACCCATTGTAGTGCCTTCCTTCTCCCCTAACAATTTTGTAGGTGACACTTCTAAAGATTATACCGATGTGGTGAAGATGAATTCCATTATGCTGAGGACCTTGCCAGATCAAGAAACAAGAGTATGCCCCATTTAGAAGCGAGAGGAATGTTGAAGATAGTACAAGTAAAGCAATCAGTGGAAATGTTAATTCTGCTGAAAGTGATTCTGTTTCTCCTCACCTCTCCAATTCTGCTGAAAGACATGTTGACTCTACTCCTATTTCTACTAGAGTGTCAACAGACCTTGGAGAACCTTATACACAGTTTCCAAAACCTTCAGATCTTGGTCATCATCAATCTAAAGCAGGAATCTTCAACACACCTTCCTATGATAATCGACTTTGAACCTTCTATAAATAATCTTGATTGCTCCATTGATGTCAACACCACTACTACTACCAGGATCAACAATGCTCATCCACAGACTAATATTATTGGTGATCCTAATGCACCTGTTAGAACAAGAGGGACTGTAGCACGTTCTAAATATGGTCAAGTGGCTTTTATCTCTTATGTCTCAAATCAGCAGAGAGACAATCACACAGACTATGAACATTGTCTGTTTGCTTGTTTTCTCTCATAAGTGGAACCAACCAGGTTGCTCGTGCTCTTGAAGACTCCAAGTTGGCTTGAAGCAATGCAAGATGAGATGCAACAATTTCAAAATCAGCAAGTTTGGATATTGGTACCACTACCTGATGGTAAGTATGCTATTGGGACTAAATGGATTCTGAAGAATAAGAGAGATGCACGAGGTGTTGTCATTAAAAACAAAGCCAGATTAGTTGCACAAGGTTATAGACAAGAGGAGGGGATAGATTATGATGAAGTGTTTGCACCAGTGGCAAGAGTTGAGGCCATACGGATTTTCTTAGCTTATGCATCCTATATGGGTTTTATGGTCTATCAGATGGATGTTAAAGGAGCCTTCTTGTATGGTGAAATTGAAGAGGAAGTTTATGTCACTCAACCTAAAGGATTTGAAGATCCAGATCATCCTAATTATGTTTATAAGGTAGTCAAAGCTCTCTATGGACTACATCAGGCACCCAGAGCCTGGTATGCTAGGCTCTCTTCATTTCTTCTGAAGCATGGTTATAGAAGGGGTGCAATAGATAAGACTCTATTCCTTAAGAAGAATTCCACAGACATTATTCTTGTGCAAGTATATGTGGATGACATTATTTTTGGATCCACAAAGGAAGCTTGGTGCATGGAGTTTGAGGAGCTTATGAAGGGAGAGTTTCAGATGAGTGCCATGGGCGAGATGACTTTCTTTTTGGGTCTCCAAGTTCAGCAGAAACCTGATGGTATCTTTATCAGTCAGGACAAATATGTGAGGGACATCCTGAAGAAGTTTGGTATGGAGGGTGTAAGGACTGCTACTACACCTTATGAAGCTCCAAAGACAAAGACCAACAATGAAGCTGATCCACCTGTGAATGTTCATCTATACAGGTCTATGATTGGCTCGTTGATGTATTTAACAGCTTCAAGGCCTGATATTACTTTTGCTGTGAGTGTTTGTTCACGACATCAAGTTACTCCACTGACTTCTCATCTCAATGCTGTTAAGAAGATCTTTAAGTACCTCAAAGGCCAACCTCTTCTAGGTCTTTGGTACCCAAAAGAGTCTCCTTTTAAGTTGGAAGCTTATAGTGATAGTGACTATGCTGGTGCTAATCTGGATAGGAGGTCCACCACTGGAGGTTGCCAATTCCTTGGAAAGAGATTGATTTCTTGGCAATGCAAGAAACAGACTATTGTGGCTACCTCATCTACTGAAGCAGAGTACGCTGCTAAATTGCTGTGGACATGTTCTTTGGATTCAAAATCGCTTGTTGGATTATGGGTACAATTTCATGAACACAACAATTTTTATTGATAATCAAAGTACCATATGCATTGTTAAAAATCCAGTTTTTCACAGTTGAACAAAACATATTGAAATCAGGCACCACTTTATAAGAGATGCATATGATAAAAATTTGATTAAAGTGGTTAAAATTCATACTGATGATAATGTGGCAGATTTGTTAACTAAGGCTTTTGATGGACCAAGGTTTCAACACCTTGTGGTCCATATTGGTATGCTTAACCCTTAACTGCAAAGTTTAAGGGGAGGCATAGGCCTCAGGGGAGGCATATGCCTCAGGGGAGGATTTGTGTATAACTTTGCGTTATGTAAGTTTGTATATTTGTTTGATTTTATCTAACTAACTCTAATCTGCTAATGTAATTTTAGTGTGTTTCTCTTTGTTGGTTTGTGTTTCTCTGTGTTTGTTTTGGTTTGCAGAGTGATTGTTCATGTGAGATATGGTTAAGAAAGCCAAAGCTTGTTTCTACTGAATTCAAATTGCTGAAATGAGTCATTTGTTTCTTCTGAAGATGATGTGCTGAAGTTATATGATTCATTCAAAAGAAGTACTGAAGCAAATTGATCATTCATTCATTCAAGAAACAGTTTACAGCTTACATCTTACAGAGTACTAGCAACATCAAATGCATCTACATGACCTACTAATCCTAATCTATTACATATCATCCGTTCCAACATCTAACAGGCTGTTGGATATGCATGATCGCTAACATCTTTCACACTAAATGCTGGATATGCATTTGTCAAGTCTTGCATAACCACCCATTCATTCTATCTTGATGGCTGGAGATACATGACCAGTACGACGAAGATGCTAAGGATCAAAATGGAGAGGATGGATTGATGCAAACGATGATGATGACAATGACCACATGTGATGATGGAGAAAAACAATGTGTCCTTTGTGCTTCATCTATTTATTTCAACCAAAATGCAATCCATCTACCCTCCTTAAGTTCTTCCCTTATACGATATGTGATGATGCACCAAAACCTGATGCAGAAAGACCAAGAACCACCTCTCTATCTTTTGGAAGTGGTGGATTTTTGGCTCGTGGCCTTCGTTGAGGCTGAGGTGCTGGGGGTTGGGAGTAAGATGTTCTCTCCTTATAGGAGTCATCAGAATCATCAGCAGATTCACTTGGATTCACTACACTATCATCTTCTGATGAAGGGAGAAAGGGTGATTTCTTTGGTTGTGGATATGATTTTGGAAAGTAATGAAGCCATGGACTTGTATCTTCACTTGATAAGGATGATGATGATGATGAGGATGGTGTTGTGAGATCTATGATCTCAGGTTTGGTACTCATAGTTTATGGTGGCTAATTTTGGAGTATTGGTGGAATTAGGGTTTGGAATGATATTTGGGGTTTTTGATGAAGAGGTAAGTGTGCTTTGGGATTGTTTTATAGCCGGTTTCAAGTGGTAAGAGATTTAATGCGTGTGGGTGAAACAGTAAAAAGATATTTACTGAAGCTTCTTGAATACTTAATCTGTTTCTGCTGATTGGTATACTTCAGCAGATTGGTTTCCGTTTCTACCGAAGTTGAAAGTAAATATGAATAAAAGTAGAAGTCCATGTAAGCATTGGTCAACTTTGACCAAAATTGGGAAATTTCTATTTATTCTCTACCAGCATATATTCGTCCCATATTAAGTGATTCGCTTATTACTCTCATTCAAAACACTTCCTTTTGTGCAAATCGTAACCCTAATTTTCAAAATCTCTCATGGCGCTTCAATTTAAACATGATCATAATAAGGTTGCTTTTCTTGGAACTGCTCGGGGTGATGAGGTGTATAGGCCGATGATTTCATTCTTACAAAGATCAAAGATTCAGTATGCATTAACGCATTCTCCAAATGCTATATATGAATCCTTGGTTACTCAATTTTGGGCTTCGGCTACAAAAAGAAGTGATACAGAGATTGTTGCAAGAATTGATGAAAAGAGTATGTAGTGACGTAAGAACTGATAAGAAGACAACTCCGTTTGAATGATGAGAATGGAGTCTATCATTTTGATTCTGAGGTGGTACTTGAAGGGCTTAGGGCGATTGGATATCAAGGAATTAGGACTGATATGTGGTTAAAAATCACTGTGTCCGATGTGGAGGTTTTTGGTTCATACGTTGCTTCAGTGTGTAAGCAATAAGTCTGGAGGATGGGATCAGTTTTCAACTCAATTGGGATGTGGTATTGTTTGTCTATCTAAGGGTTTGACTTATAATTTTTCTAAGTTTATTTTTGATAATATGGTTGAAAATATAACTAGGGAAAAGGGTAAGTTTTTGATGTACCCTAGGTTTTACAGATGATATTGAATGTTTCTACACAAACCCAAGCTTTTCATCCCATAGGAGTTTTGACTTCTAAGTTATTTGCTTCGATGCGAACTAAATTTGAGGGGACACATTTTCCTTTATTAGCTGCCATGTTGCCTCAAGAGAATGAGACTGCTGATGAGGGTAATGTTGTTATTTTACCTTCTGTCAATACTGCTGATGGTAATATTTCAGTTGATGTTGATGAGGGTCCTTCTGGTGTTGCTGAGGCATCCATACCTTCACCTAGACCATGTCCTAGTCAATCACCTACTCAAGTTTCTATTGATGAGGTTCAAGTTTCTATTGATGAGGTTCAGGTTAACATTGATGAGGTTCAGGTTAACATTGATGAGGTTCAGGTTGATATTGATAGATTGCCTACACCGAGTCCTATTAGGAATCCATTTGGTGAAGGATGTTCTAATGTTGATCAGGTTAATGTTACTCCTGAACGGTCAAATGAAGTTCCAATTACAACTGAGCAATCAGCTGATGCTGATGAGGATCCTGTTTCACTTACCTCAATATATGCTCTAATGAATAAGTATGCAGGTGAGGTGGCTGATCTTAAGAAGGAGCTAGCAGAGACAAAGTCTACTCTTGGTAATAAGATTGTGGAATTGGAGACTAAAGTTGAGAACTTGGAGGAATTACTGAGTCAGAGGGGTAAAAAGAGAAGTTTGGTTTCTTCTGAAGAGGAGGATGAAGAGAATATTCATGCATCCCTTGGAATCTTGGCTGATGCAGCTCTTACATCTGATGTTTCTTCTCCTATTGCTGAATCTTCAAGGAGCAAGTTGCCTATTATATTTGCTAGAAAAAGAAGAAGACAATATTTGAATAAGGTATCTGCTGAAACTTCAAAGGAGCCAAATGTTGTTGATGCATCTGTTGATGTTCTAGTTGAGGAGGTTGCTTCTGATCATGGTCAAACCTCATCTATACAAGAACAACCAAATGTTTCACGTTCAGCAGATGAAAATGCAGTTTTTATAGTCGGGAGAATATATAAGTTGAATTCTTCTTCAAGCTTTTCTACACCTGTTGAGGAATTGACTCAACATGTTTCTTCTGATGTTGAGTTGATTATTCCTTCTGAAGCTCAAATTGGTTCTGCTGAGACATCTTCTGATAAAGGACAGGATGCGGTAATTGATGATATGATTGATTCAGGTCTGGTGACTGAAGAAGAAAATCAAGCACAGGCTCGGATGTTTGCTGATTATAAGAATATGCAGAAGAGTCGTGTTGTTGCTAAATTTCTTCAAGATCAGTCTGATTCTAATTTGTCTTCTGAAAGAAAATTAGAGCTTGATGCATTATTTCCTAAGATCACTGATGATCAATGGGATGCTTATACTACTCAAGGTGCATCTGATCCAAATCTTGCAAAACTTATATTAGGAGCATCTTTTGATAATGAAAATTTTGTGGATCAAATGGTGGCTCTGGGTAATCAAAGGAAGCAAGAAGCAGTTGCAAAGAGGAGAGCTCTTTTTGCTCAAAGACATAAAGCCAAAAGAGAAAGGCCAATGACTGTTACTCAGAAGAGGAATCATATGAGGCGAGTTGTGAAGAATTCTTCTATGTATAATTCTGGTATGTCAATGAAGCAAATAAGTGCTTTGTCTGATGATGCTTTGATTAGACAGTATAATATGATTATGAAGTTTTCCTCCTCTGGTTCTACTTCTTCTTCTAAATTGGAAAGAAGTGCTTCAATGTCTAATGTTTCTAAAGCAAAGAGACATAAAACAGTTGAGATAGTGGACAATTTTGATGCTGTTTTGCCTTTGGTGATCTCTCTAGTTGTTACTTCTGAACTACTTTCTGAAGCTACTCTTTCTTCTGATAAGGTTGTTTCTGCTGAATTTTCTTTGGTTTCTTCTGAAGCATTGCCTTGTGTGACTTTGAGTGATCCATTGAGTAAGGAAGAGGATTTAAGGCGTGATACAGATCCAATAGCTGGTAAGAGGCAGAAAAGCTTGGTTAAAAGGAAACTTAATTCCTTGAGGAGTTCTGTCAGACTGGCGAGGAAACATTCTTCAAAGACTCCTTATTTAGATCTCACGGCTGATGAATCTACCTTTATTAAAGTTGGATCTGTTGAAGTTTTTCCTGAAGGAACTCATGTGGTTTTGGTAAATTGGAAAGCTGGGAAGCTTAACACTATTTATCGACTGGATGATACTGCCATTGAGTTCAACTTCTTGAAGGACATTCTTCATTTGGTGACTAGACATGATTTGAAAATGCTGTATGCACATGTCATTCAGTATTATAATTTTCATTCACCAACTGGTTCTGGTTTATATTTGTTGGGTGATCTTCAGGTTTTGTTTGATTCTCAATCTCCGGAAGGTAAAGGGTATTCTATCTGGAAAAATTCACATCTGTGGGAGATTGAGAGTTGGAGATTTTATCCTCTGCCTTGTGTTCATGTGGTTCAGACCATCTGTGGTATGATTTTGTGCATGCTATCGGATAAGCTCTATCCTTTATCGGTTACTTTTATGGAACGGTTGCTGAGACAGAAGTTGGAAGTGCCTCCTAATCCAGTTGGCAATGATGAGCTTCATGCTTCTCAATGTGTTGGCTTGATTAAGAATCAGCTTATGTCACATAAAGGTTCATCTTGATTGTACTCTTCTATAATTTTTGTTATTTTGGTTATTTTGTAATTTTTGTTTTCTTTATTTCTTAGTTAAAAAAAAAAATATATATATATATATTATTTTGGGTTTCTCTAACTTTTATTGCAGGTTTGTTGTATACTTTTGATGGTTCTTGACTCACCAGATATACCTTGTGTATGTCAAAGAGTTAGCTAGTCCAAAGGGTACAACTTTGGTAAAGACACATCAAATTGTTGATAGTCTGAATGATTTGCTAAAAATCATAGGGTATGCAACCATCCATGCTTCATTTCTGAGTGTTGTATGGTTTTCAATTCACCATGGCTTATTCCTTTTTGGAATCCAAGAATTGACTAGCCCACATGTATATGGCTTGTGGTAAAGGCAGTGGCATTCCATATTTGGTAATCAATTCATCAATCCTAAGAATTGACTAGTCCTGAGCAAACGGCTACAGGTAAAGACATTTCAAATCCGTTTATATGGTTGCTGGTTTGCCAATAAATCAGATGGTTATCAGTGTACCATAGTTTTTGAACTTAAACATTTGGCTACTCCAGTAGTGATGGCTATTGGTAAAGAGACATCAAATCCATTATTTTCGATGATTCACCTCTCACAGGAGTTAACACACCTGGATGTGATGAGAATAGCATGAAACTAATATGTTTTGATGTACTTTATGTCATTTGTTGCTGCAAAGGTCTGGTGGTTTAATGTTTGTCCTCATAGAGATGTTCTTATTTGGATTCTTTGCTGATGTTGTTCGTGCACAATCCTCTGGATCTGTTCTGTTAATGATCTATCAAGAAACTGGAACTTAACCAAGTCAAATTCCAGTTTAGGGGAGGATTGTTGGGAATTATGTGAAGTATGGATTATGCTGAAATTAATGCCGAAGTGTTTCCGCTGAAGAAGAGTGGATTCTCACTAAGACATAATCTACTGAAGAGTAATAGTTATTTGTCTGTTTCTGCGGAAGTGTTTATTCCGTGTTTAGTATATTTAGTTTGGATATACATGAGCTTTATTAGGAAGTGATTGTGTATATCTTAGTTAGTTTTATGTTTATACGTTTCTTGGGAAACGGTTTAGTGATTTTGTTTAGGGTTCCTTATCTATAAAAGGAACACAATAGTATGAGTTATGTACCGATTGAAAACTCGTTTTAGTTAATAAAAAGATCCATAGAGGATCACAGAGTTCTTAGTTATTTGTTACTTGTGTTTATATTCCGCTGATAAATATAAGTTGTAGAGATTGTCTTTTATTGTGCTTGTGATTACATAGGCATATATAACGATCCACGAGCTCAAGATCTATCAAGGTCTGTTTGTTTCAACACATGTTTAATGAAATGTTCTGTAGTCTTGGTTAGAAGACTTGGTTGATCCCTATAGTGTTGCTTAGTGTGTATTCGCTTCGTACTAAATCTTATAACTCGGTCTTGCTAGTACTTTTGAAATGATAGAATTTGGCTTCTAATCCAAAGTTAGTGGTTCGGATTGTCCCGTGATGGCTTAAGATTTTGGTTAGGTTTTGAAAGATCTCGCTACCTACTTCTAGTCCTTGTTGGTAATTCCGAATTCCTTTCATTGTTTTCTTGTATCGAGGGAATCCCCTCATGATTGTACAGAAGCCTTTCCTAAAAAAAAAGGTCACTCGCTCAAAATTTTAAACTTATCGGTTAAGTGAGGATGAATCGTAGGCTTCTATAAAGTGTTAACAAAAAGAAATGTTTATGAACAATTTATCTGATTACAAAGCTTTGCTTTTGAGTGAAGATTGTTTTCATGACATAATTCTTCCTAAATTATACATAGGTGATCATGCCATGTATAATCGAGGACAAATGATGTGATGCTTGGTTTTGTTGAAATGGTATTATGTTCCTCCGAAGTTTTAGATGGTATTCAACGTTTTGTTTTGTAAGATAATGGCTCAATAATTTTTTTTTTCAGAGTAACATGAAAATCGTTTCGCATGATAGTATTAAATAATTGATAAAATGACTGAAAGCCAATTGATAAGGTGGTAACGAAACAACTTGTTTTAAAACTTTATGAAACAATGTTTCTAAGATGGTGTAAAATAGCTTGAGATAAAATTAAGTGAAATAATGTTATGAAATAGTAGCAAAGTAACTTGAAATATAATTTGTTAAATGATTTGTAGGATACATGGGAGAACCTCATAAAATGGTAATAGTCTCTTAATTGGTCGAGAATAAAGTTGGCCTAACCCCTCGTAAGATAGTGATGTATTGTCGCGAAATGATTGAAAATTAGGCAATTGGAATAGGGAATGAAATAAACAAAGGTTGTGATTATTGTGGAGATAATAAGGGATAAAGATTACATAAGATTGAAAGGTACCTATTATCTATTCCTGTTGATGGTCAAATCGTGTTTCAAGTGTAGGAGTAGTTGGCGGTCTAGCAGCAATAGCCCTAGAAATCTCACAGTCCTCAAACTTATGAGACGGTGTAGTGTCTATAGTCTTTGTAATAAATGATAATGGTGTGTCAAATCATGCACGCGCTTCCAAGCCGCAGTCAGTGTATGAGTAGTGTCTATGAGACGTGATGACACGGATGGTACTCTAGATGACAATGATGATGAAAATGATGACAATGATGATAATGAAAATCCTTGTGGTGAGTTAAAAAAATAGGTTCATTAGGACTAAACCTATAAGTTCTACCAAATGGTATAATCTGTCTCAACGGAATGATAAAAATTGTCCCGATCCTACGGTGAATCAATAGTGATCGCGATGGTGTAGGTGCAACTTCGTCCTCCTAAAGGGTTCGTCTCATTCTCATCCGATGTTATGTGTCGGTGTTGAGTCAACTAATGTTAAAATTGTAATAGGGAATGACAGGCATTCTCCATGTCAAAGTGATGTGAGTATGATGGGATGGGTATTTGAAGGCATCTATGTGACAATCGATTTTGAAATGAAAGTAAATAACTCGTAAAATGTGCATATGAAACCGCATGTATAGTGACTATGCACTTATGATGAAATGATGAGATGCTATGATGATGTAGTTATAGTCTAGGGTCAATGATGCAACCTATTTCTCTATAACCGAAGCTCTGATACCAATCTGTCAAACCCCCAAATTACCTGTTTTGCAGCGGAATGGAATTCATGGGGGTTGATTGTCATAGCATCACAATCACAGTTATATTGAACGACCTAAAGTGTCGTTTGGAAAATACATCGCTTAATTTAATAAAACATTCAGAGTTACAAAGATAGGTCCCAAATGAAAGTTATTATTTGCGGAAAATAAGTTTGGTACAAGTCAAACGATGTTTTTAAAGTGTATAAATCCCATGTGAAACGCGTCGTCACCGCGACTCAATGATATGTCCACATGCATGCCATGAAGTGAATGCCTTAGTTACCTGAAAATACATTGCTAAAAGTGTCAACACAAAGGTTAAGTGAGTTTATAGAGTTTATGTATATGCATAATACGACTACCACAAGTATAAGTTTGTATGACAATGATGTCACAAAATGATACAATTGCTATAAGCCCATGACATCGAAACTAGACTGATCATGATGTTCGCCCCAACAGAGTGTTTACCAAACAAGTCAAATAATGATATTAAATGAAATGCATCCGTTTAACCAGTTGGAATCCACCAACCCGGATGGAGGAGTCACCCTCGATAGATCTATCCACTCACCCTCGCTTCTATGAAATTAACGGTTCATGTTATATAATGGGGACATTCAATTGGCATGAGGTAACTTAAGCAATGTAATGAATTTGATATACTTGGTATCGTAATAAAAATGATGTGCAATGTATTCTCCCCCGTAGGTTTAAATAAAGTAAAAACTTGAATAAATCGGGGCTATGAAAACTCACCTGTTGCAATGATTATGATGATGTAATGGCAATACTGAAATGAGGCGCAACCTCTGACCATGACCTATTATGAATGATATGCTCTATGATAAGTTATGATGTAATGTTGTGCATGCAAACTCATATGAAATCTATACCACTTGTACGCTTTTGAAAATAGAATTTATCGTCGTAATATATGTTTATGACGTCTCGTCATGTTATAAAATACTTTACAAGTATTTACGTTGAAATGATATCTTACGATAATCATTTAATGATTTATTGTGAAATTATAACTTTTCGTCGTAAAATAATGTCGTTGAAATTTTCATGAAAGTGACTAAACGGCCTTGAAAATCTAGTCGTAAAATGGTGCACGTCGAGTGTTAGGAAACGAACTCAACTGTTTTGGGAAGCTTATATCATTATCTCAAAGTTTTAGCATTTAAGTTTTCGTCCTAGAGGTCTCGATCATGGAGAAAAATACAGGTAAAGTATGGTACTTTTGTCCAAAATATTGTTTAAGGGTGGTTTTCGGCAAAGTTTAAGTGACCGTATATTATTCATTACAACTCCGCTTGACGAACGGTTGGACATTTTGGAAAATAGGCTAGATGAACTTACTTTTACTAGAAGACATCATGTTATAAAAACTACTCCGTCATTGTTAAAACGACCACCCTCAACGTGGTCCCTCGTTCCGTAGTATGCTGTCTAATAGAAATATAATTGTTTTTCTTATATAATAAAGTTACCGCAACTTGTTTAAAATGTGAATAACTTAGTCGTTATAAGTCCGTTTTCTACATTCTTTATATCCACGGAATCGTGATAACATATACTAATATATTTTTGATAAGTCGACACATTTCATAACGCCTAAGCCTCATTTTTGACTCGTAAAAAGTCGAGACAGCATGCTGAATTTTCTGAAATAATTAGTTTTCGTTGTCAAATTTCAAAAATTCATAACTTCTTCGTTATAGCTTCGTTTTAACCCGTTCAAGCGGCCACGTTTTCGTTTTAAAGTATATTTTCCAAATATCTAGCCCTGTCGAAAATTGCAGAATTTCAAAATAAGGACAGACCCTTTAGAAAACTTGTCGAAATGAGTTTTTCTCGCGCCAAACCTATTCCAACCAATTCAAAACAACTCCGAATATATTCTAATCCTACCATACACCTTCTTAGGGTGTCATGTGTTCCTAGACATCACCAAAAGTGATATGTTTCAAGGGATTAATTATAGGGTAATTATAACTAATAATATGTACTAAAACAATTAAAAGTGGTATAAATTCACATGTAACTTGCATGTTTTCTTGCAAAAATGATGAAATAACATAAAGATAAATATGAAAGAGTTATGAAGATCATGAAATGCTTACTTGAATGACTTATGAATTTTTGAGCAAAGTATGCTTTATAATCTTGAGGTTTTTATTTCAAAACCTTAACAAGATCACTAATAATACTTGATAATCATTTGGATCATGAAAATTTTCATGTTTCTTCTTCCTTTTTGAAATGGCCGACCACCCTCCAAGGATGAGAGGTTTTATTTTTCTTTCCACCTTCTATTTGTTTTTGTATGTGTTTTGATAGGTAATTACTTAGTATCTTGTAAATATCTTACATAATGTATAGGTGTACATAATAGTCAAGATATTTTATAAATCAAATGGTGTGTCATGGGTTTGGTCGGCAAGGGAAGAAAAAGGGAAAAGGATTTGTGTTTTAATAATTCAAATGCATTATTTGTTGAATATAATGTGTATTTGATACATAAAATAAATTATTTAGTGTAGCTTTGGCTAGAAATCGATTTTAACGGAACAAAATAAAATATATCGATATCATAAAAATTATAAAAGTACATTTCTTACAAAAATTTAGTGAAATAATAATTATCGAGTTGAATTTACAAAAACCGTCGTAAATATTTATATATAACAATTTATATACAAAATAAATTGAAAACATCGGGTAAACTCATAATATAATTTTTATAGTCTTAAAATGAGTATAAAAATATATCGGAATAATTTTTGGAAGTGTCGGATAAAATGTTTCAAAATAATGTTTACGCGATAGCGTTTATTTAATAGGAAAATAAACGTTTAATTGAAAAATGCAAACCCATGCATAATATTGATATGAAATGATGTTATTGAGGATATGTAGACTAAACCTAGTCTATAGGAAATGTCCTTGATGATATGTTCATGAATTCGCAGCTAAACCATTAAGGTTACGCGAATTTGATACTTGTAAACGTAGTTTACGATAAATGATGAAATAATGAAACTTTTAAAGTTTATAAAATGACCTGAAATTACGAGTTGTCACACAAAAAGGCTACTTTCAAAAAGAATGGTTTTTATCCCCACTGGAGATTTTTGATTCATACTTTGTTACATGGTCTTAGTCCTAAGAAAACATCTTATGAGCAATTTAGTTCAACCATGGCTTATCCTTTTGTTTGTCTAGTCACTGATAAGATTTTCAATTGGTCCAACTATATTTTTACCAGTATGAAAGGAAATGTACAAAGTAAAACCAAATTTTTAGTGTATCCCAGGTTTGTGCAAGCTGTGCTTAATGAATTTCAACTGCTACCTCACACTACTATTTATCAAATCAGTTGCCTAAAGCCTAAAGTTTTTCAAAATTTGAATAAAGATGGCAATATGATTTTTACACCTCTCCTACCCAATATGCTTGCTAAAATTTCATTTGAACAAACTACACCTATAATTGATGTACCCAACATTGATTATACACCACCAGTTTCAAGAACCTATGAGAGAAGGTCAAAACAGTCAACTCCTCTCATGACAACATAGCAAGTAGTGGTGGTTCTAGACTTCCACCTGGTCCTACTATGGAGGAATCTAGACCTTTGACCTATGATTTACCTCTCTCCCAACAGTTAAATACAGTTAGAAGTGCTGAGGGCAGTGGCAACCAAATGGAATTGATGGTTTTGTGTACCAAATTAGCAAAGGAGGTTGAGTTTCTACAAAAAGACTTAGCTACTGTTAAGAAGAAGCATGCCAAGGTTGTTCAACTATTAAAGACAGAGATTCGTAACTTAAAGGAAGAGATGCAGAGGTTGAAAAAGCACAGGCAACCTGCAAAGATGGTGATTTCATCTTCATCCTCACCTTCTAATGGTGATTCAGCTAATAAAGATTTGGGAAATTCCTCCAAACAGGGGAGGAAAACAGGTTCTGACACTGAGGGAGGAAAATTGATTTTGAAGATGAAGGAGATACAAGTAAAGGAGCAAAAGAAGCTGAAACTCATGGAGAGCAACTTGAAGATCAAGACATTTTCCAAACTGCAACTGATTTTACCACTGATTTTATTTCCACTGCAGAGCCAAGTATTGCCACTGCAAGTGAAGACTTTGATAAATTGAAGACAAACAAGGGTAAAGCAGTTATGGAAGCTGTACAGCAACCTGAAGGTAAAATTTCAAAGAAAAGAAGAGATCAGATTGATTTTGATTGAGAATTTGCTCAGAAGATCAAATTGCTAAGAAAGTTGTTGAAAAGAAAAGATTAAAAGAACAAGAAGTTGCAAGTTTTTTGGAAGCTAAAAGATTGGACAGAATGGAAGATACTGATTCAATTTCCACTGTTCAACCTAAAATTATGAAAGAAAAAGCTCCAGAGTTTAGCTATGTTCCTACTAAAGAAGATATTCAGTTTCTGGTGGCTAATAATCAAGAAATCAAGAAAAAGGCAATTGACCTTGTTGCTGATGCATCCTTAACTGAGGAACAAAGAACTGCTCAGTTAAAGGATTTTATTATAATGAAGAACAATCAAGCACTAGAAAATGTGATTAATTCAGTATAAAAGGGTCAGAAGAAACCAAGACAACCAACCAAGGCTCAAATACTTGCATACATGAAGTCTTATTGTTGTCATGTTGGTAAATGGAAAAAGCATCAATTTAAAGGAATGTCTGATGATCAAGTTGAAAAGGCTTACTACAGATCTGTGAAACAAGATAAATCTTTTATTCCAATGGGTTCTGAAGAAGAAGAAAGAGAGATTCCTAGATTGAAGAGAAAGGCCAAAGTAAGTGATTCTCACACTATTAAGAAGACTAAGGTTGATGATGATCATACAAAGTCTACTGAGAAGGAGATTCCTACTGAGAAATTCACTGAAGATCAAATGACTGAAATGATTGTGATTGAAGACAGAGATTTTTATCCAGAACTACTGCAAATTCGACAACCTATCATTGATTGGGAAGTTTACACTGCTAGCAATCTTGCTTCAACTTGGAAGATTACAAGGCTGGAGGAGAAACTTCATCTTTCATGACATTTGAAGATCTTATTAAAGTTTTTGACCGAGATGACCTTAATACACTATGGAAATTAGTTCAAGAAAGGTTTAATGCTCAAGATCTCAAAGATGCAAAGGAGATGCAGTTATGGGTAAATCTTAGAAGGCTTTTTGAACCAAATGCTGATGATGACAACTGGAAAACCTTGTTCACATGTTTTGGTACTAAATGGTTTTACTATGATTCATGTAAAGTTCATCATGTCTCTACAGCTAATGGAGAAGATTTTTTCATGCTTGCTGAGAAAGAATATCCACTTAGAGTGGAGCTCTTACAAGAATGTTAAGCTTAAACATAAGAGTCAATGAAGACAATGAGAAGGTCAGAGCATTATTACAAAGGCTTCAAGATCAATGTTCAAGAGCTATACAAAAGTTAAGAGAAAAGAAGTAAGTGTTTGATTGAATTCCCCAAATCCTCGAAGTTAATGTGATATTGGAGAAACTTATTGATTTGCAGAGAAATCATAAGTTTAGGGAGGATTGTTTGGGAATAACTGTTACCACGGATAGAAGTGGTTTACACTGCTTGGTTTAACACTAGCAGTGGAAACGTATTCCCACTGCAAGTTCTTCATTACCACTGCTATCAGTTTATGATAAGGTTAAACGTGTCTTGATAAGTATAGAATAGATCTTGTGTATATTCTATTATGTTAGCTATATACTTATCTTGTAAAGGACTTCTTGTTGTATAAAAGGAGATCCTAGGTCATTGTCTTAGGTACGTATTACTTTACAATATTACCTACGAAAGCTTCAAGGTGTAACCCTAGTGATATCTTAAGATCACTCGTATTATTCATTAATAATATTGGGGCTTGAGTTTTGTGTTAACTTGTGTTTATTCTCATACATCATATAATTCATCTTCTAAGTATTACTTAAGTAAATTCCGCTTGCTTGATAATATTATACAAAATATCATTGACACAAGGAGAGTGTCCTAGATCCATCAATAAACGTGTTTTCTCTAAACTTACCAAACAGCCCCTTAAGTATCCAAAAAAAATAGCAACATGCTAGAAGTGGTTTGAAAACCTCTATTAGTGGTTTGAAAAATACTAGTCGTGGATACAAAACTTCACTCAAATAAGTGGACCAATAGATATAGCAAGCAAATCTTTGTCAATCTGAGTGATATCTCACAAAAATATGAAGGATTACAGCAATGAACATAATTTTTTTTTTATAAAAGCTCCAAAGGTCCAAAGCAAAATCTCCAAACCAAAAGCTCCAAAATACACAACTATCCTTCATACCTGCATATCACAAACATAAACCAAGCACTGAAAAGAAGGTTAAGGTTAGCAGTGGTTAGAGTAAAACAAAAAGTGGTTCCATATACTTAGCAGTGGTTAGCCAATGTGCTAAAGTCTAAGTCAATATGGTCAACTTCTGGTATTAATTCTTTTTTCAAAGTCAAAAGACTTCATTAACTCCTCACCCACTTAAACCTTCCCCTCATTTACTCACAAAAACCATTTACTCTGCCTATAAAAGAATCCCAAGGCAAAAGTAACACACACCAATTAATCCAACTTGCTTCCAAACCCTAATTTCTCAAAAATCCACAATCAACAACAACCAAAGATGTTTAATCAACCAGAAGTCATCAATCTAACATCCTCCTCGTCCTCCTCCTCCTCATCATCATCAAGTGATGACTCTCACCCATTGTTTCGTTACCCTCATCAAGATGAACCGCGACCTAGAAAGTCCCCCTTTCTCCCTTAATCAGAAGATGATAGTGTGGTGGATCCTAGTAATTCATCTAGGGGTTCAGATGACTCTACTGAGTGCCTAGAGCCAATCTTCAATATATTGGTGAGGGAGAAAGCAGAGAGTACATCACAACCTTCATCATCCCAACCCCAACCAAGGCCACGTGCCAGAAATCCACCACTCCCGAAGAACAGAGAGGTGGTGATTGGTCTTCCTGCTCTAGGATCTGGTTCTTCAAACCATGGAAGGAAGGGAAAGGGCAAGGGTGCAGAGGTGAAGGGAAAGGGAAAAGGGAAGATGGAGTAGTTGCTTTATGGTGGAACGAGTAGATGGAAAAACTGAAGATTTCTCATATCAGAAATGCATCCATCATCGTTTTCATCAATCCGTCTTTCCATTTTCAGCTTCAGCTTCTTCATCTTACAAGATATGTATATCCACCAGCTTTTGTAATAGATGATAGGAACTTGAATAGTTAGTTGTGATATATTCTCCTTGTAGTTTGTAACCATGATTGTAACCACTGCATTGTATAATGCAGTTTATGAACTATGAATAAGAGTATCATGGCTATTTCCTTTGTAGTCTCTTGCATCATAAAAACAGTGAGTAACTTCCAAATCTCTGCAAAATGGTTAGTGGGAACACAAAGAAACAAACAGTGGTTTGAACATAACTATCAATGGTTATAAACAAAAATAGCAATACCAAGATCACATAATAACAGTCTAATACTTATAAAATCTTTTACAAAACAAGTTGAGATTTAGAGATTAATCATTCCAATACTAACTACAAGGTACTGAAACCTCCAAACATCAAAAGCTTTAGTAAGAAGATCAGCAACATTGAAATCAGTATGGATTTTTACCATTTGAATCAACCTTTTCTCATTACAATCTCTAATGAAATGATGCCTTATCTCAATATCTTTAGTTCTAGAATGTAAAACAGGATTTTTAATGATGCAAATTGTACAGTTATTATCAATGTAAATCTTAGTATACATAAAGTTGTACCCAAAATCCAGCAATTGATTCTGAATCCAAAGAACTTGACCACACAACAAACTAGCAAAACCACATATTCAACCTTCCAGAGAATTTGCCACTATAGTTTACTTTTTATACTGCCATGAAATTAGTATACTTCCCTAAAACGGACATCCTCCAGTTGTAGATTTCCTATCCAAACTAGCACCAGCATAATCACTATCTGTATAGGCCACCAAATCATAAGGGGAATCCTTAGAATACCAAAGGCCCAGTTTAGGATGACCTTTAAGGTATCTAAAGATTCTTTTAACAACATTCATGTGTGAGGTATTGGGTGTGACTTGAAATCTTGCACATACACATACTGAGAACATTATATCTGGCCTAGATGCAGTGAGATACATCAAAGATCCAATCATGGAGTTGTACAACTTCAAATCAACTTTAGGACTTCCATCATCTGGTAGCAGTGGTTTCTGAGTCTCTAGAGGTGTACTAGCACTCTTCACATCCTGAAACCCAAACTTCTTCAAAATATCTGCTACATACTTTTCTTGACTAATGAAAATACCATCAGTCCTTTCTTGAACTTGTAGCCCCAAAAAGAAGGTGAGTTCTCCCATAGAACTCATCTGAAACTTGTCATGCATAAGTTTCTCAAAATCCTTGCATAGCTCCTTATTTGTTGAGCCAAAGATGATGTCATCTACATAGACTTGAACCAGTAAAATATCATCCTTGTGCTTCCTAATGAACAAAGTTTTATCAAACAATCCTCTTTTAAAGCCATTGTCCATCAAATAAGTAGACATGAACTCATACCATGCCCTAGGAGCTTGATGCAACCCATACATAGCCTTCTTCACCCTGTAAACCTTGTCAGGATGATCAGGATCTTCAAAACTAGGAGGTTGACAAACATAAACCTCCTCATCAATTGTGCCATACAAAAAAGCACTCTTAACATCCATTTGATACACCATAAAATTCTTGAATGAAGCATAAGCTAAAAATAATCTAATAGCCTCAATTCTTGCAACTAGAGAAAATACTTCATCATAATCCAAACCTTCAGTTTGTGTGTATCCTTGATCAACAAACCTTGATTTGTTCCTTACCACTATCCTTCTTTCATCTCTCTTATTTCTGAACACCCATTTTGTCCCAATTGCCCTCTTACCATTAGGAAGATCAACCAATGTCCAAACCTCTTGAAGTTTGAACTGTAGAAGCTCCTCTTGCATTGATTCTACCCATCCTTCTTCAGACAAAGATTCTTCCACTCTCTTGGGCTCCTTTTGAGACAGAAAACAAGCAAACAAGCAGTTTTGCATATCTTTATGACTATTTCATTTGTGAAGTGATCTTGCAACGAAACCTTGCTTAGGAAAGGTTTCAGTGTTCTTAACCTTTCTTCTTGTTTGAACTGGAGTATTCAAATTTCCAAGTATTTGTTCCTTAGGATGAATCTTATGTATCCTTGTGGTGGTGACTGGAATTTCATGAATGACATGTTCCAAATTAGTAAAATCAGCATTGAAGAAATCATCCATGTCTTCATCATCAGTAGGAGTATCAATATCTACCAAAGTAGGCATGTCAGGATCATGTGGATACTCCTCTTCACCAAATAATGGCTTTGCAGTTGGTCCAAAGAAAGTACTATCACCAGTACTTGCAGCCGGGGTTTCACTTGTTCTGGCAGTGGTAGAAGTTGGCTTAGCAGTGCTTTCATTATTTCTATCTGTGCTTTTGTTTGGCTTAGTAGTGCTTTCAGAATGCCTTTTCTTTCTTTCAATTTCTTCTACCGACACTGAGTTATGTTTTAACAACTCATCCGTATCTTGATGATGATCAACTTTTCTTTCAAAATTCAATGCATCATCATCAGTGGGACCTTGCTTATCAATGATGGGTGAGACTGAACCAGCTTTCCACTTTTCAACCAAATAGAACTCCTTTGGAGAATCAGCTTCCATAGAATCTGTTTCTGCCATCGTAATCCTTTTGTGTACTTGCATTAACATTAGTGGAAGTTCCTGCAATGATAGGCTCATAATTCATAGATTTGGTTAGCATATTAATGTAAAATAGCCAGTCTGGTCCTTTAGTCTCAACACTAGGAGTCTCTTCACTTAATTGAACATGTAAGTTCTCTTCAACAATCCTAGTCCTCCTATTGTATACTCTAAAGGCTTTACTATTAGAAGAATAGCCTAAAAAGTATCCATCATCAGCTTTTTCTTGAAACTTACCTAGGTAGTCTATGGTATTCAAGATAGTAACAGGACACCCAAAAGGTTTTAGGAATGCAATCATAGGCTTCCTTTTATGTAATGTACCTCATAGGGGGTCTTGTTATGAGGCTTCACTACCTTACTTCTATTTCTGCACATAACATGCGCTACAGCTTCAACCCAAAAGGTAGTTGGTAACTTCGACTCTGACAACATTGTCCTAGCTGCGTCAATTAGTGTCCTATTTTTCCTTTCAGCTCACCATTCTCTGTGTGGTGTTCTAGCAACACTAAACTGTCTTTCTATACCCTTAGCTACAGAACTCGATTCATCACATCATTCTTAAACTCAGTTCCATTATCACATCTGATTATCTTTACCTTATGATTTACTAGATTTTCTATCTTAGTAATGAAACTCTTGAGAATCTCACTAGTCTCACTCTTAGTTGCCAAAAAGTATACCCAAGAAAATCTACTATAATCATCAGTGATAACTAGGCAATACTGCTTATGGTTCAAACTTTTAACAAATGTAGGTCCAAATAAGTCCATATGAAGCATAATCATTGGTTGTGTTATGGTTTTAACAGTTTTGGACTTACAAGAAGCTCTATGTTGTTTTCCTTTCTGACAAGCCACACAAAGTTCCTTACATTCAAAAACCTTAGAAGGTAACCCTCTCACTAAGTTTCCTTTTACCAGTTTATTGATTGTTTTAAAGTTAAGGTGACCTAGCCTTCTGTGCCATAACTTAGACTCATCCATTGATGCTTTAGCAAAAAAAACAGGTTAAGGACCTATTAGGAATTACATCTTTAAGATCAAAACAATATATGTTTTCCTTCCTAGGTACCCTAAGCTGTATATACTTTTCATCAGGCATCTTAAAATCAGGTGACAATACCACACACTCAGTTTCTCCAAAAAGTACCCAGTTTTTCTTATCACACATTTGAGAAACACTGAATAAATTGTACTTTAGTCCTTGTACCAGATAGACCTTTTCAAAGTCTAATTTCCCAGTTCTGATTGTGCCTCTGCCAAGTATCTTTCCTCCATTTGGATCATTACCAAATGCCACATATCCTCCATCAAAAGCTTCAAAATCCTCCATGTTGCTCCCATCCCAAGTCATGTGCCTAGAGCAAATATCCAAATTCCTTTGTCTTTAGCTCATCTTGTAGATTGCCCTGCACATGAATTTAAACAAATTAGTTCCTTTTGTGGAACCAAGCCAATACTGATTGGGTGCTTTCCTATGCATCACATAATAATATTCTTGAGGTCCATTGATGCACAGTTGACATGATGTAAAACCTTGGTCTTAGGTTTCCATTGCCAACTACTGAGGCCTTTAACAGATAAAAAATGATTTCAAACCACTGTGTCAGTTATCACCTTTGGAATATTTAAAACTTTTTGTATCGTGGTGATATTTGCTTAGGAGTGGTTTGATTTTGCTTAGCCGTGTTTACATTTTGCTTAGCAGTGGTTGGAACCCATTTGGGCGCAGCAGTGACTATTGACTTTGTATTACCATTCCTCATTAACACTGCTCTAGGAATCATGTTTTTATTAGGATGAGGGTTTGTTTTCTTTGAAAAGTTTTGGCGATTTACCCTCCTCCATTGGTTCCAAACTTGTGGTTGGTTTTTATAACAGTTTCTCTGTAAGTGCTCAAAACTACCACATATAAAACAAGCATTCTTGACACATTGAAACTCATCACCTAACCTGTTAGAAATTAGGCCATTAAAGTTTCTCTGATTGCCCCTAGGTATGTAGATTTTCATCTATTCCCTAGGTATCTCCTTATAATCTACCACTTTCCTAGAGATAGGTGCTCCAAATCTAGGAATAAGGTTGGCTTGCTTAGAATCAACTTTCTTAACATTTTCTATCTTCTCTGGCTGTGTTGATTCAGATCTATTTTCCTCAGAATCTGATTCCCAATTTTCAATAGTGGGAGCATTAGATGACTTATTAGAACCTATCTTAGGTGATTCAAACTTGCTAGTCTCACCTACAGGTTTATTGAAACTAAATTCACTGCTAAATGACAGTTCTTTTGTAGGTGGTGCATGTTTCATAAGAGGTGGTGGTGGCATATCATTGTAACCAAGACCAGTACCATCCTTGAACAATTTTTGACCTATTGGCTTATTTACTAGATCATAAGCATAATGTGTTTTAGCAACCCTAACACATATGTTTTCTTTTTCTACTAGGGCTTCTTGTTTTACACTCTCTGCCTCTTCTAGTTTCTTTTTAAGCATTGTAATTTCTCTGTCTTTAAGATCAATTTCACCACCTAGTATATTTATCTTATCAACATACTCAAACTCACATTTAATACAGTAATTAAGCTTTTCTTCAACACTTTCTAGACCAACTCTATAACCTAAGTTATCTAGAGACAGTCTTACAACTTCTTTTCTCAAACTCTTAATAATAGCTCTTTGTGATTCTAAGTTATCTTGACATGATTTGAAAGAACAAGTAGAATATTTAGAATCATTAGATACCTCTGAACCGGAACTGAAGATAGGCCATACCAGCAGTTATGATGCTTTAGAAGCTTCACTAGCAAGAAAAGTTGCATTGGGACCTTCTTCAATCTGATCACCCAGTGTAGTCTCCAATCCCATCTTGAGCAACCAATGCTGAAGAAGAAGCAGGGCTCTTCTGGTCTTCTTGATGCCTTCAATTCTCTTGGGAGCTCGACATTCTCTAGCAAAGTGACCCTTCTTCTTGCAGTTAAAGCACTCCATCTTGCTTTTGTCAAATCCAGCTCTCCTTTGACCATCATACTTAACCTATCTTCCCAGTTCCTTAAGAACTTCCTTGCTTGGAGAGTCAACATTGCCATCTCCCACTGAAGATTTATCTCTTCAAGATCATCAGGATCAATTTGATCTAAATCTTGATTCAAAACAGTTACACTGGTAGTTAAATCACCAAAAGCACACCGCACCATCAATCACTATCACTACGGTATTGTTAGCAATGGCCGTGGTTATACCATAGCAGCAGTGAGAACAGTGAGCTTTTGTGATTTTGTGGAAACAAAAGCAATGTTTTGGTTAGTAGAAGATGCACCGCAATGTTGTTCTTCAACTACATACCTTCGTTGTTGTAGAGATTGTCCGAGTCATCTTTTCAAAGTCATCCTTATTTCTCCACATAACTGCTGGTGCACACTGTTAGGTGATAAACTTCTGATGAACTTCAAATTTATCTTCTTTACAACCAAACCACTAACTTCAGTTACTGATTAGTTTTTGAAGTATGTTATAAGTGCCATCAAGTTTTTCTCCACTGAGAGCAGTGAAGTTTTCAAGCTGATGCTTGAGCATATTCTTCCTTGATTTCTTTGTAGCTTCATTACCAACAAACCTTGTTTTAATAGCATCCATTAACTCTTTAGAAAACTCATATTGTTCAAAGTCCAAAGCATACTCATTAGGTATTCCCATAGAGAGAATAATGTGGGCTTTAATCTCCAGCTTCCTTTTAGCCTTGTCAACCTCACTAACAATGGCTATCTCTTTACCATCATCACCCTTCCTAGGAAGAGTATTACCTTTTTCAACAACGTCCCAGATGGCATAATCAATCATAATAATGTATTACCTTATTTGCATTCTCCAAATTTGGTACTCACCCTGCTTGAGCATGGGCACCTTTGATGTAAGAACTATGTGTGTTTCTTCGAGACACCTTAACTTACTTTAATGAACTTAACTGAACTTCTTCTTGGTTTCAGTTTCTATATCACAAGCTCTGATACCACCTCTTGTTGATCCCAGTTGAGCAAACGATCCTTTATAGAAACTGACTTAAACAAATACTTATTAAGTATCACGCCGAATTTAATACTTAATCTTAAGAAGAAGAACAATAAACATTCAACACCTCAATATTATTATTAATACGAATACTCTAACCAGTGTTAGGGTTTTACAACCTTGAAATGTATCACCTTAGATAAAATATATGTATATCTAATCTAACCTAGGACCTCCTTTATAGGCTAAGGAGTCCTTACACAATACAACACGTAACCTACAAGATAAAAATATCTTTCCATATTTATCTAGTACAAAATATTAAACCGACTATACAAGACTAGCAGTGGTTACAATACAATATCCGTGGTTACACAATACTACTGGCCGCGGTTTATCATCAGCAGTGGATTCTTTCTTCTGTCCGTAGTTTCAACAACTCTGTCCGTGGTTCCAACACTTAGAATAATTCATGATCCAAAGAACCTAAAACCCAACAAAACCCCGAAAATGATTACAATCATCTCTTCATCACATATCGATCACCAAACATATATCACATCTTAGCACATTGCATATCAACCCTACAAATAAAACTGCAAAATATACAAAAAAAACAAAAAAAAAACAAACAAACTAGAAACAAACCAAACGCTAATTTAAACCAACAAACAAATTACGAAATTACTCCTAAAGAAATAGTTTAGAGAGAATAGATAAGAAATTGTTCAACACTGATAAGTAATTAAATGGTACACTTTTGAGGGGTCATTTAAGCCCTTAATCGACCAATTTTATATCCGTTACTGCTTAATTTCGTTCCTTTTCACTTTTTAGGTCTCTTGAAGGCAAATTGCTAGAATGAGACTTATTCGGACGAAAAGGCGCGAATATATGAAGGAAATGGCCAAAGTCAAGAATAAAGACACTCAAGCTGCTGAACAATTATGACGGCGTTCCGCCAAATGGCGATGCCGTCGCAACACACTTTGTGATGACTCAGTAGCCAAATTGCTATTTTGCCAGTTGACGGTATCAGTTTTAAAGAGTAGGGCGTCACAACTCAGACGGCCAAGATTCGAATCCGATGGCGCCAGAGCGAAGGCCACTACACGTCACAAGCATAAGGTGATGCCGTGCACAAAGTTGACATGGCCAAGATGAAACCTAATGGCGGCATCCATGTGCGTCACAAATAAAGAGTGACGCCACGCATATTGTAACTCTATATATATAGAATTCGAATTTTCAGATTTTTAGAGAGGTAGTTTTGTGGAGTAAAACCTAAACTGAACTTTGGCTGTCTTGGGCAGTATCTTAGGGTTCTCCCTATTTTATAACAAGATAAGTGATTTACTTCATTAATTCAATTATGTATTCAATTGTTTGCATGTATGCTTGCATGTTTTCCATGTCCGGCTAATTTACTTGTGTGTTTGCTTAGATCTATGGAACCTAGGTATTGAATATTTATTTGTTGTCTCTTATCTTAATTGTGATTGACGTAGTATTGCAATAGGTCATTCGTTGTGTTTTTAATGCTTGAGTAATCTTTGTGAACATTAGTTTATAATCACCTAGAGTTATTGTACGCTAAACATCCAAAGGTAACCTTAGAGTTAGCTTATGAATCCTAGAGATTTCGTAGGCAATAACCTTAAGGTAGTCTCAAAGAGTTAGGGAAGAACGCATACCCTATGACCTTAGAAGACACAATGCGTAGTCTCAAAGGTAGTCTCAAAGGTAGTCTCAAAGAGTAATAGCATCTAGGTAAACACATTTTTAATCATCATAAGAGCACACAACAATAGACATAGACTACGCTCACCTTAGCTTAGTTAATTAGAATAGATAATAGTAGAGTAATCGGCAGAAATACCACCCCCCAAATCCAATACCCCGAGATTCATACCTTTCAATTTTCTAAAAAATATAAAAAAGATAAAAAATAATCTTCTTCAACCCCAACCTTCGTGTAGTAATTTCTCACTAGCATTCCAATTCCCGAGGCTTACCCTAATACTACACTACAACGATTAGGTTCACTGCCTAGGGTGTTGAAAAACTTGCTCGACGAAAGGAAGTTCCTTTGACCCCGAACGCGCGTTGTACGCGTATAAAGTTTTTGGCACCACTGCCGGGGAATAGAATAGCTAGTTAGATTTCCACCTCGTTTAGGTTCCCTTACTTGATTCCTATCAAGTAAGCTTTTTTCTCAATTTTTAGCTTCCTTGTAGTCTATCCCCCTTCTTCGTGATCTTTTTTAGAAATCCCGTCACTTTTCATCATGGAAGGTGATAATCAACCACCACTCATCAACCCACCACCAAATGACCCGCCAAGATGCCGTACTCTTGGTGAATAATCAAGACCAAGCCACCTAGGCTATAGGAATACCATTGAGCTTCCCGACCAAGCCCAAACTACGACCCTTCGATCTGACATTATCCGGTTGTATTGATCCCAGTTGAGCAAACGATCTAATATAGAAATTGACTTAGAACAAATGCTTATTAAGTATCACGCGGAATTTAATACTTAATCTTAAGAAGAAGAACAATAAACATTCAACACCTCAATATTATTATTAATACGAATACTCTTAATAAAGATTAGGG
>OU343225.1:115218426-115344096 GCA_910596185.1 Chrysanthemum makinoi | reverse complement strand
GCGATGGGACGAACCTCGCCCTTTTCATCGCCACAGGTCCAAACCTTGGCCATTAAATGCCAGATTCGTCCCTTGACCAATAATGTCGTTTTCAACGTTATGTTGGTGAGGGCAAAACCGTCTTTCACTGTAGCGTACTAAATAAAACCGTTGTACAGTGTATGTAGCTAGTATATGTGTGTAACAAGGTTTGGTCTACATTTATCACCCATCCCTAAACTATCCTTCAAAACCCGTCTTCTTCAAAACGATAATTGTTTGAAGATGGTACGTTGCTGGTGTGGTAAGCAAGCTATTAACCGCACTTCGTGGACCTCTGCCAACCCAGGGCGTCGATTCTTTGGTTGTCCTGTTCAAGTAAGTGCGTCTTAATATTTCTTGTGTAAGTTTGTAACAATGGTGGTTGTTTAATGACTTGTCATAATCATCAATAGGGGTCTTCTTGTCGGTGGATAAGATGGTATGATCCTGAAATCTGTGCTCGTTCAAGAATGATCATACCAGGACTTTTGAGGGGGAGAAATGAGCTTGAGGCAAGATTAGTAGCTGCTCAAGGTGATGTGTGGAAGTGGAAGATTTACCTGGTGCTAAGTTGGATGTTGTTCTTAATTGTTTATGCATTGGGATAACTTTTTAACCTTTTATGTAATGAGGCTACTTGGTTAATGTTCTGTATCTTGAATTGTAGTAACCTTGTTATGAAGTATTCAGTTTTGTTTGTTTCTGATTTTCTATGCCTTATGGGTATGCAGATGGTTAGCAATTTGTTTAGGGTTGACTTTTAAATGTCAACATTCTTATGAGGTTCTATTTAGCTTTGGTTACTTTTGATGCAAATTATTCACACATCAAGCTTAGTCAATCTAAAAAAATACACAATAATGACATGGTTCCATAGTTAATGCAAATGGATATAATTCCAACTGCATAAAATTGCATACTTTTCAAAGCATGAGAGCTACAGTTAGACACACACACACACATATGTTTTTAGAGTACATAACTTGTCCATCGGAAATAACATAGATGAAACATCGTCTAGATAATTAGCATAACAGATTTGACCTATGGTGAGGCCATCATTCTTTCCAGTGCAGCCTGCTGCCTAGTCATTCTTCGTGTAGCAGGCTGGGTTGAAGCAGAAAGTGCTTGAACATCAGTTGACTGCATCTGAGAATCAGACTGGGATTGATCATGTTGATGGGATTGACACTGGGCTTGCTCATGCATGATGGGATCGGCAATTGCTTCAGCTTGATGTTGCTGGGATTGTGACAGGGATGCATCATGTATGATGGGATGTTCAGTTGCTGGCTCTTGATTTTTAAATTGAACACCACTTCCTTGAACTGCACTAACTTGGCTTTCAACAACAACACCTGTACCTTCAGCTTCTTTATCTGCTGCTATCTTTTTACCTTTAGGATGTTTCCTTTTTCCTGCAGCTTTAGTAGGCACCTGTTTGACATTTCCCTTATTGGTAGTTCCACTACTTCCAGCTCCAGCATACCCTAGGCATGTTACCTTGTTGTGTCCAGCAACAAATACTACACCTGACACTCTTCCAAGCCCTTGACAGCTTACCATCCTTCACAATCTCTTCAGTTTTAGGAGCTATCCTAACTCTTTTTCTACCTCTTGCGGTAGGCGGGTTTGTTTCGGATTTCGGTGGAACAATTGTTGTTGGCATAGTTGATTTTTCCCAATTTACACTGCTAGTTATAGGTTGGACATGGTGTTTGTAGGTAGCCTCCCAAATGAGAAGATAGTAACAAGGATGAGCCCATGTTTCTACAGCTCCGACTTGTTGGCCATTTAAAGCCATATTCTAATTGGTAGCAACAACATGTTTACATGGTAAACCTGTTATCTCCCACCTTCTGCAAGTACAAGTCTTGTGTACAACATTAACTACACATTGGTCACCCCATGGTCCACTAACCTGAAACTTAGATCCCCCATTCCATAACACATTATACTTAACAGCCTCTTTCTTAATAGCCTCTAGCATGTGTTGTGCAGTTGGTGTTAGTGGCCCATCACTCTTCTCAATCACCATAAGAACATGCATTATCCTCTTCATACAGTATTCCCTGATGTATTCTAAGGCTGTAATAATTGGTTTGCTTAACCCCTCTTTTATTTTCTCATGAAACACTTGACACATGTTATTAAGTAACACATCAGAAGTAGCTCTCCCTAAAGATGACAAGTAATAAACATGTATTAATTATAACTGTTTATACTGCATTTATGAATACAAAGTAAGTGACACTGATAGATCACTTACATGAAAAATCTGACCTTGACCAATGAATCAGTGGTATCTTACTTAACCAATCATGGGCTGGTTGATTAAGTTTCTTGAGATCAGCCATAGCTTTCAGAAACTGTACAACAGTTGAGGCTGTTGCACATTTCCACAGATGGTCTTTGTAGGCCCTACCTTTCCATTGCAATTTCATTTTCTCATGAATGCTTTTAATACAGAATCTGTGTTCTGCACTTTCAAAAACTTCTGCTACAGCTCTACTTATATCCTGCACAAAATCAAATATCTTTACTGTCTGTTTCAAAACAGTGAGACTTAAATTCATGAACAGAGTAAGAGAGTACCTTATTCATGTCAGTAATAAAAGTGATGCTTGAAATTGGCCCAAGTGCTAAATCATCGGATAAACAATGAAGAAACCAAGTCCATGATCCTATGTTATCTGAATCAACAAAAGCATAAGCGAAAGGGTATATACCATTATTGCTATCAATTCCCACAGCTTTCATCAATTGACCATTGAAAATACCACGAATCGGAAAAGTAGCCAGCCCCAACAACGATCTCCCACAATCTTTAAATCCTTGCTTCAGTGCACCTAAACAAACATACACTCTCTTGAATTCTCTGGTTGGAAGAGACTCATCCGGAGGTCGTTCCACATTCATCTCCACTGTTGTATTAGGGTTTGTCTTCTGCAACTCTTGAACATAATCTCTCAACATGGTAAATTGTAGCTTGAATTGACCCCTGATGGCTGTTATTGCTAGGTTTTTGGCCCTTAAAACCTTCTGCAGGGACACTTGAAGGTCGTATTGGTTGGTAAGTTGATTATGCACAGACCTGACAGGAAGCTCTGGATTTGTTTCAACTTGTGCTGTAATTTTCTGTGAGATATAGCGAAGGTCAAAAGCTCTGACTTCCCTTGATTGCAAACAAGTGTGTTGCTCATTATATGTTCTGACCGACCAGATACCTGTCTCACCATTCCTGCCGACAAACAATAGCCATGGGCAGAGTATTTGTGAAGGGTCCTTTTTGCCAGAAAGCAATGCACTTATACCCCTTCTGCTTAATGGACTTCTAGATGGGCCAATATCCAGTCCAGGACCTTCAGTTGGGCCTGAAACTGGAACACAACCCCTACACCTGACCCTTATTCTTGTTTTGTCATTCTTCAAAAAAAACAACTCCCTCCTAGTTTCTATTGAATGCTCTCTTACTAGGTTTTTTACTTCCCCTGCAGTACTAAACTCCTGACCAGTATAGAAAAAAGTGGTATAGACACCAGTAGCAAAGTGTGCGTGTTGGAAACTAACATGGTCACTGCAAAATACTTCATCAACCATCACAAATAAATCATTTACCAACTGCGTGTCATCACTTATATTACTGGTTGTTCCTTCTTCACCTAAATCATTAGTCTAACCTACTTGTAGCCTACCAAGTTGTGCATCATTCTCTTGACAAGTGTTATTTTGATTTGGTTCAACTTCATTGCCAAATTCACTAGTGTCACTCGCTTGTAACAGAGTAAGATCAACAACAGGATCCTCTTCCATGTTATCCTGAGTCAGTTGAAATAGAGTTACATCCACATCAGGCTCCTCAAACATGTTATTCACATCAACTAGTGGTCTGCCTGCTTTGTGTAAATGCTTCTCCTGTGTTAATTGAAAGAGATTAACCTCAAAATTTTCAGGCTCCTCAAAGGTGTTATTGACATCAACTAGTGTTGTTCTACCTTTGTCAAAGTCCTTCCCCTGACTCACTCTAAACAGATTAACCTCAACATTATCAGGCTCCTTTATAGCATTCTCCTCATCAATAACTACTAAAGCACGCTCACTGTTTTGAACAGGTTGGCTAGCAAATGAGCAGTCTAAGGTAGAAAAGAGTGGCTCAATGTTTGGCAAATTGCTAGATTCATCAATATCATTGACGTCCACAGGCAATTGTGTAAGTTGGATAAACGGATCTAGGGAAGGTTCATTATCTATATCATCTAACACCAACCGTCTACAACAGGATTGAATAGCCGCAGTAGCAACTTTTCTCCTATCTTCATCCATCTCCCAAAACACAGTCTTAATTGATTGTGGGGACATTTCAGAAAGTTCTAATCTAGTCTTCCCTATTTCAACATACACGTCTATCAGCTTATGCTGTATGACAACATCTTTCAACAAGTCTAGATTAGCAGGTTCACGCAAAGAAAACAAACCGTCGTCTAATGTACAACCAGGCTTAAGAAAGTAGAAATAATTGGTTTGTCCAGACTCATAACCGATTTGGGTCATGAGAGCATCCATTTCATCAACAGATACCTCTTTTATTTCCACAAGATCAACAAGGCATTTCTTGCCTCCTTGATATATCCTACCTGGAAAGTATTTGAATGTACCTTCATAATGGAACATCATGCTAAACGATCCAGGTTCACCCGCTGTATAAAAAATGTACAAAAACATTGTTAAGCTAAAGTTACCTAAAAGGGGAATAACTTAATCAGTCGTACTAACATATGATTGTAATAGGCTCTAACCAAAAAAGACTTACAATATCTCCTGACTGCAGCTCTTTCCTCCGTTTCACGATCATCATATAAAGGATATTCCCTTACTCGCCACAGAGTAAATCCAAGGTGGTTGTTTGTTATTTTCTTACTCAGATTATTTGATTTGATGATAGACATTGCATTAGGGTTTTCTGGGTAGGCTTCCAAAACAAGTTTGGGGATGAGCAATGAGTACACGGTTTTGTTATATTGTACAAAATGGCGGGAAATTGGACAAGACTGGTGCTACAGTATATAAAACAAAATGACTATTGTACCCTCAACAGTAACTTGATTACGGGTTTTTTTGCGTATAACAAAACGTTGACAACGCCGTTATTGGTCAAGGGACGAATCTGGCATTTAATGGCCAAGGTTTGGACCTGTGGCGATGAAAAGGGCGAGGTTCGTCCCATCGCGATCCGTCCAGCCAAGTTTAGGGACCAACGGTGTATTTTAGTCTAAAAAAAATTATTGGGTTGTTATATGTTATTTGCCTTATGTTGCTTTTACCATACTCGATTATCTTTGATTTTCAGTTTTATACATTATCTGAAACATTTTAAACCTTGTTCTTGTACTTCAATTAGCGTTATAACATTTTTCAATTAAATTTTGATTATTTTAAGTTGTATGCATACACTTAATACGAAACACTTAACCAAAATATCAACTATAATTATTTGTCAATATAAAAACCCGTCGCTATGCACGAGTATACGCTTAGTAGAATGTGATGATTCATTACAAGTAGTGACTCATTATATCAAAAATTACCAAAAGGTCGTCTAGTTTTTCTTCATTATGTCTTGAAGTGAAATCAAAATTACATAAAAGTACTTTATTAATTGCCCACTAAAACAAACTTATTATCATCGATGAATATTTTAGCCATCTTTTTATCGATTTCATTATGATCATGCCAACTAAAAAACATATAGGGGAAATTACGCAAATAGACCGCGCGCCCTGATGCATATCACTTTCTGGACCACTTTTATTAATAATTTGAAACTGGACGAAGGGCAACCGCTGTTATTGGGCAACTCATTGAAATTGTGACACGTGTCCCGTATGTGTAAGGTATTGTTTTTTGGCTAACGAAAAACCGGTGGGCAACCGTATTTTTTAAAAAGGATTTTTTGGTAATTTTACATTACATAGAACGTACACAATTGAATAGTGAAAGTACATTACATATGTATTCAAAATCAATTTCCCACTCGCACAAAAACATTCATATTTACCGGTTTTCTCTGTTTTTGCTTGTCGCATAAAAACATTGTAACTAAGTTGTTTTCACAAATGAGACCGTCTTCTTCGTCAGTCCCTCTTTTCCTTGTATCGTCAGTTATGTCACCAGCTATAAACGTACACTGTTGAGTGCAACCCACATTGGATTGATCAAGTTTGTTTAAAAAATGTGGCCAAATATGGTACGTAAATATTTTCCTCGTTGTTTATTGTACATTATTTATTGCCAATTGGTTATATGCTTCAACAAATGGCTGTTGTTCTTCGATTAATACCTTTGATTTCTCCTCTTTTACGTCTGTCTGATTCGTAATTATGTAGGGTATAATACGGTAGATGTCGTCTGTTAGGTATGTAACATAACTTGGTTCATTAATAATTTTAGTGGCACTCTCTAGACTAATAAGGAGTGGTTTATATGCATTGTATACGCATTTTTTTACGACGTTGGTATAGATTCCATCCATGTTCTGATTTAAATTGTATTTTTTGTTGACCTTTTTTAGGACTATGAAGCTAAGTTAATCATTACCAGTAAACTGAACTACTTTTGGTTGATAACGCAAAAGTTAGACGCAAGACGCCGCATCTTGTTTAGGAATACCTGCTTTGGAAGATGGATTGATCTGTTGTTTTTTGAACATGAAACGCACATCATAGATTATATGCTAAGGAAACAGCATAAAGTCGACGATTCTCACTATGACATGCCATTCGTTTATTACATTGAAGGGCATGCTTTACATTTTGGTCGTCGTGAGTTTAGTCTAATGACCGGTCTGCGGTTTGGATCTGTAAGCTTTGGGTTGTATACATCTGGTTCTCTAAATTTTCGTAACAGGGTATTTCCTGACAAGCAAGGGTATATTCTAACCAACTTAGATGTTATTGGTGTCATCGAGGATGAAGAGCGGTTTGGACAGATATCTGATGAAGATGCTGTACGTCTTTGTCTTTTGTTAGCCTTAGAGGTGATCTTTATGGGTCGTTTGTTAACGTGCGAGGTGGATGATACACTGATGAGGTTAGTTGATAATCTAGATGATTGGAATGCTTTTCCATGGGGTGAGCATATTTGGACTCATTTATACGACCAAATTCATAATGTATTTGATAAGCACGTGGATGACCACCTTTTAATATTGAAGAAAGATCCAAAGCATTGTCCAACATACACACTGTCTGGATTTGTGTTTGGGTTTCAGGTATCCATTTTCCAACTAAACATTTTTACTGATTTGTATATAAGTTTATGTTTTATTTTCATTTTATATTTTTTTATTCTCATAGGTGTGGATCCTTGAATCGTTTGAAAAATCTCATGCTTGGTGGATTAAACATCCAAATGTGATACCAAGAGCACTTGCCTGGTCTAGGAAGTCCATCTTTAAAAGAAATGATCGTTCGAACTTTTTTTCAAACGTAAGCCAGTTAAACTTTGTTGTTATTTATTTATTGTTTATAGGTAAAAAAAGTAAACCTACACACAAAATTAGATGTTCCATTTCCACCTATCTAAGCACACAATATCTTATCAGACTCAGATTCTTCATCAAATGTTTTTTATCTGTATGCCTTTCTTTTCATTCTACCTTGAGGCTTGCCTTTGATGGCCAAATGAATTTCATAATCAGCAGTGGATGAACAATTGGATTAGTTGATTTTGTACACTGCAAATTAAGTCTATATGCTCCTCTCTACTTTTAAACCTCAAAGTTGGCTCTGCAATCCCTTTACCCTTTCCAATATCAGGTTCAGTAACTACACCTTTTTGCACAGTCTCACCAATCTGTAGACTATTAGCAATAGGTTTGGGTGCAGGGATAGGGTCAGATTGCTTTATGTTGACCAATTGCATGGCAACCTCATTCTCAAGCTTATTTTGGTTTTGGTGCTGGTGTTATTGTGGTGCTTATAATTGTAGCAGATGTTGCCTCTGGGCTTGAAACATCTGAATTGGCAGTGGCTATAATAATACCAGCAGTTGTTGCAGCAGTGGTTACTTCAATACTATCAGCGGATGCAGCAACACTGGCACTGATTGCCTGCACAACTTCCTTATCCTTTTCTTCAACTGCAGCCTTTAAAGAATCATCCATCGCTTCTTTACCTTCCATACGTCGCCTGAATTTGTACTCTCACTCCTCCCCTGTTTGGATGCATCATCTAAACTTTTAATCATATTGCAGGTTGTCGTCTTTCCCAGTTTCTTCACTTTCCTGAATGCATGGAACCTTGGCCTTCTTAGTCTCTCCAAAACACTTACCCTGTGCTTTGAACCTCCTGATAATTTCAGCGCGAGTTGTTGTCGAATTTTTAAGACCAGTGATCTTTGACTCCATACTTGTGAATATATCCGTCAATATGAGATTGAGTTTCATATTATCCTCACCCACCTTGACCTGTGTAACCTGGTCATAGAAGTGGATCATTGGAATTGTCATCATGTAGAAAGCCATTAGTCGTCAAATCATGTTGGTGTTCCAAACTACCCTCATTTATTCGAGATGTGTCTAACATTGCATCAGACCTAGCCTGAACATCCATTTCCCCCAAATTAGCCAGTTGTCTAGGGATTCCTTCACCTGTGTTGAATTGCAAAGAACTATTTACATTAGGAGTTGCCATTGGTTGGGTCGTTCTTACGTTTCCACCGCCCCGCCTCAGCAGTGATTTGGGGAATAAATATGTTATCACCAAAAGTTACAAAACAGCTCTTATAGTTTCCACAATCATCAGAAACTAACTAGCAGTGATTTGCCAGAACTAGCAGTGTTTTCAAGCTAGCTAGCAGTGGAAATATTATTTGCAGTGGAAATATTATTTATGACTTTAATTACGAATCCCTTATAAAATGTTGTCGTATGTATCTCAAAGTAATTAACTAAACCATATATTTTTTTTAAACCATTACTGAACTTTAGGATTCAACTACAATTACGATCGATACCTACTATACATGAGTTCCAATGTGCATGGTGGATAGATAGCCAAGATTTTTTCAATGACTACTTTCCCAGACCGCCGGTCAGGACCCAGCACAACCTTGTTGATACCTACTTGCCGAGGCTGGAAAAGTCACGGCAACGTTCGAAAACTGGTTTGAAAGTAAATTCAAAACAATGCAAGAGTGGAAGTAGTTCCAGAACAAAAGCCTTAAGGATCATGTAATTTCCGGTCTGAATCGCCAAGTTTTTAAACTTGAGTGTATTATTCAGGTTCTCTTTATATTCATTATAATATAAGAATAGTAGATTCACTTTTTTTTAACATCACCTGCCGGAATTTCCTAACACTTAGACCTTCACAGGTTCTTGCACATGACATAACTGGTGGTCTTCGGTATTCAAATAACTATTGTATAGTTATTTCTCGCTGCCATTGTTTATTTTTAGAAATTTCATGCATACTTTTTTACAGGACAAACTTGATTTTGAGTCACATTTTCCAAACACAAGGACTGCCTTTTACGATTCACTTAACAAGCATTTATCTCAAACTGATCGACTTGCCGGAATCTGACGTGGACGTTGCTCAGGTTAATATTTCTTCTTTTGCATTTAGTTGTATGGCCGTTATATACAAATGTCATCAGCGCTAGTCTGTTCCAGGAGTATCTCCTTTTAGAGGAATTGAGATTCGCGTTGGCAGAGGAAGAAAGGTTACAGTTGGAAGAAGAGAAGCTGAATGCTGAGGCCAACATCTTAAGGCTGGAAGAGGCTAATAGGTTGCAGTTGGAAGAAGCTGAAATGTTGAAGTTGGAGGAGGAGAAGAAGAAAAAACGACGCGCGTTTATGAATTCGGCACATTTTCAAAAGGCTTTAAGTCGGTTACCACCCGACAAGAGGATTCTCATGGAACCTGTTTCGCCACAAAACAATCAGGAGGTTAAACGGCATAAAATAAAAAAACATGGTCCTAACATGAACGACCCAACTATTGCTGAGGAGCTTAACAGAGTGAAACCTTGGGTAGAGGTATTGTGATAGTTTTTACGAACTTGTCAATATACTTGCTTATCAATAATGCTCTGTCAAACTAATACATTAAACCTGTTTTCTAGGATCTAAGTAGATGGTTTCATTCTGTCGAAACTCTTTTTCTGTCTGATGAGATTGAAGAATTCCTCTGTGATCCTGATAGACACCGGTGTAAATTTCCATGGTCAGATGATTATACTGTAGATCGCAATTTCTGGCTTCGCTTAGTTTGCTTAGACCCTGCTAGAAAAGGTTGGCTAACTTAGGAGGTTAGTTTATATAGGCTTTCTTATTCAGATTTTCCTTTTTACCCTGTATTTGATTTTCACCATTTCTTAAATTGGTATTTTATTTGATGCAAATGCGTAGCATATAGACCTATGGGTTGACTACATGTGGCACGCATCGACCTCAGAATGCTAACTGGGCGATGGTTAGTAGTTACTTTGTTCAGATTCTTCTTCAAAATGGCATGCCCGTGTTTTATGCAGACGGGACGAGGTATCCCATGCCCTGGAATGATGTTGAACAAGTAATACATTTACTTTTCATTTCCTCCTATTTTTATCATTTACGGTCACTCAATAATCAGGTTGTTCATTATAGCAACTTTAAAAACGGCATGTTTTAAAGTATGAACAAACTTGATATTTGTCGCTCATCTTTTAAAGTATGAATAATCAGGTAGTTCATGAACAAACTTGATAACAAATCATAAACTTTCCTTTACGTATTAACAAACTTGATACTCACAAACTTTATCCACAGCTTTTGATCTATCATCAGTTCGTCCATTGACACTAGCAGTGGTTTCTTTTAAAAGATGCTATTTGGTGCATACTTTGAATAATTCGTCCAACAGAACCAAAAAACCAAACAATCCTCCCCTAAATTTGATATTTACAATCCAAAACATCAAGTTTCTTCTTACGCACAAAATACCTTCTTTTTGGACGGTGCTTCCAACGTGCTATAATCTGTATGCTCCATCTCGAATCTAATACCTTCTTTTTGTATGCCAGTGATCTTAGACTCCATTGTAGTACATTTATCCATCAATTCCTTTATAAGTTTCATGGTATCCTCATGATAAACTAACTAGCAGTGTTTTCGTAACACTAGCAGTGTTCATGTAACACTAGCAGCTTGGAACAGTTTTGCACTCCAATCTTCCAACCAACTTATTATAATTTTTTTTACACAATGTTACTATTATTTTTTTTGTTATTTAATTATTTATTTATTTAATGTTTCAATTCATTTTTTTTGTTGCGTTTAATTTTTATTTTTTATTTTTTTAATTTTGTATTTTATTTTCTATTTTTGTTTTATTAATTTTTTTTACACTAAAGGTCCAGCACAAGGCCAAAAAATCCTATTGCTCATAAACATAGTAGTTATAACTTATAAGTGTAACCCAACCAAAAAACATGATATCCACTAGCAGGACTTAACAAAAACAACAAGCAGTTGATTCATAGACACTAGTCGTAGTAAGATTTCCAATAGCAGTACTACCTTTGTTACAAAGTTTTTAAAAAAACATCTTGAGACTTGAGACCAAGTATGCATTAAAACATGATATCCACTAGCAGGACTTAACAAAAACAACAAGCTGTTGATTCATACACACTAGCCGTGGTAAGATTTCCAATAGCAGTACTACCTTTGTTACAAAGTTTTTAAAAAAACATCTAGAGACTTGAGACCAAGTATGCATTAAATTTACAGTCCAAAACTAGTTGATTTAAAGCCTTGAATGACTAGTCGAGGCTTCAACGTAGTTCTAGAACGTGCAGCAGCTTCATACTCACCTTCAGTGGTGGAATTCGCCATAATTGTTTGCGTCTTACAACTGCCATGAGATAAGTCGTCTGCTTTCCAAAAACTGAGCCCCTCCATTTGTAATCGTTCGATACCAACAGTATATTGATTACCCTAGCAGAAGTTATGGTAACACAAGCCGTAGTTAACAGTTGGAGCAACATATCAGTAAGTACATACGCAGATGAATTTCCCAAAGCAGTAGTTTCTATTGAACCCAAGACCGTGCATGAAAACGTTATCCATTGTCTAAAACGTCCATTAGTAAGTAACATATTGCTTACCAGCCGTAAGCCATGTCAACAGCACATAGAAACACGACAATTGTATTCTTGTATTTACCCTTGACCGGATAAATAAAAGTCACTTTTATTAATTTCAGACGCGTTACCAACTATATCTTAATACACGTAGCCAACTGTTTTTAGGTTTTTATTCCTCTCAACGAGATTGTTAAACACTGGTGTCTTGCCCAATTTAACATACCTACTGGAGTGGTAACATTCTATGATAGCGGCGACACGCGTGACTATGAGTCACGTGTATGGTATGTCCGTGTTAGGGAGTGCTTACAGGTATCTTCTTATTATAACCCACTCATATTATTACTTGTTTGTTATGCTTTGTGACCATACACCATGCTTCTTATAACCAACATAGATAATACGATTACGGACAACACATACATAAATAAACTTATACAGTAATTTGTTATACTTTGTGACCAGACGTGAATAAACCATGCTTGTGAGTAGTTGTCCATTATTTGTGTGTAGTTGCCCAAGAACAAATTTATTGTTGGCCAAAGTTTCTTGGGTGTTGTGTTGTAGCAGTTTGACTTTGAGTTTTGTGCACACTAGTTCCCTTCAAGTACATGCAACTATGTACCACCATCATTTCCTTACATCTATTCACCATTAATAAACCGTCATTCTTATTTGAAATCCCATTTTTTATTTACCACAACCAACAACATAGTTTCTCATAAACATTAGTTATACTTAGGGGGCGTTTATTTATTGCTTAACGGGTCCTTAGCTAAAAGTGTGGTCCCACCAAATAAAAGCTTTATGTTTCATTTTCCCTTAAATGGTCTGGTTAGAGAGATGGAGAAATATTCACTCCTTCCCAATCAGATCAAGCAAGAGAAAGGGGGCCCCACTCAATTTAATTCAAAACAAAAAAGAAACAAAGCCGTCTATACTCTATAGTAGTAACATCAAACGAATACCACAACCAACAACAGATTATCTAAAATATGTGTAGATTAACTAGAACCAACCAAAAATAAAGTACATAAATCTGCTTGCTTTCGTATTTTAACAATTTATTTTCCTGATTTTAATTTACATTGTGTCCCCACACATATAATACAAAATAGGAAATATATAGTTAGGTAGCAAGCTTGATTACTTTAAATTTACAACTGCACATAAGGTTCATGATTTAATAGAGACACATATGATTTAGTTGCCCATCTTATGTATGTGGTTGCCCAAAAACAATTAACTTGTTGGACACAACTTTCTTTGTGCCTTTTTTGTGCAATAGTTAAAGTTGAAAAACTAATGGACTAGTTCCCTTCAAGTACATGCCACTAGCTACCACCATCATTTCATTACGTCCTTTCCTCATTAATAAAGTTTGTCCTACTTATGTGCATCCCCGATTTGGGTTTTTTACAAATATCCATTCAATATTGAAATAGCACAGCCAAGTGCACACTTAGTCAGACTTTATGATATAAAAGTCTGAGTTATACTATGGTAGTGTATTATTACATAAAATATAAACGATATGTACATATAATAATAGCATATGTGTGTTAGTTCATGTAACCAAAAAGTAATCAATATAGTAAATTAATAATTTTTCTAACCCAAGGGACGTAAAATTTTGTTGCATTTGGAACTAAAAAAAATTCAAACTGGTTTAGTTGCCCAAAACGATTATCTTGTGGCCAGGAATCGGTTGAGTACAAGAGAAGCTTCATTAATTAAACATGGCCTAATGTGCAACAGTAATTACTTGACATGACTCAACTATTCACCACTTGACTATCCACATTAATTCAGATAGACTTCAATTCAAAATAAACTCCATGTCACCCCACCCCCGCTCTTTCCCCCACCCCATTTGGGTTATATAAACGGACAACATATATCCCAATATCATACAACTTTTGTCAGGGGACACACACTAACACAATTTACTACAAAAGAAATGGATAACGTACTTAAAGACATGGTTAACAACGTGTTTGTGCGTCACAATGAACGTGACTTCAAGTTCTTAAGTGACATGCATGCAAAGGTGATCGACCTAACTCGTCGTTGCACTCTGAGGGCCGAGCAAATCAAGCAATTGGAGTGCGTGGTTGGGTCCAGGCTTGCCAGTGCTGTTTTGGAAATCCTGCGTGCAATTCAGGACGAGGAGCTTGAGAAAAACAGGACGCTGATGAGGCTAATGAGTGAGACTCAGCTCCAAGTTATCAAAAAAATCTCCTTTCAGGCAAGATGCGCAAAAATTATTAATCCTCTACTCCTACCTTGTTATGTGGTCTCTCGGACGTTCGTGATTGTCATATTATGTGTTTTGGTATCTTCATGAATGTCGTTGCTACGTTGATGTATTTTGTTATCCTTTAATGTATTGAAATGAAATCTATTATGAATAAAAATATTTCGAAGCACATGTCAAATGTTCGTTGTTTATGAATCACCAATAAAAAAACATGTAATACTTTTGAACACATATATAATTTACAACATGAAACTAGATATCATATTTAATCCGGCTTGAACAAACACCTATATTTCATCAATAATTTGGTGACAAACGTGGTTATTTCGATTATATAATAGTTACATTTTTCTGACAAGCCTCTAACAAGATCACCCGTCTATTTATTTTAACAGTTTATGTTATTCTACAGGTCAAACTACCTGTTGTTCTAGAGCAAGCAAACGTTTTTGATAAGACTGGAATACATCCGAATGACTATAAGATTTCATTTAGGTTAGCCGAAAACGTTCCTAAGCAAGGTGGGATTTTTGGTGATTGTGGTGTGTGGGTTTGTATATTTTTATATCGATTGGCACATGGTCTATCGTTGCACGTTGATGATTCCGCTGACGTCGCGCTAGCATATCGCGAGAAGATGATTCAGTTTTTTTATAAACATAGATTTTATCGTTTGTACTAACAGTTTTAAACTTATCTCCAACTTTTTTTACAAACATAGATTTTATCGTTTGTACTAACAGTTTTAAACTTATCTCCAACAGCACTTTCATTGTTTTATCATGCACCATCTATTGATATATTCGTTCACACATAAGCCATTAATGACCAGACAATAGATTCATAACAACTATTTACCACACTAAACACACTTATAACATGCATACATAAACCAATAATCATACTGTACCTTGCATGCAGCAACCTTGGGTACGTGTAACATTCATTCAAAAAACAATGGGAGACACGACGTAAAAGTATGTACACATTTACATCTAATTTTGTTGTACAGTGCAGATAATCTTTTTTTTAAACTACACAACTCCAGTTCATTTATTCTTCATTTGGACGTCCATTTAATCATGACATTTGGCCGTCCATTGCAAGAAAGATTAAAAAAGTGTCACATATAGGTTTGTCAATTCATTTATTCCAATATCATTGCACAAACACACTCTACATCAAAACTTATAGCGAAAATTAACCAAAACTTTTCTCTATTACTATTTCCATATTAAAATAATCGGATCAATATTTTTCATACTATTAATAAGTAAATTATTAATAGTAAAATAGTAATACAACCTTTCGTAATATATATCAAATCTTCATGTATATCACATTTGTTCACAAGTCATAATGCCAATCTCCCAACCCTCTCTTTCATCAAAAAATGCTGCTAAGCCTCCAGTTGCCTTATTTAATTTCAAGCCAAGGTATGTCTGCCATTACCTTTCGTGATTGTCAATTGCCCTAACTAGGTTTTTGTCCATAATTGCTAATCTCATTTGTATACATTTATTTACCTTTATTACAGGAATACTACACGCTACGTAGCTGCGAATCTTGTAGTTGAGATTCACTACGATGGTGAGTTCATTCGGTTGCCCAAATTAACTTACGCGTATGGGCAGCACCCTTGTGCCAAGCGTTCGGTAAATCCACAAGGATGAACTTCAATCAAATGCTTGAATTTTTGGCCAACAAGTTAGAGTGTGAGATACGGGCTTTGTATTTATGTAGGCCAGTATTTGCTCTTTCAACCGGTTTGACAGTTGTTGAATGCGATAATGACATTAAAAGGATGTTTCAACTTGCCGAGGAATGTGGGTTGATCGCCTTGTACATTGCACATGCACCTGATAACTTAGCATGTTTCTATTATGATAACCTAATTGTGGATCTTCTTGATGAGCCAACGCGTGACAGGATAGCAATACATGATAAACTTTTGGAGCTTGCTACTTCTAATTCTGCCTTTGATATTGCTGCATGGGAGGAGGAACAAAGGCGGTCACCTCCCCTAAGAAGCCCTCCGTTCCAAACTAGAAGTCAAGGAATTGAATGTCAAGGAAAGAATCTATTCATGGATTTTTTAGGTATCGAAATTGTTGATCTTTGACATTGGGTTCGGTGACGATGAATGGTACTATGGGGTATTTCTTGGAGTCACAGCCATCTATGGATGTTGGGCCTTAGCTTCTTCCGTTAGGACAGTTCGGTCATAAGGCCTCTAGAAAACCTTATGCAAGGAGGCACCTTTGCTTTCAAACACCAAGATCGGACTTCTACGGAAGTTCAAGATGTCGAGGCATTTAAAGGCTCTAACAAGAGACCGCCGTCGAGGAGGTGCAGGATTAAAAGCAACATGGTTTTTAAGGAACGGAAGGTTGGAGTGTCGGTATTTTTATGCAGCATGCTCATGCTGCCGATAACGTTTAGAAACTGGGGTGTTAACATAACTTAAAACTCAAAATAGTTTGTCTAGTTTAGCCTTTTTTTGTAAGGCGACGTTATGTAATTGTTAAACATTTTTTTGTTTGTGCTTCTTATGATTACCTGATCGGTGCAAAACCGTCAAGTTATCTCACACAAGCCAGCCACTTGTGAATGGCTAACCGTAAGAAACTCAAAACAGGTCAAACACCAAATGCAATTTAAGATCAGAGGAATATAGGGGATTCCTGGGTCGTTAAGTCCCACGGAGGATGCATTGGTGTTAAACAACCCGGATGTCAAATAATCACTAAGGATAGTGATCGGGATTTTGAGATATTTATACCTAAAGAAAAGATTTATAAATTACAGGGGCTTAAATGCAAATTAAAAGAAATTAAAAAGATAAAATATATTAAATAAACGCTATCACTATTTTTAAAATGATGAACGTTTAAAACCTAAAACGTACGATTAAATAAAATTACGTAAACGTACAAAATAAAACGTGAGTTTTAAGAAATAAAATGCCTACAAATATGAAAATGACATTTTTACAATCCTAATAATAAAAGAAAATTATTAGAAAAAGAAAATTATTTTTAAAACTATTTATTTAATTATTATTAATTAAAAACTATTTAAAAGACACTTAAATACAAGAAAATATAAAAATAACCTGGAAAAATAAAATTATAACTTAGAAAAATCTAAAATATGATAAAACTTATTTTAAAACTGAAAATATATTTTTTAGACTTTTTATGTATTTATTATTAATTTAATACTATTTAAAACTAATTAAAATGCTAGAAAATACTATTTAAACCAAGAAAATTATGGAAAAATATTTTTTATGACTATTATATTTATCTTAATCTATGAAAATTGAAAACATATTTTTTAAGCTTTTTTAGATTTATTTGTATTAAAAGCTATTTAAAAAGATTTAAAAACTATTTAAAATAAAGAAAAATACTAAAAGCATTGATGGAAAAATCTGAAAAATTCAGGAAAATACTAAAATATTATTCTAAGTCTAAGAAAAATATAAAAACATATTCTTATGTGTAAGAAAATGAATTCTTGAGTGCCTCGCTTATTAATGCAACTTCAAAATAAGCCAAAAGCCACCACAGAGTACCAAATGAACACAGAAGCTAGGTAATGCTAAATTAAGTATATCTTGACTATTTAACAGTACTATAGATCACTAAAGAAGCTTAAATTGGATTTGAGCTTATTGGACTATTAATGAAACAAAGGATCAGGTACTTACTTTAAGCTAGTGCATAAGCCAATCTAATAAGCTAAAAGGAAAAACATAAGTTGGGACTTAAAGTAGACCTGGATAACTACACAAGAACCAAAATCGACTCCTCTGGCTTGAATGAAGCTTGTGAACAAGGAAGCCAATATGCTGTGCACCTTTTCGATTGTATGCTTTGATGTGTGCAGGGCATATCATAGCTATTGGAAGGCGATAAAAAGCTTATTGAGCTTGAATAAAGGAAAACAAAACTGATAATATTAAACTAGACCAACTTAACTAAGAAATCCCAAAATATCACTAGCTCATGACCAAGGGTTAATAAGCGAGACATCAACAAATTTTGCAAAAATGCTTTTTCACTATTTGACTTTTGTAGACAAAATGGATATTTGACTTTTTGTGAACTTTGATTTGATTCTATGTAATGAATAAGTTATATTAAAATTGTAATAAGATAGATTTAAGCTAGAGTACTAAATTATAAAGCTTGATATGATGAGATTTGCATTCCTAAATCTTAACAGTGAACTGCAACTTGAGATAAGAAACTATTTTGACTTTTACTAATAAGCAATGGTTTTATTGGTTTGGTAACTATAATTACCTAATATAACATGTATCAAATAAGAACAATGGTGTGAATTACCTTAAACACAGTTTTGACAATAAATCCAAACACCCCTTTATTAGCAGTTTTGGAAGCTTATAGTGCTAAAACAACTTTTCAAATCATAAAAGCTATAAATTAACTTATATAGACTATAATGAAACGAGGTTAAAAAGCTGGAATTAGCAACATTTAAGCACTTATACTATGAATTGCAAATTTCAAAGGAATAACACAAGTGAGTTTACACACAAAAACCGGCCGAGCTGAGATCACACCCTATGGCTTTCCACAAAGCTCTATACCCAAAAGAAATCCAAATTCAACCTTGCTTCAATCTCTGGCATCCTTTCCATGGCATTTTTTTATTTTCTCACTATTTTTCTTGATTTTTGTGAATTTTTCTGTTTCAACTCTAAAGCGATTTGTAATGATTCTAAAAGCTTAGAAAAGCTTTTAGAAAAAGCTTATATGATCTTTTGAATACAATACAACAATTACAAACAACATTCGACCTTATTGAGATTTTTGAAATTAAAAATTGCACAAACTTGAAATCAAACGTAAAGCTGAAATTGATGTGTCGAGAAAGGTTTATAATACACACGATATTACATAACAAAATACTTGTAAGCTTAAATAAACAGAAAAGTAAATTTTAACTAAAAGACATTTACTAAACTAAAACTACACTACTCACCTTCTCTCACTTGCTTCTTTTTTCCATTTATATTGATCTTTCTGATATCACGTGGTCCCACTTGATCTTTCCCATCAATAATACTCAGCCTTTGGATGGGTCAATACATCTTAGCCATCAAATGGCATTTTGGCTCAAAAGTCTTTGGGTGGGTTTACGCAATTCATGCAGTTTGGGAGGATATGGAGGTGTTAGGGATTAGATATACTCTGGGGGATAAGTTTGAAAGGTGGAAAGTGGTGGTGAGGTGGTGAAACCACCGGCTTTGAAATAGTGCTTGAGGGGTGTGGGAGAGGAGAGTAAGTGTGGTGGATACGGTATTCATTTTTAAATTTTGGGTCGGGTTGGGTTTTGGGCTTGGGCTGGGTTTGGTTTAATATATAAGGTCCGTTTGGTTTAGTAGTAATACAAGCCCAAGGACCAAATGTGTAATTCTGCCAATTTGAAGGACCAAACCTGTCATTATACCAAAGTTATTCCAAGGACCTATTATGCCAAATATGATAAACCAAGGACCATACATGTAATTATTTTCCATTTTAAATGTCCAAGGACCAAAACTATCAAGTTTGAAACTTGAGGGACCAAATATGTAATTTTCCAAAAGTTCACTATAAGGACCAATTTTGTCATTTGTTAATAGTACAAGGTTTATTTTTGATAATTTTCACTTTTTAAATTAACCAAGGACTAAATATGACATTTTCAAAGTTAGGGGACTAAAGTTGTAAATTGTGATTTTAAACTTTAAAGGGTTTATTTTGACAACTTTTGAATCCCATGGACCTTAAATGACATTTACAAGTTTTGAATTACCGAGGACCTGAATTTGACAACTTTTGAAACTTAGGGGACTAAAACTGCCAATTATGCAAACTTAATACGTTTTTCATCTGATTTTGATATTTTTGCATTTAAAACACATAAAACACTTGTTTGTGATATTTTTATCATTTTGATGCATTTATGAGTGTTTTCAGATGTTTTTGGCATTCAAAACAGTACAAAAATGATGAGTATTTAGACACTCATCATTACCAAAAAAAAAAGTTCAACAATTACATATAATTAACATGCGATGTTTTTGTGTAACCATCTGCTCTGGGGTTATCGTAGTATGCACCTGTTTTTTTATCTACATTCGGTGTCCGTTTACATAATAATGTGTATGAATGCTTTATAGTATGATGTATATCATGGCAACCTTGATGGGGCATCTGTTTTTAGGAAGCAACCTATAGGGCAACTTCATTTTTTTTAGATAACTAAACATAGTAGAAACTTATCATATAGGGCAACTTCCATTTTATTGGGAGCTTTGTCAGATAATTTTTTTTTTCAATAGTGAGCATTTTTTTTTGTGGGTGTACGTGTCCAACTATGTTTTGGGTACGTGCATGGTAACTATCTCTTCACAGCTTTAGTGCTTTATCCGATACATTAGTATTTACCCACTCACATCAAAAAATAAATAAATAAATAAATAAATAAACACTTAAAAATTTGTATTTGGCCAGGTTTAAAAGTTGATTATCTGAGTTTGCATTTGTGTATCTAGTGTTTGGATGTACCCATTTTGCTAGTAAATACGTCCTTGCATTGGCATAACATAACAAATACATAATACAATTTAGTCTACATATATTATGAAATACAACATATAACGAGAATAGGTTGTGGCTCACTTGTTCAATGACGAGCATGTCATAACCTAGGTGTATCGATTCTGACTTGTTCAATTGCTCGCTCATTTTTAGGTGGTTCACTTGTTATTCGACTTGCAATTGGTTGGGTTTCTTCATCACTAAGGTCATAGAATGATGAATTTCATTTGTTGATGTAGTCTCACTTCTACCTCTGATACTCACTGAACCACCGCCCATACAAGATGCTGGAACATGTAGCCCCATCACACCATCACACCTTCACCTCTACGAACTACAACTATTTTTTCCCTGCTAACATGTACAACACCACATGATTTCTCTATTCGGTGCACGCCTTGCATCTAAGGTCAATCATACTTGTTTTCTCTTTCCATCCTGCACCCAATGCATACCATTTACTCAACCGGTTTCGATAAAATAACGAAAAGAATAGCATTCACGGTTTATATAAGAACGTCTAGTAGCATAACCATCTGTATTTTTCCTCTTCATTTATTACACTTGAATGGTGTGCCATACTAGTTGGTTGAAGAATTTAATTGAAGAGTAACACACACTATTTCTAAAATATTCAATTACCTTGTGACTAGTCAAATTAAAGGTCAGTCAAGATTGTTATAGCAGGAGTAACCTTAGAAAAATTGTAGTAACACCATGTTTATCTTATTTGGTCTTCAGACACTAGCTTGATAGTAACATGTAATAACAATTTTAAGTATTAATTCGAAACCTTAGATAAATTGTCTTCACACTAGCTTCTTGTAACTCAGCGATTTTTTAATTAGTCGTTCTTGTAATGACAGCGTATAAGATACATGAGGGACCTAGAATGACAAACACTTAAACCTTTTATACCCTTTGTCACACGCTTTATGGTCCCAAGTCCCAACAATCAACATCCCACATTCCTTGTTAGACACTAGGTCACTTTCGGTGAAGAATCCAAATAAAAATATATCGTTGTCCTTTTCGTCTATTTTTAGAAAGAAATCCAGGTTTGTTGTACTCTCCCGTATGTACTTTTGTTACCGTATTTGAGTTGACAGCCAGCCTAGCATTTTGTCTACCACAAGAAGTAGCATTAAATGACCAACCTTTCACATACACGCCTTTTCATTTTCCCCCTTTTTTATTATTACATATACAGCAGTTTACTACTATTAAGATTAAAAACGAAACCACGTCAAACAGATTGCGTGTATATATATGAAACCAGGAGGACAAAAAAAATATAAGAAATTACAAAAAATAATTGACAAATAATAATAAAATAAAATAAGATAAAGCTGAAAGCGTAAGTGCCGGATTTACCTTCAATTTTTATGGACACTTATTCATATTCTATGCTTACTTACTTGCAATACGTAACTTTTTATTGTTTTTGTTTTTTTTTCCATAAGTTTATTCCAAACGTTCACAAATTAAAAAAATGAAAAAAATGGTCTACATCACCACTTGCTAAAGTACTACTACGTAAACTAGTTGCCATGAGTACACTATTTAGTTGCCCAAAGTAGCATTTGCTAGCTATGCACTAGCAAAGTAGTCATAAAAAATATTTGAAAAAAATAGAAATATGTAAATTAAATAAATCCAATGAAAAGCCTAGCCCCTTGTTGCATACATCATCACTTGGTAGAAAGTACTACTCGTAAACTAGTTGCCATGAGTACACTATTTAGTTGCCCAAAGTACCATTTGCTATGTATAAACTAGCAAACTAGTCATAAAAATAGTTTAAAAAATAGAAAGATGTAAATTAAATCCGTCAAACCCCGATACTTGTTGCATACATCACCACTTGACTAAAAGTACTACTATTTAAACTAGTTGTCATGAGTACACTATTTAGTTGCCCAAAGTATAGTTGCCATGAGTAGACAATTTAGTTGCCCAAAGTATAGTTGCCATGAGTACATAATTTAGGTGCCCAAAGTACCATTTCCTAGCTATGCACTAGCAAACTCGTCATAAAAATATTTGAAAAAAATAGGAAGATACTATAAAAAAAAAAAAGATATTGTGGGTTAGTACCTATTTGGTGTGATCCACTTGTCCATTGGAAACAGACAATTGTCATAACTAGTTTGTCAGAAATTTCGTGTCTATATATGACGCTATGTAACAAAAACAGTTATTGGTATCTCTATTAGTGATAGTTTTAGAAAAGCAAACATAACGATGTCTGCTAGCATGGTTTTATGTGATGAATTACCAATGTTTGGTGGGTTAAAGTTGTTAAAAGATATTACGATCGCGTACTACAGAGGTGAATTGGAAGTTGCTTTACTTTGTGTGAGAAGCAGATCATAGGAGGAATGTTGTTGAAATTAGGGGCCGTGTCAACCGTAGACAACAAATGATAGCGGAAGTGGAGCTTTTATGCGGTTCGGATTGTTGGTTGCCAACTATTAATCACCTGTTAAGGATGCAAAATGAGAATCGTGAGAGTTCCAAACTTCTGTATTCTTGGTTTAGAAAACATGACCGTGTTAAAGAGTTGAATGGTTTAATTTAAAAGTTGGAGTCAATGGAGGTTTGATGTGCTTTGTATTAAGTTACATGGAAATCTTTGCCTTTTGTTTATTAGGGGATCGTTGTTACATTTTGGAGTCACTTATCTCATCTTTGTATAGTCTTTGTATGTCATGTTAACCTATGGATGTGATCCCTTTTATGTTACTACTTACTAGTATATCTTGTATTTGTTTGCGTAGTTATTCAAAGCATCTTGAGATAGTAAGTCACTTTACAAAAATAAAAAATTTACTAATAAAGTAGTAATATGAAGATGAAATTTTATTTAGTTATAAAAAAGTCATAGTGTGGGTGGGTAACTTGTTTGGGGAATGCAAGCCAATGAGCCGATTAATAATGGTAGTAAAATTTTTGTGTATCGATAATAGAATATGATGGCGTGTTGAGTTACATGCTTATTTATGTGTTAGAATAATAACCCTTATTATATCATTAAAAATAAATAAATACAAAAAAACAAAAATAAAAAGGACATAATGAAAAAGCGGCAGTTGGGGATATATCGCCAAAAATTAGTAACTGCTACAAGTGTTAAAAAGTAAGTTTTTAGTACAAATTAATTTGGAACAAATTCATAACTTTCATTAGCGTCTTTGTACCCTTTATACGTCGATCTAACCCTTTCTAAGCGTCGTTGTACCCATTCCTAGTGTCGCAAAAACCACCACTAGTTTCCTCATAAAAATCAAATTTATTTGTGTTTACGTAATCATTTATATTCAAATACCAAAAAGGAGATAAAATCTGCATGTAAAGATGCACGTTCCTTCCCAAGTAATTTTATGTCAAATATAGCGACAGCGATTAGTAGTAGCCTAGGCGCGTGCTTACCCACAAAGCAGTTAATGAAAATTAATGATAGCGCGTGCGACGGTAAAATCTGCTATAAATACGCGAGGTAAATCAAGGGAAAGTCCGGAAAAAGCAAAAAGGAACAATTCCTTTAGCCACAAAAATATTTCCACCTGCAAATCGAAAGCAAGATATTTAAAAACCAGAAGAGTTGAAGATGTTATTGAGAAAAAGATATCGATGGTACCGCGATGAAAAAGAATACATACGGACGTCAACAACAACTTCGTTGCCCACGCCGCGACCGTTTCCAAAACCCATACATAGCCTAAACCTTTACCCAAAAAAGCGCCAAACGATCTTTGCGACAAGCTGAAACATGTTCTAAAATGACTACTAAAAAGCAGTTAGTCCTTCTAAAATGACGACTAAAACCCATCTCGCGAACATCCACAACACCTTCACCCAAAACCCATGTCCTTTCCGTGGTGGTAGTGCGGGACCATATGCATACCAAAGGTGGGAGTCTAAACCTATTAGACTCTCATTAGCAATATGGGATCTTGAAAGTGCAGACATTTCCTTCTTAACCTCTGGTTCGAGGCGGAAGAAGGAAATAAATCATGGGAATGGGTCATAGGAGTGATAATATATGTTCGGAGATGGGTCCCGTAGGGAAGGCGACAAAAGGAAGTTTGGGGCAACGAAGTCACGTAAAACGGACTCTTTCCAACAAGAAACTTCCCTAAGAAAGTCAAACAACTGAGGATGAAAGCTATGCCTTATTCCTCTGTTGGTGCGGCCGACCCCCATTCAAGTGTCGCGTCTACAATGGGGATATACGGTTGGATAGACTGGGTCTAAGGAAAAAATGACCAGCTTGCGGGGCGGGATAAAATAAAACACCGGGTTGGGAAGCTACATTACCAAAAGCCCTTCCTGCCGTAGAGATGGCGATTTAGCGGGAAACCCCTGAAAGGCCCATTGAAGTTGAAAGGCCTATCTAATTCCTCGGGGAATACCATGGGTTGATCAATACAGCGGGCCACGAGGAAGCAAGCCGAGAACTCCTTCAAGGAAAGGATAAAGGCAAAAGACACGCGGGAAATCAGCGGAAAGAAGAGTGTAAGCAATACACAAACCGATGGCAGTAAAAATTAAGCGTACCACTGCTAATGTACTTGTCCTTTGCTACTGATTGTGAGGGATGAATATGTAATATTCTAGAATGTCTTTGGTAGGATGTTTTGTATTAGATAAGAGAGGTGATACTCACACCACACTTTTTGATTCATGGACCACTAGTTGTGCATTCAGATGTGTACTATACAATCTGTAATGCACAACTAGTGGTGCATGAATCAAAAAGTGTGTTAATATATCAATTGATAGATAAGTATTGTAAGTATATTTATCTTGTACAATACTTAGTCTATTTTGTAAAGGACTCCTTATCCTATTAAAGGAGGTCCTAGGTTTGAGTTCTATATAAGTTTTGGTGATATCTAGAGTCGATACACTTCAAGGTTGTAAACGTCAATACTATTAACAACATATCGAGGTGTTTAGTGAGAATAATTGCGTTAATTATTATTCTTCTTAAGGAGTACTTGGTTGTGTTCGTTTAGTCACCTTCTATAGTAGATCCTTCGCTAAACTGGGATTTAAAACAGATTTTTATGTTAATGGACGAAACAATTTTAAAGACCATTACTCATTCTAAAAACATCAACATCTTCACTTGGATTATTTTTTAAAGAACATCTTCACGGCATCGGGTTATCGGATCGTAGCGGTGACATTCGTTTGAGTGGATTATTTGAGCTTTATCGACGTTTGTAAACATAAAACAAATGCTACACTGCTTTTATGCTCGATTACTTAAATTAACTTACAAATGCTAGTTGTTTTACTACGCTTTTGTGAAATTTGAAGGGGCAGTCGTTTACCACGGCTTGTAGTAAAGTTACAACTGCTAGTTAATTTGTACTAGTGTTGAATGTTAAACCTCTATTTTTGGAAGTGTGCATTGTCTCAAGTTGGTAGTTATTAGTAGGTTGTTGAATACGAAATGTACTTCTAGAAGGAGTCGTGGTTTATAAAAGTATTCCGTATGGAAAACAAGTTGCCCTAAGAACATAATTAGGTTGCCAAAATTATTTTGGAAACAACCGCTTGTTGGATTAAAAAATGGATAATGGGATATGAAGAGATGAAATAGTAAATACGTTGACATACAACGTTTGATACAGACAACCAACTACATATTATGATTACTACATGGTTATAACTTTAATTTTTACATATTATAAAACCACTTGATTGATAACATTCATCGACTACGAAAAATCTAAGCAGTTCAATGCTTCCTTCCCACACAGACAGCGTACTAAAACCACAAACATGCATTCCCATTTAGGTGATCCGTAACCAGCCGAACAAACTTGTTGGCATTGATATATCATTAACCAAATCAAGTGATAATGTTTAAAAGGAACATGAATAGAATGGTAAGTTATAAATAAAACATACTATAGGCAGCACAGTCTGTATGATTTAACAAAAGAAGAGATTCTTTGTATGGGACGATGTAGAAAGATCCCGTATCTCCTAAAATTCATCCACGACAAATAATTCAAGTTCTTTGTTGTACATGAATAGCGAGTGACCCAAATGGTTGCCATTATGCGCTTCCACTATTGGAGCCGATCCTTTGTAAACCAAACAAACGAACAGAGATAATAGGGTGGGGATGGCAAAAAGGCTTCTAAATGATCTTATGGCAAAACCATTCACGTCCAACACCCATCCACAAAACAATGGCATATCTTCATCAATGATCATACCAGAAATCACTAGAGAGGTTCCAAGATCGAAAACATAGAATGGAACTGGGAGTTCATTTTTAAAATCTGCGGAAGGTCTATAACTTTAAATTGGTTGGTTACCAAATCAAACGAAATCAACATGTAAATCTTGTATGTAACACCGTACTCATTAGTTAACTTTTCACTCCCAGTCCAATAGATAAAATGACCTACAAGCGCCGACTTTGGCGTTTCAATTTGATAGTTTCACGAGGGGGTGGAAATTTTCAAGGCATGTCCACCTTAAAGAGTTGAAAGAAAAGAGAAACATACCGAAACCACTTTGGAAAACAGGATAGGACACCTTCACGATCGTCGGGTCAAGAGTGTCCGGACGGACGGCAAAACCAAAACAAATCCTTTTACATTCAATTTGATGCGTGTAAAATGGGACATGTACTGCAAGTGATTTTTTGATTGTCGGGTTCCAAATATGAACATAGATTAGAGCCATAAACAAAACACGAAAGACCATGACAATTGCCAACTGCAATCATAGATGAAAGCATTAAATGCAATACGTCAAGTAGCGGTCATTTGTTCATTAAAAGCTAACATAAAACCTTTGTGACCACGGTCAAATGTTAGCGTAAAAAAACTCATCGTTCCGAACACCGTAATTAGAGATGAAAAAACCACAATCTATACTAGCCTTCCATTACTTGCAAACACTACGTAGGCGGAGTATAGACTTAGGAGGTAGCCTGCGAATGATATCTAGTTGAACATCGAGTGGGATATAGTCGGACATTTTGTTAAACAAAAGCAGAAAGATTGGGATAAAGATATGAAGTGAATAGACCAAAAGAGGAAAGAAAGATGTTGTTAAACAAATTAAGAAAGATTTGTATTGAAGAAAGAGATTGGCAAAAAGACATTTAAGGACATGTACCGTAATGTACTATAGGGCAACCAAATATTAAATTAACTAGCATATAGCAAATAAATTAATAAAGTATACATAACCCATAATATATAGAAGTGGTTTGCAAAGCATAGGCTTTTTTTGTATATGTGCGGGTATAACTAAAGAAATGCCGTTGAGTTAAAAAATTATTATAATAATCGACTAATATATAGTAGAAGTAAAAATACCTACATTATACGTTGAAAGAAAAATACTTCACATGTCAACATTAGACAATAATTATGGGTCAAAAGGACATTAAGGATAGTACCTTGAAGAGCGGCTATCATATTATGTATTCAACCTTGTGCTTCGAGTATTCAAGCATCCGTTCACGGTAAGCTAAAGTTGTTTGAAGAGAGTCGTCTACTTCAGAGGTGGTTCGGAGCAATCATACAAAATAATGCACACCCATACTCCATGATCACCATACAACTCGATTGTTTTGGTACTTTTGGACACTTGTATGTGATTTTATAATCCCCCGTGATATGCCCTTACTATAAAGTACCCCGAATTTGTTAGGTACGATTTAATTTGTGTTTGTAAGTTTCTCTTGGAACCTCGCAACCAGTTCACCTCGATCGACCTAATAGAGAGTCATAAATGTAAACAACTCCGGTCGGATATGGAGCTCACGAGTATCGGTGTTTTGTACTTTCATTCAAGGGAAAATACACCTGATATATAAAACAAATGCAGGATATTATAAGTCATTTATAACAGTAGTGGTATATACGGTAAGAGTCGCCAAAATGACCTTTGCAACATCTCGCCAAGCGACAGGGTATGTTGTGCCATCTGAATAAGTGGTAGTCATGTTGCCACCTAGGATTTGATTGCAAAAGTACACCACCGCCAAAGCCCAATCGCATCAGTGGTCTAAACAACCACATCAATTCAACCCATGCATCCAAGTGATCTGCGACAGATTAAAGCAAATCAAAAGTGTAAACATTGGTTTCATAAGTAACAAAACAAAATAATAAACAAGTGCGAGTAGACCATCTAGGCATCGGGTTTACTCACTAACTCATTAAACCGCCGTGCAGTCTTCAACACATGCCAAGGCTACCCAAAAATTCCTATAAGAAATAACCGCACCGGAGCCCCAAGGAAACCTATAAAGCAATGGTTCTTTAAGCTTCAAATACTTGCGAAGGTAATCAGGAACAGTAACCTTATTCTTGTTGCATTTCGTGTCGTAAAGTTCCTAAAAATATTTAATATATTCAATAACATACACACAATGATAATGATGTTATTGGATTAACAAACATAACCTACCTCTACAAGCGGTTCAATTGTGGTGAATAGAATGAGAATGGCGGACCGTTCTGGGTTTCCATATGTTTCACGAAAACAAAGTTGAAAGATAAGCAGAAAAAAAAATAAAAAAAATATTCGTTTCAGTTACAATTTAATAAGGTGATGTACATACGAAGCGGCGTAGGGATAATAGCCTCGTTAATGACACCTGCGATCTTGTAACACGGCAAGGAGTAGGCGATGCTTTGATACCCTATTTTCCGAATTGACGGACCCAAGCGTCGCGTAAGTTTGTGCGGTCATTTCTTTCTTGAGGTTGTCGTTCAATTTTACTCTCTTTCTTTTGTTCGTATTCATATCGGAGAAAAGTTCTTCCAACAGAGGTTTGTCATTATGACCTACCACATTTGCAAATGACACTTTCTTGGGTTTAACACGAGATTCAGGGGCCGTCTTTCTTTGTTGGTGTATCTTCTAGGCTAACCACGGCAACATCATTGTTCTTTATCGCAAGGCCAACAAACGAATTTTTGTCAACCACATCCCTTTGTTGATCATCACAATCCATTAAATCTAAAGACGGAAGACACAATTTTGTATCGACGCTTTTGTTGACATTATGTTGGGAGGAAACAGGAGTGTCATTTTGGGCAACCACATTTACATATGGCGGGTTGATGTCTTTAAAGCGACATTTGAGAATATACTATGTTACAAAACAGAACATTAAACTATTTTATTTATCGGCGATGTTTTCTGAGAGAATGTAGATACCCATGAGCTTTGTTGGTGGGTGTTCCTACTACATGCGCACCAATCAATATTGCTAACGGGTTCGGTTGGCAAGCCAATTGTTCTGAACCACATCTTCTTGTTCGTTATCACAATCCATTGCATCTAGAGAATTATCACATGAATCTTTTTCATCGTTTATGTAAGGCGACCATCATTACCACAATCGGTTCTCTTTGAATTTTAAATATATATACATAAGTAGGGACGTATGCTTTAGCCATATTTAAAGCGTAATCGAAATATAGCATACAATAATGGGGTCCCGGGTATTTTATTATCCTCTTTAGGTGCAACTGGTGGAAGTTGAGTACTAATTTCACCTCTATATTCCATAACAGGACATTTTGGGTCATGGCACAAGCTTCAACAAGCATACCAAGGTTACATGGTTGCGTTTCTTTAAGCCCATCATCATTGTCAATGTCCGTTGCATGGTCCGCATGGACAACCTTATCCCCGTTAGGGCCTACAATATGAGACGACGTGGCCTGTATCAACCAATGTTTGATATAAGTGTGGACACGAACGATTATTTGAGTTTGGTATAAACATTGGAGGTAAACTGAAAAGGAAATACAAACCTTGGATCATCGGAGAGCTTGTGAGGGTCGTTTGTGGTGGCACAAGTTTTAGTATGTTCGGGATCAACAAAGCATAATTATTAAGACCCAATAGTTGTTGTACTTTTAAAAGTCTGCTTTTGACACTCGTAAACACATCAAGTACAAAAGGTGTGTTTCTGACCGAATGAATGCCGTTTTCTATCATCAAAACTTTTTTTCCAAATCCAGTAACTCACGAAATAGACCCCCTGTCGAATGAGTAGTTCCAGTTTGTGAAACATTTAAATTGAAATCGTCCATGCACAAGTTTAAATAGACATCGTCCGAATTCATTGAATGCTCTGCAGATCTTGTGACCATAGGTCGTATGCGGAGCAGACAAACCATCTATAAATGGTATTGGCAATACACCCGGTTGCTTCATTTAAACTTGTGTTGCGAGAAAGTTTAGCAATGGGAGTTGAATCCTAACAACAAAAAAAGAAATTACTCAAATCGTGGAACAAATTGGTACAAGTTAGTGGGGTCGCAATGTAAGGTATGTGATGCATACCGGTCCAAAGAGGTTACAACAATCCGGTTTCGAAACTTTGAAATCTGACCAAGCAAGACCCGTGGAATGATCTTATTGTCTTTCACCCACCGTGAGAGATTTTAGGATAAGTCTCCAAAATCCAAATCACTAATAGCCACAAGCGTCATCTTTAAAAGCGTGTACTTATGCGACTATCGTTTTTGAAAATGTTTCAAGGTTTACCAAAGTAAAGGTCACCTGTTTAGGATGAAACAAGACCTTTATGGTTACAATTTAAAAAATAAATCACAAACTAAAATGTGTTATAACAATTTTGTTATCTAAATTACGGGTAACTTTTATATTAGGCACTTGTATCTGAACAAAACACCATGATTTCATAACAATAAAACAACAATATTAATTTTAGATACTTTTGAAATGAATAAGTAATAGCACAAAAAAATAGAATCAAAAGCAAACTACAGAGAATTCAAACCTTGAAAGCCCAAGCGAACCCGTATAGATTGTATATGGCACTGAACTTTGGGTTTTTTTTTCAATTTTAACAGATGATGTTTTTGTGAATATGAACAATATTGACATCATTTGATAAAATTTATGCCACAAATATTCACCCCAAGGAAATACATTCAGGCCTTAAAATCATCAACCAAGGAAAATAAGTGATTATGGATGCAATTCATGTCTTCTTTTCCCATAAACACCAGCTCTGCTGACTACCAGCAGACACACCTAACAACATCCTCATCAGAAAGAGATAACCACCTTTTCCCATCCTTTTTTCCGTCATTAACAAGTTCCAAAAGATCAATTGCATATACATTTGTTATACCATTACTCTTTTTTTTCCAGGAAATACACGATGGAAAAATGTGCTAGATGGTTTAATAGGTTTTGAAACTTTTCAAATCGAAACCACGTTATCGGACAAAATTCTTTCGGCCAAACCTTAACGATTGATCACCAATTTGGAATTTTAGTGGAGGGGAATCGGAGATGTTAGAAACATATACCTGGTGTTGCAAAACATAATACTGATGAGTTGATGAACAATATTAAGTGATGAACAAGACATACTTCTGTTCATCATAACGTGATTTTGTTCATTAAGCTGTCTTTTAACCATTTTACTTGTGTTCATCAATAGCATCAAGCGTTTATTCTTGTTCAAAGTAGCGTTAGTTTTACTTATGTTAATCAAAAAACAAGAAGATATGATAAGTTGAAATGTATATGTATACTTTGTTGGTGTACCAAAATACATTTAAAGTTTATATTGTTCATGATTGTTGTAGTTCATCAGTTAGTTTGTTCATGATTTCTTAAAAATTGTAATGTTCATCAATTTATCAGTTTTTCAAAAATAATAATAATGTTCATGAGTTGTCTAAAAATCATAATGTTCATGATTTATGGTCACATTGTTCATCCAGTTCATCGATTGGTTGTTTGTTCATCGATTAGTACATTCATCACTAATCTTTGTTCATGGTTAAAAAAACTAAAAGCAAAAATAACACAAGATGTATTGTAATACACCAATTAGTGCATTTAAATGTACTTTTATGAGATAAATTTCTTTTAGTCATTTAAACTAGTTGTGATTGATGAATTACATTGCGGGCCCGTAAGGATGTAATTATGATAGTGTAGTAATTATGTTGTTCATCGGTACATTTAGTTTCTTCATCAATGTTTTAGATAACACATAGAATCTTGATGAACATCGGTGTTCATCAATTGTTTTAGGGATATAATGTTTGTTCATCAATGTTCATCCAAGATTGTAATGCGTTTCATCAATATTTTAGGTAGCGCAATAAGGTTTCACATAGAAAAACATTGATAAACATCAATGTTCATCAACATTTTATTTATATTATTTCGTTCATCGGTGTTTGAAAAAGTACGTTCATCAGTGTTTTTTTTTTGTTCATCAATAAATATTGATGAACAAAATAAATTAACAAAAACATCACTTTTGAATTCTACATTAATAAAATGATTAAAGGTGTGTTATTGCACAAAAATTAGTGCATTTAACTCAATTTTAACACTAAAAATCTAAGCTAGTCATTTCATCAAACACCTTGTGTGCAACAAATATGAGTAAAATGTCATATTTAACGTGTGATATCTTACTCAAAAGAAGGAGGAAGAAAGCTTTTACAAGATTCTTTAAGCCTTGGAAAGCTTGGTTTCATTTTAGAAGTCATTTGATGTTTTTCTTTCTAATCGGGTTCCATAAGTTTTGTAAGTCTTTAAAGCTATTTACAATATTTTATAAATTTTTGGTATCCTATATATGTGATATAAACCATTTTTCAAGTTAAAAATCAAAACAAAAAGAATTTCCTTCTTTTTTTTTTTTTTTACCGAGAGCACCTAAAACACCCATGTGTATTTCTTTTTATTGTTCATCAGTTTGTGTTGTTCATTAGTTTGTAACTGATGAACAATATTGTTCATCAGTTATAGTCACAGTATTCATCAGTTTATCACTGATGAATAATACAAATTGATGAACAATATAAAGTGATATCTGATATTGATCATCCGGTTAGTGTTGTTCATACATTAATCTTGTTCATCGAAATGTTCATGATTATGGTCACATTGTTCATGATTAGTTATTGTTCATCCGGTTAATAAAAGCTAAAATAACAAAAGATGTATTGTTGTACACCAATTAGTGCATTTAAATGTACTTTTATAAGAAAAATTTCTTTTAAGCATTTTATCAAACACTTTGTGTGCACTAAATATGACTAAGACGTCATCTTTAACGTCGCGATATCTCACTCATATCGTGTCGGTTTGAGTGCTTCAAAATCTGGGTAAGAATGGCCAAAAGGCTACAACTTTCATGTTGTAAGTTTTGCATAATTCGGTTTCTAAACTAGACAAAATTAGGCCGAAAATGTTGAAAATTTCGAAAATCCTTACTTAAAAACTTGAAAAAAAAAAGTTGCGATTCATATATCAAAAAGTATATCAAATTAAAGAGAATAAAATTTTAAAAATTATGGTGAAATAGGTTTTTTGTAAAGTTTTGTCGTTTGAAAGTTATTTACGTTTGAAATTTGAGGTGAAATTAAAAAAACGAATCGAATAATGATATCATTCTATACCAAATTTTAAATTAGAAAAAGAAGAAGTGGATGAGACACATGACGCTACTTTATTGGCTTTGTAGACTTTTTATTTTGTTCCCCTTTTAAACCGATCAATCCTCAAAAACATTTGGATAGCTTAACAAAGTGGAGAAAAGAGCAAAGAATAGAATAGATAATCGTGCGGGCCACAAACCCGGAAAACAATATATTCTCTTTACCGCCTTCCGTTTCAAAAAGCATCACACACTACAACTCACCCCCATTCACTTTACAACCACCACCACCGATGAGGCTCTTCAATAAGGACACGTCATCATCATCATCATCGTCACCGTCCGGTGGACCAGCCAAAGCTATCCGTCTAGTCTACTGCGATGAGAAAGGAAAGTTTCAGATGGATCCAGAAGCTGTTGCTGTTTTACAGTTAGTTAAGGAGCCTGTTGGTATTGTCTCCGTCTGCGGTCGTGCTCGTCAAGGCAAGAGTTTTATACTGAATCAGGTAGTTATTTTCAAGTTTTAGGGTTTGTGAAATTATTATTTGATTATAATGCTTTTTATAATGCTGCAATTATATTAGTCTATTGCGCGATTAAGTAGTTTTGTTGTTGTAGAAATGAGTTAGCGTTTGTTAATAGGTTTTATGGTGATGCAATTGATGTTAGGGTTTTAGGTTGAATTGTCACGTGTGGAACTGTATAGTTTTCGGAACGAGCGAGAGTTTGTTACCATGTTGTTGCAGGAAATATTTAGGGCTTGTTTGTTTGTTGTTTGATGATATAATTTAAGGTTTAATTTAGTTGTGACTATCAGTTAGTGTCGGGTTTTGGTGATATGTTCTATTGTTAGTTACTCAATTGCTTAATTTCATCTATTTTTAGTTTGCTGCTTGATGATATATTTCAATGGCGTAATTTGTTTGCGAATATCAGTAATTAGGGTTTTAGGTGGAATATTGTGGAATTAGTTAATACATATAGGAATGAGCTAGGATTTGGTGATGTAATTCAAGTTAGGGTTTTAGGTTGAATTGTCACGTGTGGAACTGTATAGTTTTAGTATAATGCTAACATTAGATATTGAATCATTTAGTTACGTGTATAGATTGTTGCAGGGAAAGTTGGGGCATGTTTCTTTGTTTGCTGTTTGGTGATATAATTTAAGGCATAATTTAGTTGCGACTATCAGTAAATGTGAAGCTAGAATTTCAGGTGGAATATTGTGGTGTTAGTATTTATATAGAACTGTTTAGTTTCATATTGAGATAAGGTGATTTTATTGTTTTAGGAAAGAGTTAGGGTTTGTGAGATTGTTGTTGATTGTGTATTTGAAGCGCAGTTTGTTTGTGAGCATCGGTAACTGTGAAGGTAAGGCTCTAGGTGGAATTATGCTTGTGGATATAGTTAGTATGAGCACAATGCTTATAGATTGATTTTGTTAGACATGGCAGGAGTTTCATCTGTGTCAGGTACCTTTGTGGATTTGTGTTGCAGGTTAAAGTTGGGGTTTGTTAGTTTGTTGTTTGGTGGTGTATCTGAACCGTAGTTTGTTTGCGAGTACTAGGAATTGTGGAGCTAGGTTTAGGTGGAACGGTTACTTATGGAATTGGTTAGTTTGAGTACAAGGCTATATATTAATAATACAGTTAATGATGATGTTAGGGAAAAATTATCAAGAGCAATGTAACACGGCTCACTTGTGGCTGTGTGCATACTTTAATTAGTCATGCTGATGTTATGATCATTAGTAGAATAGGTACCGAGTAACTACTGTCAGTTTCATAGGTTGGCTTGACCCCTTCGGTTTAGGATGGCACACATTTTATTATCTGTCACCTTTTACAAGATTGCTGTAATGGTTATGAAAACTTATATTTAGATAGTAGCAAATAAGTGATATTTAGTTGCCATCATTTCTAATTTAGATGATTATTGGTCGTTATTGGAAGTTAAGTCATGGTCGTGCTATAGTTAAGTTACAGTTGAAATTGAAGCGTGCGTGTTTAATTAAAAATTATGGTCTGAAAGTTAACAGAGCTACATCAAAGTTCATCTGAAAAGGATTTGTTAGTGAGAGGAGCATTGATGTGGTCCTTGATTTTTGGTTTCCATTGTTCTTTTTGGTGGATGGGTGCAATGAAAGTATGTCAGTTTTATATGGCCAGTATAATGGAACGAATAGCGCCCAATTAAACTCCTAACATGCTGGTAAAGACTCCTAAAAGTCTCAAACTGTGAATCTTGTTATGAGAATTTACGGTTATTTGGTTTTAGTTGCTTATTGTTAAACAAGTGTAATAGTAACTATTGACTCGTACATGGTGCTGTAAAAGAAAATTACAAAAGAGGTTAGCATGATGGAAGTTCGCTCATGTAGAAGATGGTGTATCCGATCAGTACTAACATCTAATCAAGCCTATGTGGTTTCAATATAGAAGTCAAGAAATTGAGATTGGAAATTTGTTGGTTTTGAACTTGTTATAAGTATCTTTAATAGGATTTCTATTGTAACAAATAGACATAGTCTCGTAACAGTCATGGTGGCTAACATGGATCAAACAGAAATATAGCTGTGCATGTGGCATATGACAATAAGAACATTTCTCTTACAGAAACAAGCAAAATATCTTCAAAAGTTGACATTTTTCTGTAGTAAGGCGCTTTAGAGTGATTAGTTTACTTGAAAAAACCATCCAACCGACCTTAAGACCCTAAAATTGTACGTAGGATTTATCCTAAATCCCGAGACAGTGAATCTAAACATATCTATCGTAAGGAAGTCGGACTCTAAATACCGCTTACACACTAAGTCGAAATTGAAAGGTAGCTGATGTAGAAATAGAACTCTAGAAAAGAAGACATATATGGGACAGAACTGTCATGGCTGATCATAATAATATATCGGCCCTCTTAAACCATCTAGCCTAAGTAAACCATATATGATCTGACTATCTGAGTATTGCAAAGTATTTCACTGTAGGAAGTAAATTTAGGGAATAGTGGAAGAAATTCTTAAACATTGATAAAAGGTCACTCCTTGTTTTGCTAACTTTTGATACACATGAGTGAAGTACAGGTGGCAATCATATTTCTTTATGATGTTATTATCATGTTATTATCTTGCGCATTGTTACCATCTTATCTTCTTGTGTGGAAATGTGGAATAGGTTATCAGTTGTCTTTTTTCTAATAGTTTCTCTTCTAATTGTTGTAGCTTCTTGGAAGGAGTAGTGGATTTCAAGTGGCAGCAACACATCGCCCATGTACCAAAGGGCTTTGGCTGTGGAGTACTCCCATAAAGAGAACAGCTCTTGATGGAACTGAATACAACCTTTTATTATTAGATAGCGAAGGAATCGATGCATATGATCAAACGGTTGGCTTAACTTACTTTGAATATTTCAGTTAATACTTTTCAGTTTGACTTAGCAAATCACAGTTTCTTTTTTTGCTGATTTTTCTCATTTTATGGTAAATTTCTAATCTTCATGGATTATTTTGCAGGGGACATACAGTACACAAATCTTCTCCTTAGCTGTCCTATTATCAAGCATGTTCATATACAACCAGGTTATTCTTGATGCATTATTTTTATAATCGTCTCTTCGTCCAATGCCTCTATCTTATTATTGTTTTTCTTTTGTCTTCAGATGGGAGGTATTGATGAAGCTGCACTTGATCGCCTCTCTCTGGTGACTGAAATGACTAAGCACATTCGTGTTAGAGCTTCTGGGGGAAAGACCACAGCTTCTGAGCTTGGCCAGTTCTCACCAATATTTGTTTGGCTTTTGAGGGTAAATATATCTGGACTACTGATCATACACATCTTTGTTTAAATTCAGAAACTGCTCGTCGTTTTTTTTTCTTATTTATAACCTTTCGAATTCCAACTTGCAGGACTTCTATTTGGATTTGGCTGAGGATAATAGGAAAATAACACCTCGTGACTACCTAGAAATTGCTTTGAGGCCCGTTAACGGTGGTGGAAGGGATGTTACTGCCAAGAATGAGGTAACGCATCAAACTGAATCTTCTTTCTTGTGGGAAAATAGGACTGCACTTGTTTTATATCACTAATATAGACATACGCACACATGTATGTACATATGGTGTATGTTCACAATGGGAATGATGCAACAATGGCCCTAAAATATGCACATTATATAGGCTGTCTTGTTTTACATGATTTACTATATTTCTAAACCAATGTATTATTTTCAGATTCGAGAATCCATCCGAGCTCTTTTCCCGGATAGAGATTGCTTCACTCTTGTTAGACCTTTGACTGATGAGGCCGAGCTCCAGCGACTTGACCAGATTTCGGTCAGTAACCGCTTTCATGTACATGAATATTATGCATATAATAAATGTGACATCGTCATACAAATAAAATAACTTATTTGCAAAGTTAGCCTTTTGCTTTACGCATCATAATCTATGTTTATATGTGATTTGTAGCTGGACAATATGAGGCCAGAGTTTAAAACAGGACTGGATGCTTTGACAAGATTTGTTTTTGAGAGGACCAGGCCTAAGCAAGTTGGGGCCACAGTTATGACTGGACCCATATTTGCTCGTATCACTCAATCTTTTCTAGATGCTCTCAATAATGGTGCAGTGCCTACTATTACCTCCTCATGGCAGGTTAGTCTTGTTATCTTTTCAGCTAATTCCACTCTTGTTTTTTTTTGCAAATGGGTGGTCATTTCAGGTATCTTCTAATTTACAGAGTGTTGAAGAAGCAGAGTGTGAAAGGGCATATGATTCAGCTGCTGAACTTTATGTGTCCATCTTTGATCGCTCAAAGCCGCCTGAGGAAGTATGATTAAATTTCTTCTTTCTTATTATCCAGTGCACAAGTGTTAGATAATCTAACTCCCTAATCATTATAGGTTGCTATGCGAGAAGCACATGAAGAGGCTGTTCAAAAGGCGGTGGCCACTTTTAATGCCATCGCTGTTGGAGCTGGTTCGGCTAGGCAGAAGTATGAAAAGCGTTTACATATGTTCCTGAAAAAGGCTTTTGAGGTATTTTTTTCTGTGTTGCTTGTTTAAGACTGCTAATGGATAGGTCAGAGATAAATGGTAGAATTAACCAGACTCTTTTGATAACATATGTTAATAGCTTGTTCATATCGGTAAAAGGTTTTCTAATATATAGTTAGGAAACCATCATTCTATTTTAGTTGAGAAGTATTTGGCCTTTTGTTTATTCATTCTTTTTTAATTTTACTGGCTGTTAATACTTAATATAATGCAGGATTATAAAAAGAATGCATTCAGGGAGGCTTACTTGCAATGTTCGAATGCCATACAGAGCATGGAAAAGGAACTTAGGAAACTTTGCAATGCTCCTTCCACAAAATTAGATGATGTTCTTAAGGTAATGTATTACTAAACTGCCTTTCTATGCATGGAACTGTTGCAACCTTTCTTCAATGGTGACTGTTGATGTCCTACAAAATTCATGTGTATGTATCTGTGTAGTCTTATTTCAGACTTCAAAATGCTGTTCTTAGTGTTGATCGTGAGCTTTAAAAAGTAATTACAATTACATAGAGCTTGAGGTTTTTGTGTCTCAAATTATGTGAAGCGTGAGCTGTAGTAACATGCTAAGAAATTACTTTGCTTTGATCTATCTTTTTTTTTTTTTTGTCTTTACAAGTGGAACTGAGTAAAAGCCCGAACATGCTTTTAAGCAATCCTAACCATGGGTCCATGGTTTTTGAATTTCAGTGATTTAAACTGCTGAGTTCGGTATTCTTATATCTCTTGCTTACCAATGGAACTTTGGGTAATCTGAGGTACCCCATCGACCAAGTGGTTGTGGGTTTACATCTCATTCACCCTGTATATAAAAAAACAATTTTGCTTAATATTTGGAAAAAAGAGTTGGCTTTGGTGGTAAATTGAACATTATGCATTCCTTAAGTAACTAGGTGGTGCTCATAATTCAGTTATATCTGTTTAGAGTAGGCCCTATTTTAGTTTATATAAGTACTTACAGGGAATCTTTGTTTTAAAACATCAAATCTATTACCATTTCAAAATCAAGTGTTGCATGGATGTATATATTTTGGCTCCAAAAGTCTTCTACTGTCATCCTATTTTTGGTAGTTAATATGTTAATGTAGTTTTTTTTTTTAAACTTTTTCAATAGGTTCTTGATCAGCTTATATCAAAGTATGAAGCAACCTCTCATGGTCCAGAGAAGTGGCAGAAACTAACTTCATTCTTACGACAAAGGTTTGTCACTTTGTCTTCTATATTTAGTATATCCAGTTTGCTAATTTTTCTTATGTTCTTTTATATAAACATTTTGTTCTTGAACTTATAGTTTGGAAGGTCCAATTCCCGATCTTGTCAAGAAGCAAATAGACCATATCATGTCAGAAAAGAGCTCTCTGAATCTGAAATGCCGTTCAATCGAAGGCAAAATGGAATTACTCGGCAAACAGTTAGAAGCAAGCGAGACATACAAATCCGATTACTTAAAGCGATATGAAGATGCAATCAATGACAAAAACAAAGTCACAGAAGATTACTTGACCCGTATAACAAATCTTCAAAAAAACTCAAGCTCGTTGGATGAAAGATGCTCCAGTTTATCAAAAACAGTGGAAGCCACTAAACATGAATCAATGGAATGGAAAAGAAAATATGAACTTTCTTTATCTAAGCAAAAAGCTGCAGAAGATCAGGCTGGTTCAGAAGTAGCAAATCTTAAGGCGAGAAGCAGTGCTGCTGAGGCAAGATTAGAAGCTGCACGCGAACAAACAAAGTCTGCTCAAGAGGAAGCACAGGAGTGGAAACGTAAGTTTGATGTTGCTGTTAAAGAAGCGAAGAGTGCACTCGAGAAGGCTGCTGTTGTGCAAGATCGGTCTAATAAACAAACGCAACAACGTGAAGATGTTCTTAGGGCAGAATTTGCTGGTACATTGGCTGATAAGGTGATTATCTCTTTTCCAATCTTATGTGTGTTTGTCCCTATTATATACAATGAAGCGTGATTTGTAGAGGTGCACCTCTACAAATCACCCGTCAATGCTGTATATACAACGACTTGTTTAGGTTATATATGTGCTTTTTTTCTTTTTAAATACAAATGCTAAGTTGATAGATTTAACTTCCCTAACCAAGATAGATTTAGGCTATACTATACTTATACGTGGTACAAAATTTGTGTTTTTTTCCTTGATATATACCAACAGACTTTTCATTATAGTCACTAGTGTCTTTTGTTTACATCTGGATCATTACAAGATGGCTTTGTTCCACGTTTTATTCATTTTGTACATCGTTACCGTTGTTATAAATGAAATTGACACTTTTATTCTACAAGAATCATCCTTTCTGAAAGTCACTTTTAATTGGTTTTTTTCGCTTATACAACAACCAAACTGGGATCACACTATCACAGCCAGCTTTTATGACTCAGATGTGCAAACAAAAGGTACAATGACTAAAACGAGACAAATGAGAAACTACGTTGGTAGTTTCTGCATATAACCCTATACGATTAGCTAAAGTGGAAATGCATCAAATTGGTTGAAAGTGATATTCAAAATGCATCAATTCCTGTAATGTGGTATGCTGAAAGTCTAGAAAAGTTTCTGCAACTATATTTAACACTTTAAATACTCAAAAAGTTCAAGAATAAGAAGGCAAAAGATGCTTGTGGTCGACTCAACCTGGCTCGAACTTTTACAGCTTTTACTATATATATATCAGTTTTGACCTGAACCTATTTAGACATGCTATCCAACTGTCCAACCCGCTCAATTTCTGATCACGGTGATATGTTTTTGTCACCACTGAAATTGCAGGAAGCTGAACTGAGAGATAGGGCATCAAAGCTTGAACATGCTGAGCAGCGTGTAACTACTTTGAGCTTGCAACTGAAGGTGAGAGGCTCTACTTTTTGATATCCACATCAAAAGTTATTTTGGTTGTGCAGCAACTGATGATGTATGCAATTATTTCTTTTAGACTGCAGAGTCAAAGATAGAGAATTATGATTCAGATATATCTTCATTGAGAAGTCAAATCAAGGAACTTGGAGAAAGGCTAGAAAGTGCAAATGCCAAGGCTCGATCTTATGAAAGAGAAGCCGAAATTCTCAAGCAAGAAAAAGTTCGTTTGGAGCAGAGATATCAATCAGAGTTTGACCGGTTTGCGGAAGTACAGGAAAGATGTAGAATCGCTGAAAAGGAAACTAAACGAGCAACTCAGTTGGCTGATACTGCCCGGGCAGAAGCAGTCACTGCCCAAAAAGAAAAGAGTGAAATCGAACGGCTGGCAGGTGAAAGATTAACTGAAATCGCTCATGCCGAGAGGCGTATCGAGAATCTTGAAAGACAAACAAAGGACTTGTCTGAAAATTTAGAAACATACCGATCTGCTGAAATGGAGGCTGTATCTAAAGTAACGATGCTGGAAAAAAGAGTCGGTCAAAGAGAAAAAGAAATTGAAAATTTACTAAAATCAAACAACGAGCAACGTGCTAGTACTGTGCAGGTCCTTGAAGCACTTTTGGAAACTGAACGGGCAGCTCGGGCAGATGCTAATAACCGGGCAGAAGCTCTTTCGGTTCAGCTCCAATCTACTCAAGGGAAACTTGATTCGCTTCAGCAACAAATGACTACTGTTCGTCTTAATGAATCTGCATTGGATGGTAAACTTAAAACCGCGTCACATGGAAAACGTGTCAGAGTTAATGACACGTTTGGTACTGATTCTGTTCAAGAAATGGATATTGATGATAGAGGAACAGGACTAAACAAAAGAACACGAAGTACAACTAGCCCTTTAAAAATTGTTTCTACTGATGATAACAATCAAAGTCAAGAGCCTGAAGATTATACAAAATTAAAAAAACCAGAACTCAAGGAAAAGCTCACAAAGGCTGGCTTTGCTGCCGAGGTGCTACAACTAAAGTCTACCGCCACCAAGAAGGACTTTCAGGTTCTATATGAAAAATTAATTCTCCAGAGGCAGTGAATTGGTGAGTTTGTTGACTTACTATTTTTACTAAAATGGAAGTGACTTGAAGTTTTCTGTAGTTTAGCTATGTTGCGGGTGTGTAGAGAACGTAGGTGACAGTTTGAGCTGTGGTTAGTAGCAAGTGATTGTGTCATGTTCTTTTGATGACATGGTACAGTGAACTGTGTTTTCACACAGTAAACTTGCTTTTGTGTGTAGTTTCTTTTCTGAGTGTTTGTGTTTGTTTGGTTTTACGGATGGGTCTGAATTACTAGTATATGTTTTTGCTACTGGTATGTAAATTACGGCAGACAGTCTTTTGAATTAGTGTGTCAGTAACATTGTTATGGTTTGTCGTTTTCTTCTTTATTTAAGCCGCATGTATAAGTCTATTAATTACTTGTTTTGTATTAGAATTATCTAAAATATAAAAGGCTTTCTTACTCTACAAAGATTAGCATCTAACCTGGGAATAACTTATCATATCGCTCTCTACAGAAGCTTTTGCTAATCCTTTTATTTATATTTGTTTCCTTGTTTACAAATGCATGTGGCTATTGGGAAGTCATTCAAGTTCATGTATTTAAACTCGTGATTGATGCAAAGAAATTTGAAGCAGTATATTTCACTGAAATTGCTTGGTTTTTTTTTGTTGAACTGTTTATCAAATGTTGTTACAGCAAAAGATTTGGCTGTTAGTAGGGATATCAAAATTGGTGAGTTGGTTAATATGCCAAAAGTTGAGTTCGGGTAAAGTTTTAGTATCGGTTGGGGTAAACCTATAAACAAAAAACTGTCCACTAGAAAAAAATAAACTGAATTTTACAGGAACTATTACTAGAATGATGGTCGAATTAATCGTGTAAAATGAAGTTGTGTTATCTATGAAGACTACAATATGGGTAATTTCTGATATATTTTTAACCAAATGCCGATGAGGTAAAAAGCTTGATACAGGCCATACAATACCAATTGATATAGAACACAGTAGTACAATCAAATACAGGTAATTTTTTAGCATTATAATAATGAGTTATAATTTGGGATTGCTAACAATTAATAAAGAAAACTATACACAAGAAGGATCAAGAGTCTTGAGGATATATCTTATAAAGAATTTAAGATTGATTATAGCCACATTTTACAAAACAAACTATCGGTAATAGTAACACACCTGCAAAATAATACTACTAGTAACACAACTTTTTTGTCTGTTTACATAACCTTTACTAAAGCAAGTTACTATAGATAAGTTTCTGCCAACCAAAACAGATATGTAATATAATTTAGATTCCAATTCCATCAATTTCATATGTCGTTGCTGTAAAATCAACTGAAGAACCTATTCAATAATGACCTAATTCAGGTATAGTTTGTAAAGTAGGATTCCAACTGCATTTGCACATCATTGATGAACTTCTACTTCTTCACACTTAACCATTATTTGACTCAAAACCAGGTCAACAGAAAATCATAGAACCTCGTGAACTTCCAAAGGTGAATATAATTCAGTAATAAACTAATAATAATCTGTTCAAATCGCAGGATATCTATTTGCACCAAGGGCTAATTAACAAGCGAATACATTTTATAAAGTACATTTATTTCCAAAGATGAATAGATCAAGTAAACTGTGACTATCAAACCGCTCTCTTAAAATTGTTCAACTTTTTATGGAAATTCAACTAATCCTTTCCAAGTCTAAATAGACAAGCTCTGCTTCTCTTGGCGCTCCCTTCAAAACAGAGTCAGCATCTAGCCCATGGCACTCCCTGAAATAGATATATTTAATAGATGACATATTGGTTAACCAGACAGGAATTTCTCGTATACCAAATCCACTGATATCAAACAACTCCAGTGAGGTGAGGTGTTGTACTTCTTCAGGTATTGACTCCCAATGACTCCAACCAAACAACATTGAAGTCTGAAGGCTGCTCAGCTTCTCCATCCCTTGGAGACGTGGGAAAAAATCAAGCTTCTTTGAGAATGGACCAAGTGCCAACATATCTAACAAAGACGGTCAATTCCACTAGGCAAGGATGTCAGTTTGTGATAATCTTTAATTTCCAGTTCCCTCAAAGAACCACCAAGGTTATGCAAATCAGGTATATCTATAAGACCAGGACAGGTGATGATATCTAGACGTTCAAGAGATGTGAGCCCTTGTAAACTCCGAATGGACTCGAGATTTGTGCAGTTATATATAGTTAATCTAACGAGAGGATGGGGATGATGTTCATCTAAGAGAATGATTTTTGGGCAATACATAATGTACAACGTCTCGAGGACAGGCGATATCATTGTTGAGGAGTTCACTGCTGCATCTGTCCACTTTTCCAGGCTTTTCATACCCGAAAGTGTGAGACGTATCAATGATAGAGATAAGGGCTTCCTTGATCCTATGCTAGAAGAGCTACTTAAACTTGTCACGTTGTCCAAATCCTTCAACACAAGATCACAAGGAAGTGGTAGCTTCCAAACCACTGGAAGACTGAGGACGTTGGGACACCCGGATAATGTGACATCCACAAGCTTGTCAAGGGGAATCCATTTTCCTCCAATATTGGTTGACATATTCATTATCCACGTAGGAAAACAATCACTCGAATAGTTTTCGATAGTCAAGCTTTTCACATTTGCATGGGTTTGCAAGCCTTCAAATATATCCTTGTCCTTTTTCCTCGCAACCTCATTAACTTCCTTCCAACAGAAATTTATCTTGTATAGATTTTTCTTTCCAACTAAATCTGCCTGCATAGCTTCTTCTTTGCTACCAACTTCTTCAAGATTTGAAACGCTAAAGGAAGACAATGTTTGAAGAGAAGTCATTTGTCCCACGTCCTTCGGGGAGATAACATTTTTTTCCAAACTCGAGATGTCGTAGGCTTATCAAATTTCGCATGCAATTCTGGGAGCTTCTTAAACTTAGAACACCCAAGCAGCTTCAAAGTTAGCAGATGGTGAAGTTTCGTGATAGATTTTGGAAGAACTTCCATATTGGTATCTGACAAATTAAGGTACTTGAGATGCACCAAATCTCCAACTGAATCATGTATATATCCTTGGTGGTACATAATTGCGACTTAACTTCAGCATACACAGATACTTGAAATCTTGAAATGATATCTTCATCACAACTCCTCTCATGAATAGCGTGTGCAGAGTTCTACTTGCCTTGTCCTTTAACAAATTGTTGTCTTTTCCTTGGTACAGAGATAGATGTTTTGCGTGAGACATGTGTACTTCGGCGCTAGTCTCAACCAGCAAACACAAGCTTTCATCACCCGAAATATGTAAAGAAAGATCATGGACTAGATCATGCATCTTACAACTTAAAACATAACCATACTCATCCATTTCAACATCTTGGAACAAGGAATTGCTTACCAAGATTTTGAAAATATCATTTCCTCCTCCATATCACCGTTTCTCGTGCCATCCACTTGAAACCCCAATGCCATCCAAAGTTGGATAAGTTCTTCCTTTTTCATGACGTGATCCTTCTCAAAGATCGAACAATATGCAAAACATTGCATGGAAATCGAATTCGGCAAACTATCAAAGCTTAGTTTCATGTTGCTTAGAACCATGTCACCTTCCCCAAACCTTGCTTTCTTGGATGGAAAACCACTTATCTTTGTCACTGCTATAATTTTGTAACATGCTTCCTATCACCTTTACTAACAATGGCAAACCACGGCATTTCTTCACAATATCACGCTCGATTTCCTCCAATGCTGGCAACGGTTTTGCTCTTTCTTTAAGCATGAACCAACCCTCATCATCTGAAAGACCTTGCAAAGTACAAGAATCCTTTGTCATATCGATAGTTCCGATTTCAAGTTTTCGTGTGGTGACAATAATGCTATTACCATTTTTTGAATTCACATTTACGGATTTACCATACAACTCCTAAAATTATCCCAATATGCCCTCTCTTCATCCCACACATCATCAAGGACTAGCAAATATCTCTTTGATCCTAAAAATTCCCAATTTTCTCTAGTTGTTATCTCACATTTTTTACTGGTCAGGAATTCATAGATCATTTCCAGAAGTCTAGTGACGTTAACCTTGACGGACACACACAACCAAGCTTTAACATCAAATTGTTTCCCGATTTTTGGATTATTGTAGACGGACTTGTTGAGGTTATGATACATGATATACAAATAAATAACATGTACACATCACAGAGTACACAGCGGAAGACTTATGAATATAATAGCAATTAATTAACTGAAAATATAAATGCGTAACATACCTCTTGCATCTCTTCAATACAAGTGACAAAGTGGTTTAACGAGTTATCCCTTACCGTTTTATAACTCAAACCAATTGATGTAACAATAGTGTGTTACACCACGTTCTTGTACACACGAATTAACAAACGAATTAAAGAGATTGCTAGATCTACAAAACCTTGTTTTAGAAAAACAAAACCAAACACGCTAAAACAAAACCAAACACGCTAAGGAGGAGGAAGGAGGAAAAGTAATTAGGTTAAATGTGTGCACAAAAGTTAACCTAAAACCCTAAACATAGCTTTGCTTATATAGGTTTTAGGACACTTAGGGAACAAGTTAGGGTTCAAGGTTGGGTTGAGCCCTCCCCCCTTTAGCTTTGGACGAAATTCAGCCCACAAAGGGTTTCCATAACTTGCTTTGTTAACCAATTACACTTTAGTCCTTATCTTTTACATTTAATGGTCGTTAGTCATTTTCCGTTAAATATTTAACGATCGTTAGTCAGTTTTGTGTAATAATTAATCGTAATCATTTTACATTAATTATTTAACTTTAATTCTCATTCGTAATGTGTGCAATCCCATGGTCACAAGTTCGAATCCGAACATACACGGTTTTGAAAATATAGACATATTCCAACAGGACTTAGCTAATGTGGTCTTCCCAATCCCACCCATTCCCACAACAGGAACAATCGTTAGCTTTTCTTCTTTTTTTGATTCCGTTAAAAGCTCAACTATACGTAGTTCATCTTTGTCCCCCAAAAAAAATCTTGCATTCGTCTAAATATGAATGAGTCTCCTCATGAAGACTCCGTGGAACCACATGGCCTTGCAGTTCATTGTGTAGTCCCAAATCAAGTGCTCGTTTGTTGACCTCTGACAACTTTGTGTTAATGTTTTCGATTTTATGACCCATATCTCTAAGAGCACTTACAATCATAACGCCGGAACCGGCGTTAAAGCCGTGTTAACCGGCGTTATTTGGTGTTATGGTTGGAACTTCGGTGTTAAAGTGGTGTTAAACCACCGGCGTTGCCACACCAACGGCGTTTTTCATTTATGCCCCTAAATGAGGGGTTGTTTTTGTAAATTGTTGGGAATGTTATTGAGATGTTATGGTTGTGGGTGTTTTTTAGGGATGTTAATGTTAAATGTTAAAGCTGATGTGGCGCTGATGTGGACGGTGTTATTGGTGTTATGATTGGGAATGCTCTAAGAAATGAAAAGTTTTTCAAATTCGGGAGAAAATGTAACTTTTTAGTTCTCAGATCTCGTTTCTTCTTCACCTCATGCCTTAACACTTCATATTGACCCTCGTCCAAGAGATCATCAGCTTCGCTAATCACATCTCTCAGCTGCTTCATCCACACCGTCACGGCCTTTGTACCGTTCCTCCTCTCAGCATCTTGTAACCTGGCCCGAATCATCTCCAACTTCCCATGAAGGCTTCTCAAACTATGTTCGTAACCCCAAGTAATGGCATATTCATTAGCAGCTATGGACAATGCCTTTTTCAGTATCCCTTCGGCTGCTGCAGTTACAAAGGCGTCAATCATTTTCACTGTTGAAAAGAACAAGAAAAGAAGCTTGTAAGAATGAGTCTCTGAATCATCTCCAACTTCCCATAAGTTTATTATGATAGAATAAACTTATTTAAGCTCATAAGTCTCAAAATAAGCCGAAAAATATAAGCTGAAATCAAAAATAAACTCATAAGCCCACATATAAAATTAAACAAACACCCCCTTAATAACCATTTTTTACCACATTTTGTTAATTTATCAATTTCACACATATTAATATTACCTGGGTGTTTGAATAAACTTATTTATAAAGTATAGTTTATCATATATAACTAGATTTAAAATTTATAAACTTACCTGTTTTGGTTTTTTAAGAATATGACTGGGAAAGGATGATTTTTATCCTCCCTTAGAGCACTTACAATCATAACGCCGGAACCGGCGTTATTGCCGCGTTACCCGGCGTTATTTGGGTGTTAAAGGGGCGGCGTTACTGCCCCAACGCCCGTTATTTGCATTTTTTTTTTATTTTTTTTTCTTTTCTTTTTTTATTTATGTCTCTAAATGAGGGATTGTTTTTGTAAATTGTTGGGAATGTTATTAATGTTATTGAGATGTTATGGTTGTGGGTGTTTTTTGGGGATGTTAATGTTAAATGTTAAAGCTGATGTGGCGTTGACGTAGACGGTGTTATTGGTGTTATAATGTTATGGTTGGGAGTGCTCTTACATGTAAGTGTTGAATTCTCTTAATCCACAAATCAAGAATTACTTTTTGGAAGAAAAAAAAGGAAAAAGGAATATTAAAAATTAATGTCGATCGACATATTAAATTAATAGAGAAAAGAGGGGTTGGTTTGATAGGTTTTTTAATATAAGAAATGACTATTTATGTAAAAAATATTGTTTGGTTGATGACTTAATGGATTAAGATTTTAAGGCGTAAATTAGCTGGCTGAATCTTAGCTCCACGCCTCCATGAGAATTGAGCTTAGCTTGTTTATATAAGAGTAGCTCGAGTTCAACTTCCTTTATTAGAAAAATTTAAGCTCTGAGTTATTTCACTATGTTGTTGAATTTTTTTTAGGAATGAAAATGAAAAAGAAGTAAAGGAGAAAATGAAAGAGGAAAGTAAAGTAAAGAAAGTTATTGCATTAAAATGTATTCTTGAGATTGAAAGAAAGTGAATGAAAGATACATTTTTGAATTTATAATTAAAGAAGAGGAACTAACGTTCAGCCATATGACGTTCACATACCGAAACTCTAAATCAAATTCGGTCGATTAACAATTAAAACGATCTAGGGTTGAATCTTTGTTCTTTCCACTTTAAACCTTAACTTGCATAATTAGATCCAAGGTGTTGTTGTAGGTTTGCAGTTGGTGTTATTTGAAGGTTCTGATCGAATAAGGAAGCCATAAGCATCTGGGTGTTTGGCTGTGTACTCGATCATAATAGGGCAGCAACATATCGAGTAGGTTTACTCGATATCGGACAATACTAAGGCTTGTTCTTTGGTGCTTCCTGGTTCTCGGACAACAAACAACAGTCGGGCTGTTTTGATTCGATTCGGGTTTTGAGCTATCGACAATAGTTGTTTGGGTTTACCTGATACGACTAGCACTTAGAATGGGTAACTATGCTGAACGTCATATGTCAATATTTACGAAAGAAGAACATGGTGGACTTTAATGTGCACCACATTCTTTATTTGCTAATATTGCTAAACGATGTTAGATGCTGCATTTAATTACCAATACACAATCGACGGCACTTAAGCCATTTCTCAGCCGCTGTTCAACACCTCACTCTGTTCAAGACACACCTGCGTTTCATTATTAATACAGATTAATGCATGCAAACCAAATAGTGAATGTTAAGATGACACTGAAAAAAGATCTTACCATGTCATTTGGCACTGTTACAATGGCTGTGTTCTGCTACTGCAGTCACATGGGCTTTAATAACCCCAGAGGCTTAATATCACTTAAAAACGTCATAATTTCAATTAGAACTACAACAATGATCGATGGACTTAAAGCCATTGTGACCGATACTGCAGACTATGTTACATCCTATACCAGTTTTTTGTTACACCTTTTTCTTTTTTTTCGGAAGAAAAGTAAAAAATAAAAAATAAAAAAATAAAAAAATAAATAAATAAAAAATTGAGCCATAAGACAATATCTTTTTTAACGAGGCTCAGATCTGCAATTCTTTGAGCAACTGTACGCACCCGCCATGGCTGCAACCACATAATGTTGCTGGTTACCCTGTCAAGATACGGGAATGCGCGAGGCACACTCAAGAAATAGTCAACACGCAGACAAATCATCATTGCCTTCTACAATAAAAATTGCAATCAACAGTTTCGATGTAACAGGTATAAAGCAACATAGTTAACCCTTTTGAATTCCTTTACAGCTCCTTGTGTCGTTTCAACTCTCTTTTTGCAATTGCTTGCACCAAGCGATTCGCTAGATTGTTGAAAAAACAAAAGGAACTGTATGGGAATTCAAAATGGGTAACTACGTTGAACATCGTATGTCAATATTTGCAAATGAAGAACGTGGTGGACTTTAAAGAAGAAAGAATCTAACTGACAAACATTTATGTTTCTTTTGAAAATTTAAATTAAAGAAAAAAAGAAAAGAATAGAAAAAGGGGGATTTTTTTAAAAAAGGGTGGTTGCTAGAAACTTTGCACTTTAAAGTACACCACGTTCTTCATTTGCCAATATTGTGTAACGATGTTAGATGCTACATTTAATAAGGAACACACAGATTCAACAGATGGCATAAATCAACCTCAATGTTGTTGTTAACATCCATAATGAGGCTCAGATTTACAATATCGTGAACCACTCTATGTGCCCGCCATGGCTGCAACCACATAACATCCGTGGTTACCCTGCCAAGATACAGGAACGCGCAAGCCAAATTCAAGACACATTGGCTAATGCAATCAATATTGTATAGTAGGTATTGCAAATAACCCAAATGCAACCTAGGGTACTTAAGTTAGTTCTCAGCCTCTTATGAAAACCCCATTATGTTGACATGTGTTTCATTACCAACTGAGGTCAATACATGTAAACCCAACACCTAGTGTTAAGAAGAAACTGGAAAAAGATCTCACCATCCGCTTTTAGACTGTTGTAATGCATGTGTCATGCTGTTGCAGTTACACGGACTTTAATAGTCCAATAGACTCAATGCTACTTTAAAGCATCATAATTTCAATTACAATTGCAACAATGGCCAATGGACTATTAAAGCTCGTGTGACTGATGACGCCGACTACGTTATGCCAGATGTCAACCTTTTGAGGCTCAGATATGCAATTCTTTGAGCCACTTTACGCACCCACCATGGCTGCAACCATATACCATTCCTAGTACCCTGCCAAGATACGGGAATGCGCGAGCCATACTCATGAATAGGGGTGGAAACGAGCCGAGCCGCTCGTGAAAAGCTCGGGATCGGATCGGTAAAAAGCTCGAACGAGCTCGAGCCCGAGCTCGATCCTAAGTTTAGGCTCATTTAATAATCGAGCTCGAGCCCGAGCTCTATACGAAAAGCTCGTTTAGGCTCGCGAGCCTAAACGAACCCTAGAAATATATACGTATATATATTTTCTATACGTATAACCATGTTAACGAGATCGAGCCTTGTGTTAACGAGCCGAGCTTCGTGTTAACGAGCCGGACTCGAGCTTGTGAAAAGTTTCACGAGCCGAGCTCGAGCTCAAAAGGTGAGGCTCGAAACGAGCTCGAGCTCGAGCTTTTTATATATAAACGAGCCGAGCTAGAGCTCTGGCAGGCTCGGGCTCGGCTCGGCTCGTTTTCACCCCTACTCATGAAATAGTTAACACATAGACTAATCATCATTTCCCATGCATTTATGGTCTCAGGTTTTCAAATATAGGCTCACATAGGAGGCAACAAATTTTTGGCCAACACAGAAAAAATAGCAAACATGTGTTGCAACAACAACTCATGTTACGCTACTTTGCCAAAATAATGCCCTTAATAAGCCTATAAAACAGACAACCAAAAAAAAGTCATAAACCAGTTATCGACATTCATAACTTCAAGCAAACACAAACAAGTGAACAACTATGTTACCAACTTTGCATATTGTTTACTCACTATCCCAATTTTTAAACATCCATTAAACTGAATATAAACGCCTTTTACACGATCTATAAACATCCTACTGCAGTGATTTCACATAAAATTAACAGGAACGCATCAAGGTATTTAAAACCCTAAAGTGATAAATCACAGGTGCTATATATAACACTATAAGCAGCAAACACACAGCTTAAAGATGAAAAAACCTAATTTAAAAAAACTGGATAACTCCACACATAGCAACATCAATCATCTGATGAACTATAGGAAATCAAGAAGATAAACAAAAACCATCAACTATGTCATGAAACCTCGATTATAGCACGAAATAAACCAAACCCAAAAGATAAAAAAAACACTAACCTATATCATCTATTGAACTACAACAACTCAAGAAGATAAACAAAAACCATCAACTATGTCATGAAACCTCGATTATATCATGAAATAAAACAAACCTAGAAGATCAAAAACCACCAACCTAATTGATTGAATGATCAAAAAAAAAAGAAAAAAAAAACTTTAAACCATACCAAATAACCAACATGTGGCTGAGAAAAAAAGAGAGTAGTACCGGGTAACAAATGACAAAGATACAACCACACAACACAATAAAAATATTTATCCCTCTCACAAAAGGAGTGTAGCCCCAATTAAATAATCTATTCATGTAGATGATATTGTGCTTTCACTTACACAAATCACTATAGATCTTTCGGTGTCAGATCGGACTGGGTTCGTCGATCGGTTTTTTTTTTGCTGCCGGAGCGCCGATCATTGAGAGAGAACGTGAGAGATAAGTGAGATATGTCCCGGGTAACCCGGACCCAATAAAAGAAACGGGCCACAAAAGTTTTACGGCAACAGTACTTTGACAAATGTTATAGAGCTATAATATGATGATAACATCATATTTGGTCAAATTGGAACTTGTCTTGTTTACTGTTTTGATTAATCATTGTTGAGTCTATAGTCGAAAGGATTCTCAATAGTGGTTGATTTCAATTCATTAGTCAACGAATGTGTTGGTCTCATACTTTGTGACGATTCTATGAGAAACTTAATAAACAAAACAAGTAAATGTTTAATTTAGATTATAGGCCGAAAAGTATCTTTTGAATATGTGTTATAATTATCTTTCAAGTAAATGAAACTTCACGAATTAATAACATTAAATTCTATAGGCCGAAAGGGTTCTTTGTTGTTGTTGGTTTAGGTACAGGCTCATGACATGACCATTTGATTGAGGCTTATGCATAATTGATTTATAAAACACTAGATCATTATTATTGGTTCAATAGGTCGAAAGGATTACCTTTGATAATATGTTTTCCAAACTAAACATCCTAATACCCATGTGATCATTTGTCCAAACATGTATGTTCTTTGTGTGCTTATTCTCATATTGCATTTCTTGTGGTTTGATCCGTGACAATCATAACCACCAACTTGTTACTTGCTTAAACAAACAAACGACACTTGAGTGCAACCAAGTCTCTTGGGACGACCTTGACTTACCAACCCCTAACTACACATGACTAGGGTATACTTTCCCGAATGTGTTCCTAGTTAACTGGTAATTCTTGTTTATAAATTTAAAGCTCGTTGGGAACCCATCAGGCGGGGAAAGACCACACAAAACCCTAGATCTTGATATGATTTAACTAAGCGATTAGTTATAATCAAATATCATTATAAAAGCACAAAACTTTAGGTATCTTTGTTAGGTCACTAGATTTACCACACAAGCTTAATAGAAAGAGACAAAGGCGATTTAACAATAAATCAAACACACACACGATATGATTAGCCGGTTATGCGTAGAGATGTATGTGAAAGAAATGAATTGAACAACCAACCCTCAAGTGAGGGTTATACAAGAGTATTTATAGGAGGGAAGCTAGGGCAACACTCCTAGTTCCCATCCTTTTCCTTATTGGGCTAGGCCTAGGCTTATGGGCCTTCTACATAAGCCTAAGGCTAATAACAAACATAAAGACCATAATTAAGCTAACTATTACATGTGAATCACTAACACTTGATTAAGGTTTAGGAGTGATTCCAACAATCTCCCCCTAAGCGTTAGTGATGAATGAATATGAACGGTGAAGGCGTTGATGTAATAGTGGCTTTGACGTCTTCTGACATTCTTCTTTCTTGTGAGAAGAAACGCCTTGATTCGAACAATCTCTCCAAAGGTGTAGAAATTGTCTTCTTTGAACAGTTCTGCTTTTGACGTCATCTTTGTCTTTGTTCTTTGATCATTGTTCTTTGTGATGGTTGCGATAGTATGTTGTTGTTGTCGCATCAAGTCGCCTCAGTGCGCTTCATTGCTACAGTGTCTCCATGTCATTCTTCAACACGCTCATACGCTCTTTGACGTTGGATTTCATCTTGATGAAGTTCTTTAAGTCTTTAACTTTGTAGATTCTTTGGTTTGACGAAGAATCATTATGACTTTTGTGTTGCTTTTAGATAGAACTTCTATTAGTGATGATGTTGGTATGAGCATGCGAAGAATCTGCACGATCATTCCGCTCCAGAGCTTCCATAAGAAGAAAACATGAAAACGGTTAGTAATAAGCGGATTTCGGCACTTACAAGTTTGAACTTCGAGAGTGTTAACAGCATAGTGTGAAAACACAACTCTAATTCTCACAAAGGCCATTCCTGAACCAGAGTCCCACAAGTGAGATAACGCGATGTACCGAAGCACATCTACGGTTCAGATGAGTCGCTGAGGTACACCGAAGCATCACCTCACGACTGTAGACCGTTTGAGACACACTAAGCGTAATCCACGTGGAGTTACCGAAGCGACCTGCTGTCAGGGCTGTTTGATGTTGACCCGGCAGAGTTTCCATTCAATCACCGAGGATCACGATGTGAACCTCTCATAAATGTTCTCGACATGATTGCTAAGATCGTGAAGGACTCGATAACGTACCACTGATGTTCTTATTGTTGAGCATCAAGTGATGAAATGTCAAGTGTACCTAAGAGATCTTTTGATGAATCTCGTGGCTCTAGACTCAATAGTGCGTTTTGGTTTTCTGGAGCGGAGACTAGGGAGAGGGTCTCCTTCTTCAATACCAGCAATATCTAAGAGAAGCCGATAGTTTACGTAGGGTTCCCTGTGAGAATGAAACAAGCTTCTGTTGAGAGAAACTTGAGTGGCTGAGAAGGTTTAGTGCATGCGTCACTGGGTCCATGACGACTTTTAATCTTCAATACCGGTGTCATCTAGTGACAACCCGTAGCATATGAATTGAACCCGATTATGCGCCCTAAGTTGAATAATCTGGAGGGCTATTTCTTTTCACCCTTTTCTTTGCATTTCTTTTTAATTCTTCAACTCCTTCTTTCTCCGATTCTCATTTTCTCCTTTTTATAATCATACCTAAGGACTTCTAAATTCTAACTATTGGTAGTATCCTTGGGTAGATCCCTCTGGCTCTGGCGGATCATAGGACGATTATTCCTAACCTTAATCACCTTATAACTCCATTGCCATAAAACCATTTTCAAGAAAATCTCTCAAAGGGTTTGTAAATGAAAACATGTTTGAACCACTGTGAGAGTTTTATCTTTTAGCAGAAATACTCCCCCTCCACATGTGCTTTAGAGTTTAGACAGAAATCTGCACAGTGAGGAAGGAGCGCGCACTTTTGAATTGATCGACTCAAGATAGACATTCCCCCGCGAGACACGGTTACGTGGCATAGTTAAAGAGTTGCATTGTCAGCTTTTAGGTGACAACTAGCTCTAATAACTATCTTGAAGGTGTGGACAACCCTAAAAGGTTGTCAAACCCGTCAAGGTTCATGACTACCAAGAGTTTCTCGAATGGTACATTCTACTCGGACAAGTCCTTTGCGAGACACGTTTACATCACTAGCGAACTAGCTTGAAATTATTACCCGTCCCGGACAAGTCTTTTCTAGTTACTAACAGTTAAGATCTCGTCAATTCTTGGGTTGAAGTCTTTTTACACGAGCGTTCATATAGCAAAACACAACATATTTCTTATCACGTATTTTTCTCCCCCTCAAAATGGCATATAAAGTGTTATTTTTTAAAAGTTGAGAATAAATATGACCATTTCTAGTGTTGCGGGAAGAATGACCACTGTGAACAATTTGTGAACAAAGATTTTAGTCAAGTACTCCCCCTCAGCGAGTGATATAAACGGTTGAGGTTTTGAAAATCATAAGGGAAAGTAGTTGTTCTTTTGAGCAAAACCTTGAAAAGTGAAAGGTTTGATAGGTTTTACTCAAAAGTAAGAAGCTTTCGCTCCTTTTATAAGGATTGTGGCACTGAAGCGTACCACAGGGTCCTTTATTTACAAGAACGGGTTGTACACTGTTATGGGTGCACAAGCCATAGACATAATAAATCATACATCCAAAGTTTATAATGAAAGAAGCAGTTCAAGGGGTACCAGGTAGTCCAGAGATGTTGCCAGGAGTGTGAACCGGGTGTTGAAAGCCGGTGATGTTAATCCTGGGTCGACCTCCAACATAGCTTTCCAATCTTCTGGCCGATCACTTCGATACAACCGTTCATCAATCATCGTGATGATCCTCTTCACATCCCTTCGATCCTGAGAATTCCATCGCTTAGGAGACCCAATCTTTTGATGTATATCCTTCAACCGATAAGCCAATCCGTCCCTAACCAACTTCAAAGTGTGATCCCCAAATTTGTGAAGATCTCTGCACGCCATCAAGCAATTGCGTTGAAGTTCACTGCGGTAAATGACGCCGAATGGTTTGCTGATGAGTGTACATTGTGAGAGCTGGTTGATGTTGGGAATATCAAGCTGCGGTGGAGTGAAGTTGACACGGGTCTAATAAGATTCAACTGCAAGTTGGAGATCTTCTACACGTTCTTTGATGACTATGCGTCTGATGAAGATGAGCAATGACTTGATGAATTCACGTTGTACTTCAGTTGAAAATTGTCTCATGCGACCCTGTACTTTGGCAAGGTACATGTCTTTAATGTCGTTGATAGACAAATTCTCAAAGTCAGCTTCAGAGAATGCATAATCCCTTTCGTCTTGCCTTTTGACCACAATCTTCTTGAGAAAAGTGTAGTCCCATTTAGACGAAAGATCAACGTGTTTGATGGCAACGATACTCTTAGTACTGAACAATTCATGTTGAGATTTCGAACCGGCAGCTTCGTAGTAGATTCTTCGGCGTTTCGGCCAATGGTGAATCCCATACATTGCATCACGGTCATACTCTTCCACTTTGTTGGAGAACAAGTGATTAGATCTTTCCTCGATGGCTATGTAGTTAGAGTATATTGCTTTGCCGGAATGGAAGTGTCAAAGATGTAGCGTATTTCCTTGAGCCATCGCCACCGTGTAGAAGGAAATCCAAGTCTTTGTTGAAAAAATAGCGGAATGGAATTCGAGGCTCATCTGGTTGGCCAATTGTTGGTAGAGGTTTAGACCAGTCGGTGTAATATGGAGGGTTGTCCCATTTTGTAAAGTCGATGTTTGCTTATGGGTTGAGCCAATCCATGTTGTTAGACATAGCTCGAGCAATGTTTTCAAGGTGATATTCGACCTCGATGGCACTTTCTGAGCTATCTTTTAACAGTTGAAAAGCTTCATTCTTGATTCGCCGCAACTCAGATTTCGTCATCTTCTTTACTCGGAATTTTTCTTGCAATATCTTTGCATGATCCAATGTATTACGGTCTACCAGTTCTTGACCTTCAGCAGGGTAGGGAGTGGAATTAACAAGTGTAGAAAACCATTCAAATTCTTTTGTTGTATCTACATCTAGCCATGATAGGACGTCAGCCTTGGGCGCCTTCTTCTTCTGTTTCTTAGGCCTAGATGAGGGTTCTGGTTTCTGTACTTTGTCAGGAGAGGCGGGTTGTTGTATGGGCTCATGGTATTCTTCATCGTCACCACCCGTATACTCAAAGTGATCGCCGGTTTTCTGAGTCTGGGGTGGTGGGTCAGAAGAATCCTGAGGTTTATCTGCAGAAAAGGGAGGAGGTGATCTTTGTTGAGCTGGAGTCCTTTGTGGTGGAGGCTGTAATGAATACTGAATGGAGGGTGATTCACCAGACTTCTTTGTGCGTTTGGGCTCTTTATCCTTATCCTGATCTTTGTCTTCATCTTCTCTTGAACGCTTAGGCCTTACAGCTTCTTCTCTGAATGAGGACTTGAGTTGGTATTCCAGCAATGCTTCAAACAGTTTAGCTTCATGGGAGGCAAACGTTGCAGAGCGTTTCGACATTTGAGCTACGAGTCGGTTCACCAATTCATCATCTGAGAAGATTGTGGATTCAACTGGATTGATGCTCAAACTCATCGGAGTTGATTTCATGGCTTGCTTGGCTAAGTGTAAGAGATTTGGATACAGTTGTCTGGTATACATCTCCTTTGTTAGTTTCGGAACGACCTCCATAAGGAACTTATGAGAGTATCCTTTAATCATCTCGTCCATGCTTCCTTGAAGATCATCCTTCATAAGCTTCTGGACATACTCCACAACTTGCTGCAATCCCACAACCTCAAATGGTTCAACCACCACCAAGTCTTCAAGTTTAACCCTACACAAACGAATTTAATCAACATCCATCAAGGAACACTATGAAGGAACCCACTTGGTTTGCAAAGATGTGTGAAATTTTAAGCAGCCAACAATCAATTCATGAGGCTGGATCACTTGATAGACCTCCAATGCTCACTCCAGGAAACTACGATCAATGGGTGATAAGGTTCTTTAGGTTTTGTGATCTGAAGAAGCCACACGGAAAGTTCTTAAAGAAGGTTATCTTGGAAGGTCCATTTCAGATGCCTACTGTCATTGTACCCGCCGATCCAAATGCTAATCCACCAAGAGATGAACAATCCAACATTGCTACTGTTGCCGACCTGAATGCAGAGGAACTTCTACACTATGAAGCTGATGAGCTTGCAATGCAATATATCATCTTAGGATTACCTAACCCAATTCTTCGAAGTGTTGATGCTCAAAAGACTGCAAAGGCAATGTGGGAACATATTCATCTTCTTATGGAAGGATCTGCACTCAATTAAGAGGATATGGAATTCAAAATTTACTTGGCTTATGAACACTTCATGATTGAACCTGGAGAGACACTAGAGTCTTATCATCATCGATTCTCAGACATCATCAATGATTTGGATAAACACAACATCATCATGCCAAGAATTGCAGTTAATACTAAGTTCCTGAGTAGTCTTGGTCCTGAATGGGAGAAGTATGTCATTTTTCTCCGTCAAGCGAAGAACATGCATCACTCTACATACGGATTGTTGTATGATTACTTGAAGCCTCATGAAAAGGAAGTTGATAGAGAAAGGATTCTCCGTGCTCAAATTGCTTCACCTTCACAACCGGAAAATCAACAACTTGCTTTATATGCTCAAAACAGTTATTCTCCTCAACCAACAACTCAACCAACTGCTACAATCACACCATATGATCCTTCACAGCCTCAATCTCAACAAACTTAATTGGTTCCATACAACAACAACAATGCTCAAGCACTTGTCAATGAAGCTAATGAGGAATCGATCCATTCAAGCATTGCAACAAGGATTTGCTATGATTGCTAATGCTTTTAGCCGTTATACCAACAAATCCAACAATCGTATTCGTTCCTCATCTAACACAAGGAATCAAGCTGTTGTGAATAATGGACGAGTTGAAGTTCAGAATCGTGGTTATGGTCGTCAGATGGGCGGTGGTCAAGGGTTTAATTCTGTGGGTAGGAATAACAATAGAGCTCAAGTGGTGGACCAGGGAAATGATCAGAATGGGTTGAATGGTCTTCGATGCTACAACTGCAACGAGAACGAGAAGGGACACCTGGCTAATGCATGCCCAAAGCCGAGGACAAGGGGCAATGCTTATCACAAAGAGGCTCTTCTTTTGGCTCTTAAGGATGAAGCTGGTGGAACTCTCACGGACAAAGAACAGAGCTTTATGGCAAATGCAGATTCAGATGATGATATGGAGGATTTGCAGGCCAATGCAGCTGTTATGTTGATGGCTAATATGCATGAGTTACACATGAGTGACACAGGCCTAGTGTATGACATTGATGGCTTGTCTCAGTACCAGAACAAACCATGTTTATCTCGATCTCATATCTCCGCCAACATCCGAATCCGGAAGGCTCGAATGTTCAAAATGAGTCGTTCACATCTCATTCCGACGATTTTCAAATAGACCCGTAGTTCATATTTGACGATCAAGATGACCTTATGGTGTCCCTTGATACTCAAATTGACTTCGTGGTTATACTTGAGGATCTAAGTAATGATCATGTTGTGACTCACGTTGAACACGCCGAACTTTTGCCTCATCCAGATTTTGCTCGTTTAATACAAGACCAACAAACCATAGTGGAAGAATGTCGTGCAATTAATCAAGACTTGAAAAGTAAAAATGCACTGTTAACCAAGGATTTTGAATGTTTACAAAAGCAACTCAACTTTTTCAAAACTCAATAAAAACGTGAAAAAGGTTTTGAAGCGACCTTTGCTAAATCTCATCAAAATGGAAAATATTTAGAGAGACAGATGCGTGATCTAGCCGCTTCGAAGAATGCTTTGTTGTTCGAAATAGAACAACTGAAACATGAACATAAAAAGCAAATTAACGCTCTCACCTTGGAAAATCAAAAAGCTAAGGCTGAGTTGTTAACTTGTCAAAAATAGTTCTCTGCATACAAAAAGCATTCAACGAAACGAATAGATGATCATCTTGAAGAAATCATCGGATTGCAAAACAAACTTAAAGAGTTTAAAACTGTTGTTTACAAACATGGTGAGTCGGTCACAGCCATTGAAAAGTTTACTTTAAAACCAAATCCAAATGGCTATGGACCAAATCTTGCTGATTACAAACCTAAGCTTTCAACCAAAGAATTCAAACCAAATCCGAAGTTTCGGTCAGTGAGAATATAAAATTGATAATTCTTTATGAGTGTTGTTGAATATCATCGTCAAGAGGAATTAGATGCAGAAGACGAGAGTCAATCAAAATTAGAAAAAGTTGTTTACAACAAACCTTTTAACTATTCAAAGCGGTCACTTTCGTCACACCAACGGATTCTTCTAACACACCAAGGATTATCATAAAACGTCGAGTCTTCTAATGTTAATCCCAAACCAGATTATGCACAAACTTATGGTCCTTTACCTTCCATCCGTGAAGTAAACTCAAAACCTGAAAATCGCAAAATTCTTCGATATTTTGACCTTTTCATGGGTGACCTCAAAACTTTACAACATGAGATAGAATATCATTCTGAAATCAAAGTTCAACACTTTCAATCGCCTCTAGCGCGAGAACAAAGAGAATTTTTCAGAAAAATCTTTTACCAAATGTTAAAAATTTGAAAAGTTGTGCATTGTCTTGGGAAAGGGACTTTCATAAGGAACTTGGATTGATGAAGGTCATTTTCGAGAAAACAGAAACATCTATTTCTAATACTAAACGTAAAAATAAAATGTTGAGAAAATATGTTGATCGACTCTTGCAAGATGTCATCTGTGATGTCCATAATGTTGTGTTATTGAATTCTTTGTCATATGCATTTGATTATATCTCTGCGATCTTGTTGATTACTGTGGTAAATGTTGAGAACACGATAATGTGCTTGGATCGAGTCCTTAAAAGTTGAAAATAAACGATTGTCAAACGAACTTTCAAATGCAATACGTCGTCTTAATTGGTGTCAAAAAGATATTCACGATCAACAACTTGCTTTTCAACACAAAATCGCCCGGTTGCGTGCAAAATCTTCTGATCCTAAACTTGAGCAACTGGATGATCAAAATGTGTCTTTTAAGTGTCAAATCTCAAAATATGAACAAGAACTTGTAAAAGTTAAAAGGAATATGGTGTCATATTTGATTTACTCAAAAAGACTCGTGATGAAGCATCAAATGAAATTGATCATTATCTTGCACACACTAAAGAAGTCATGCATTTTGCTGGAAATATTCGGTCCGAAAATCAAGATCGATTCACACTATCTTCAAGTTAAGAGAAATGTTAGGAAAGTATGAACAACTTCCGCCTACCGTGATTAAGAGAATAGCCCCGGTAACACTTAGTAATCGTGAACCTAGAATCCCTACTGCCAAATCACAAGTTGCTAACGTGCTTCCTTCTACTGAAACAGGAATAGTTGCGTCTTTTCCAAACGTCCGCACTTCACAACCTAGGAGCACTACATCGAAGAATAGGAAGTTGCGACCTAAGAAAAGATCAATAAGGAATGCTAAAGTAGAAGAACACCCTAGGACTATGAATAAGACTCATGTTGCTTCCACTATAGATATTGCGTCCGGCAAATGTAATAGAAATAGTGATGTAACGAATGCTAAACCTTTAAGCACTTTTGATATTCAGTCCGATGCACCTTGTGTTATTTGTCGTAAAAGTATGAATTCTGATTGTCATGACAAATGTGTTGCTAAAGCTATCATCTCTCGTTTAAGGAATCCTAAGAACCGGAATACCTCTAGGCCCACTAATCTTTCTAAGTCTGTGCTTGGTAGACCGCCCTCTTTAGAGTTTAAGAAACGCATTGCTTTGTCCCTCAGTAGCTCAGTTTCACCTCCTAGGAATGTAGTACCACCTAGTGCATTCACTAAGACTAAATCAAATACTAGTTGGAGATGGCAGAAATGGATATATAACACACTCGGATTTAAATGGATACCTAAAGCTATTGATATGTGTATGTCTACTATAACTGCTCCGGAACCCTCTAACATTTCGGGTTCCACATCTACTTCTATTCCATCTATGTCGTCTGTGTAATGCAGGTGATATAGATCATTCTCTGGATTGTTGATAGCGGATGTTCCCGACACATGACAGGCAACCTTAAACTGTTATCAAACTCTATTGCAAAGTTCATTGGCACTGTCAGATTCGGGAATGATCACTTCGCAACTATCATGGGCTACGGAGACTATATCAATGGGAACATCGAAATTAGCAGGGTTTATTATGTGGAAGGCCTCGGTCACAATATGTTTTCAGTAGGTAAGTTCTGTGATGGAGAATTGGAAGTTGCTTTCAGGGAGAAATCTTGTTTCATTAAGTGATCTACAAGGAAATGACCTTATGTCCGGCTCGCGTAATTCAAGTCTTTACACTATCTCTATGCAAGACATGGTTGCTTCATCTCCTATTTGCTTACTTTCAAAGGCAACATCAACAAAATCATGGCTATGGCACCGTCGTCTCTCACATCTAAACTTTCAAACCATCACCAACCTTGCTCGACAAAAACTAGTTGAAGGACTCCCACGATTTCGGTATTCTAAAGATCACCTTTGCTCAGCTTGTGAACAAGGGAAAAGCACTCGTGCTCATTTTCCTTCAAAGGAGGAACACAGCTCTCATGTGCTTCATCTTCTTCACATGGATTTGTGTGGCCCGATGCGCGTGCAAACGATCAATGGCAAATGCTACATCTTAGTAATTGTTGATGACTATTCACGCTGGACTTGGGTCTACTTTCTTCGAAGCAAAGATCAAGCTCCACAGATGATCATCACCTTTCTCACGAAAATACAAGTTCAGCTACGATACACCGTTCGACAAATCGAACAGAGCAGAGGCATCGAATTTGTTAACCAAACTCTTCGTGAATTTTATGAGAAAGTGGGAATTCATCATCAGACATCTATTGCACGCACACCCGAACAAAACGGAGTTGTTGAAAGACGAAACCGAACGTTAGTGGAAGCTGCAAGAACAATGTTAATCAATGCTAAACTTCCAGATTACTTATGGGCAGAAGATGTATCTACTGCATGCTATACTCAAAACCGTTCTATGATTACAAAACGCCACAACAAAACACCTTTCGAGCTTGTCCATAACAGAAAACCGAATCTCAAACACTTTCATGTATTTGGATCTCTTTGCTATCCGAATAATGATCGTGATGACTTTGGAAAGCTCAAAGCCAAAGCTGACATTGGAGTCTTTATTGGATATTGTGATAATTCTAAAGGTTTACGCATCTGGAATCGTCGAACAAAGGAGGTTATGGAAACGATTCATGCTCATTTTGATGAACTTACGGAGATGGCTTCTGAGTATAACAGCTTGGAACCCGGTCACAACCGCTTAAACTTTCCCCAAACCCCATCATCAGCTGAACAAAGCCCCCAGCTCACTCGTCAACAAATGGAAAAGCTATTTGCTCCTCTGTTCATTGACGATATTGATGAACGTGCTCCGGTGTATCCTGTTTCCGCTGCTCAACCGATACTACTCTTATACCGATACACTGCTACAACAACCAATGTGGAAGAAGCACCACCAGTTGACTCCAACACAACAGTTGAACAAACCGCTTCCAACAATGATGAACCGGCTGATGATGTTCTGAATAAAGTACCCCTATCTGCAGATTTTGATCCAAATGCGTTCTTTAACCCGTTTGCTAATGAAACTGCTGCACCTGATGTAGCGGAATCATCAACAAGCCATTTGAATCCTCAAAATCTGCACAATGTATACCAACATCAACCCTCTACACATCGATGGACAAAAGACCATCCTCTAGAAAATATTATTGGCAACCCGAATCAACCAGTCGTTACGAGACAACGTCTTCACTCAGATGGTGAACATTGCATTTATGCACTCACTGTCTGCCAATCTGAACCTAAAAACATCAAAGACGCAATGACAAAAGACAACTGGATCGAATCCATGCAAGAAGAACTCAACCAATTCAAACGTCTTGAAGTATGGGAACTGGTTGAAAGACCAACAGGGTCTACGTCATTGGTCTCAAATGGATTTGGAAAAACAAATTGGATCTTTGAAGGAAACGTAGTCGAAATAAGTCACGTCTGGTGGCTAAGGGTTATCGTCCGGAAGAGGGTATTGACTTTGAAGAATCTTTTGCTCCGGTTGCTCGTCTTGAGGTTGTTCGGATATTTCTCGCGTTCGCAGCTCATATGAATATGACGGTCTTTCGGATGGATGTCAAAACTGCGTTTCTAAATGGACAACTAAAAGAAACGGTTTATGTCACCAACCGAAGGATTCGTTGATCCCGCGTTCCCGAACCATGTCTACAAACTGAACAAAGCTCTGTATGGTCTCAAACAAGCTCCTCGGGCATGGTACGATAAGCTATCATCTTTCCTAATTGCCAATAATTTCACCAAAGGTTCGGTTGACCCTACTCTTTTCATACAATATCACGGGCACATATCTTAATTGTTCAAATTTACGTGGATGACATCATTTTTGGGTCTATACATAAAAAGTACTCAATCGCTTTTGCAAAACTAATGAAGAAAATTTTGAAATGTCCATGATGGGTGAACTTACATTCTTTCTAGGATTACAAGTTCATCAATCACCCCGTGGTATTTTCTTGAGTCACTCCAAATATGCCCTTGAATTGTTAAACAAATTTGGAATGAATAACTGTGACACCTATGCCACTCCAATGGCACATACCAAGAAGCTGGACGCTGATTTGCATGGGAAATTGGTTGACTCTACCAAATACCGTAGTATTATTGGGTCTCTCATGTATCTAACGACCAGCAGACCTGATATTGTCTTTGCCGTTTATCTTTGCTCCCGTTATCGTCGCGACCAAGCTGAAACTCACCTCTCTAAGGCTAAAAGAATCCTCCGATACATCAAGGGAACCATTAATTTGGGAATCTGGTATCCGAAGGATTCTGGTTTTGAACTAATCGCTTTTTCAGACGCCGACCACGCAGGATGCTTAGATTCACGGAAAAGCACTTTCGGAGCTTTACAATTTCTTGGTGACAAACTGGTGTCATGGCAATCGAAGAAGCAGGATTTCACGTCGTTGTCCTCAACCGGCGAGAATATGTAGCCATGTCGGCATGTTGTGCTCAAGTCATTTGGATGAGAACACAACTCAAAGACTATGGTTACGTATTTTTATAGAATCCCGATGTACTGCGACAATCGGAGTGCTATTGCGATCTCGTGCAACTCAGTTCAAAGATTCGAAATCAAAGCACATCGATCTTCGATATCATTTCATCAAGGACCACGTGGAGCAGTGTACGTTGAATTATACTTTGTGGGTACAGAATACCAATTGGCGGATCTACTCACCAAAGCCTTGCCTCCCGCTAGGTTTAATGAGTTGGTCCACCGGATTGGTATGAGGTGTTTGACTCAAGAGGAATTGAATGACCTCCTAAAACATTCTTAAAAACCTGTCAAACACCAAAATCTCTTTTGTAAATATGTTTTCAAAAACAAAATACAAAAATATAAAACCTGATAAAACAACAAAAATATTCTTCTATCTATTTTTCTTTCAACATGGCAAGTACATTTCTTCCGTCAACACTATAATCTTTCAAAATTCTGTATTTTTTCCGATCAAGTGTTGAGGGGGAGAAAATATCTAATTAACTGTTTCAAAACATTCTTGTACTTGCATGTTATCATATTCTGGTTGTTTCTTTTATCAATGGTGGTACATTTTCTGGTTCAACTGACACTCCTCGGACTAAAATTTATAACCTTTCATTATTTTCTTAAGTCAAGGGGGAGTGTCGTCAAGTTTCTTTCTTAAAATCTTTCGTTTGGTAACCAAAATGGAAGTTAAATGGCTTTGGATGAAAAAGGAAAAGGTGGAGGGACCAAAACTGCCAAAAGGATAAAGTCATTTTAATAAAAACACCCCACCTAACTATTTCACTTCACATTTAATACTCAAACCTAACAAATCCTACGCTTAAAATTCGTTCAAGAAATCCGTGTTTCAGATCTTCAATTTGTAAGTGTCTTTGTGTTCCTAACAAGATTACAAACAAAGGTTTTAAATCGTTTTGAAAATTAACGGTTGGATCTTTAACTATGGACGATTTTGTGTTCTACGCGTATGCGTATGAACACATAATCTTGTTTATGTGTTTGTAGTTAAAAGGATTGTGTTAAAACGTTTTAATAACATCAATGATACCTTTTCTATCCTCAAAACGAACCCAGATACACGAATTGAGTGAATTTGAAAATTAGGGTTTATGCGTAGTTTTGGGTGTTTTCAAATGTGAAGGTTTTTGGTCAAAATGATAGTTGTGTGATGTTGTTATAATGATGTATTGATGATATCTAGGCTTTAGATCAACCCAGAAACACTAATTGTTTGAGAATTAGAGATTAGGGTTTAATGTTCTTGAGAATTGGGTATTATTGATTCACTGCGAATTGGATGTTAATACTTGGTTATATCACTCACATAACTACTTAGAACTACCAGAAAAACTTTGGTGCATATCCTATGGCTAGAAATCATATGCGTAATTCATGAACCTTAGGGTTTTGACTTACGCGTATGACTTTCTACGCGTAAACTGTTTAACAAGTTTTCATGCCATAATCTGTCTTAAAATGAATATATGTGTCAAGATTGATGATATGATGATTTTATTTCAGGCTTGCTACTCGTATAACTCAGAATCAAGGTCATTGATACTCTACGCATAAGGATCACCTTACGCGTAGAAAGTTATGTGTAAGAGAAATCTTACGCGTAACTGTTACGCGTAAGGTTCTACAAAGGGATTACGCGTATCCTGTGAAGGATATGCGTAAACAGTGACCTCTACGCATAAGGTCTACTCCTACGAGTAAGCCTTACGCGTAAGGTTTTATATACGCCTACGCGTAAGCTCTACACATAAGGTTACTCTGTTCCTACGCATAACATTTCTTACGCGTAAGACAGATTCCTACGCGTAAGCTTGTGCCTACGCATATAACCCCTGTTTACGCATAAGCTACCATTTCTACGCATAAACCTTGATCAAACCTTCATAATGAATTGTTACGCGTGCAAACTTGTATATAAATGAATCATAACGTCACGAAACCAATAATGTCACTAATAAGCTTAAACGTTTTATATGTTATGATTAATAAGTGATAACATAAACTTTAAAATTTAAAGTTAACTAACTCACGAAACTTTTTACGACGTCATTGGACTATTAGACATACAAGTGACTTTGGACTCGTAACAACCATTGACATTATACGTTCAATAATTAGACATTAAAACCTTCTGTTGACTAACATTATGTCTTTCGATATGTTAGTTCTTTTGGCTAATGTTATTTCAGATCACGACATGGCTGCTCAATTGAATGTGGAAGCACCTGAGGTTCTCACCATTGCTGATATCTTCCCTAATGGCTATCCGAGAAAGATTGGAAAGAACAATCTAAGAGTTGACTTTGAAACTCTTTCATGCTCAGAGTCTTCCTGCCTGATTGCTGTGGATATTCTAAATAATCATCCATACCAGAACATGCTCTCACACTCTGCTACTGTTCCAGAGATCTACATTCAACAATTCTGGAATTCAATGCAAAGGATCAAAGGTCAAAGTGCGGTGACTGTAACGCTCAATCACAAACAGATCACCATCACACATGCAGATCTACGGGCTGTTCTTCTAATTCTTGAAATCGAGCCAACCGACTTCTATGCCACACCTACTAAAGAGACAGTTCTGAAATTCCTGATTGATATTGGCTATGATGAAGCTTCAGGAATAATCACTAAGCACTCTCATGTGGAGCTTAAGAACATTCCTCAACCGTGGAGAACCCTCTACATCATCATTACCAAATCTGTCTCTGGTCGTGATAGTGGCTATGAGCATCCCAAGCTCATAGAAATACAAATCTTCTGGTCATTAATCAACCAAAAGGACATCGAAATTGAAGCACTGTTATGGGAAGACATGATGTCATTTCTCAAGAAACTTGGATAAAAGATTCCCTATGTCGATACACAAACTGTTGATCCAAAGAGCACTTGGACCGCATCCCGATATTCCCAAGAGGCTCAATGACCCCGACAATCACGATATCTTGACTGAGCCTACCCTATCGGTCGAATCAAGGAATCGTCAACAAAGAAACAGGGTCTGTGTTACCTGATCACCTTCGACTAATGAAATCAAAAAGCTCGAGACATACAAAAGGTATCCGGTAGCAGTAAAGAAGGAAAAGTTGGTCATCTCGATGAGAAATCTTCGGAACACCTATAAGGAAAACCGAAGAGGAAGTGGAGGAAGTGCTGCAAGCACGAGAGTCGAGGACGTTCCCAGCGGAATCCTCCACGAAAGGGGACAGTTCCCGCCAAGGAAGCTGTTCCTATTTCCGTATCTAAGCCTGAACCGCAGAGAAAGCTAATTGACGAGGACTCTGAGGGTACTGCATCAGATGAAGAGACTTTCTACTCTGAAACTGCTAAAGATGACACTACAACAGTATCTAAACCTCCTAGTCCTCCAGTTGATCAAGGAAAAGGGAAGACTCCAGTACTTGTGCCTTATGAAGAAAGCTCAAGCTCGATGAAGAGCAATTGGATAAATCATACAGAAGAAGTTCAAATTCGTTAGACTTCAACACGTTGCACAACAATTTGCTCAAGAACAAATGGGTGGCCCCGGAGGGTCGAGTGGTGGAGCTCAACCTTCACCAGGTCCTGATGCGGTTAATCAACCCGATAAGGGATCTAGTGCCACCACTTTGGTACAACAACAAACACGTGTGGAGGACACTCTTGAGTATGACTTTGAAGAACCAGAAAAGGAAAAGACTGAAAAGACTTCTGGTGATGAAACAAAGACAAATGAACAAGCTAAGTCTGGAAATGAAGAAGATGTTGAGTATGATAAGTTTCTTCTAGATAGTCCTGCACGGTCAAAGGAAGAAACTTCTAAGCCACCAAAGGACCCGGAGTCTCCTCACATCTCATCATCATCAGATTCATCATCTCACTCTTCACCACCACCATCAAAGAAATCAACCAAATCATCATCCGGATCAGTAAAGAAGCCAACTCCATCTTGGATCTCTCAATCTAAGAATCGAATCGTTAAAGCTGTCAAACGAGTCAGAAAGAAAGATATTCTCTTCAAGAAAATGAATTTCTTCGCTGATCAAATACAGTATCTTCATGATGAGCAAGACAAGATGCAAGTTGAAAGGGAGTATGTCCAAAAGCTTATGAAGGATGATCTTCAAGGAAGCATGGACGAGATGATTAAAGGATACTCTCATAAGTTCCTTATGGAGGTCAAAAACTAGTAGGCGATTGATACCACTGTTAGGTCACTAGATTTACCACACAAGCTTAATAGAAAGAGACAAAGGCGATTGAACAATAAATCAAACACACACACACAATATGATTAGCCGGTTATGCGTAGAGATGTATGTGAAAGAAATGAATTGAACAACCAACCCTCAAGTGAGGGTTATACAAGAGTATATATAGGAGGGAAGCTAGGGCAACACTCCTAGTTCCCATCCTTTTCCTTATTGGGCTAGGCCTAGGCTTATGGGCCTTCTACATAAGCCTAAGGCTAATAACAAACATAAAGACCATAATTAAGCTAACTATTACATGTGAATCACTAACACTTGATTAAGGTTTAGGAGTGATTCCAACAATCTTATAGTTAAAGTTTATTAAATCGCACGATATCCAACAAGCTATATTGTGGTAGCTTCGAGTAATGATCCACACCCTCAATAGCTTGATGGAACCAATGATTTAATCAAATCAGATTTCAATAGTTAATAGTTCGTTTAAGTGTCAAAAGAAATAAGTTTTTACACATAACACATAACACATAACTAGTCACAAGGAATACGTGTGTATATTAACAAACAATAATTAAATCTCACGATATCCAACAAGTTATTCCTGGTAGCTTCGAGTAATGATGCACACCCTCAATAGTTTGATGGAATCCACTATTTATTTACAAAAACAAGTTTCAATATAAGTAATTAGTTTGTTTTTATTTTCAAAATCAGTAGTGTATATGTAAAACAAGTCACAAGGAATAAAACATATAAGCAATTAAAACAGACAGAAGAACGGGTAGAGGTGAAGACAGACTCTAATGGAAAGCAGTAAAACAAGTAATGCTCCAAAACTCAAGAATGAGTCTTCCCCAATTGGAGAATCTAAGGCTCCCACAAGGTTTTCGAGTTTGGTACCAAGTGGATCTCATACGTCATAACAATGACCGCGTAAGCCTTAAGATTGGAAAGAGAAAAAGAAGAAGTACATATTACAATAATCTTTTAATTTTCCTATTCATCTTGTTAACCATTAATATATTAACCAAGATCAAGATTTGTTAATTAAATGACAATAATGCATGTTATTGTCATAATAATTAATATATGTGATTAATTAGCGTAGCAAGCGACTCTATGTATAACCCATAACACCAAACGAGATAGCTCGTGATGCCACTGTAGGGATTCCATATTGATTAACCATCAATACAACGAGTACGCAGCGGATGGATCTATATATTTAATGTTATGAATTAAAACACATAAATTAAAACACATTAATACTAACCTCGAACCTATTGAAAAATAAATAATCACCAAGTCTTGATCTTGATCACGAACACACGATGGATCTCGTATCACCATGAAACCCTAATCAACTATAGTGACTTGATTTCTATCAAAAACTCACGCTACAAGTCCAACGAGAGCGTTAGGATGCTAGTACTTAACCCACGAACCACGAACTAGGCACAAAAGGCTTGTGATTGAGAAGAAACGAAAGCAATGCCCTTCTTGGGGTTTTGCTTGATCGTAGAGAGCAAATGGAGAGAAAAGAGAGCCTTTTGATTTTGAATGAGTGAATAATGAGGACCTAAAGACCTCCTTTATACTAATACAAAATCTTAGAGAACAAGTTAACTCCCTTTAACCCTAGTAGCAATATGGCCGGCCCCCTAGGAAGATTCTAGACCCCATTTTGCTTTTTAGTCCTTTAGTAATTATCTTATACAATTACAATTAATTTAGGACCTAACGACCTTTAACCGTTAGACTAACGGATTATCGACTGCTATCTTTATTTCGTGGATTATATTAATTATAATTAATAGTATCCATTAAACATATTATTTATATTTAATAAACGCTCTCTAAATGTATACGTGTGTGTCCCGATAGGCTCACGTAATTTCTAGCCGTACAATTATTGATTTACGAGCGCATAATTAACACAAACACTGGACCTGGATGGATACAAAGAAGTTTGGTAGATGATGATGCACAACCCATGCGGATACATCGAGGATTAGATCCGGGAGACATCGAGGATTAGATTCGGGAGACATCAAGGTTTTGAAAATCCCAAAGTGGTTCTCAACACCCAACTTATTACATACTAAGCATTTAAAGGGCTTTCATAATCATCAGTTCATTACCATAGTTGTTATATGGTGTCTATGTAGGAAGGGTGGGGGGCCGGTGCCCCCCATGGCTAGTCGAAAAAGTTGAGATTATAATGTAAATTTTTTTTAATTTTGACCTTTTTTCAAAAGTGACCCCCACCAAAAACTCAAATTGCCCCCATCCACATAATAAAATCCAACATTTAACACTCAAAAGTCTTATAAATCCTTCATCTCTAAATAAAAACTAGCAGGGTACCCCGCGCGATGCGGCCCTGTGACTAAATTTTTCAAAGAAATAAATGTTTTTTTTTTTTTTGGACTGCTGGATTTCACATTTATGTTTTGGAAGCTTAATTAGATTGTACATTGTGGTTAAATAGTTGTATATTTTGATGAAGTGCTGTTTTTTATAGTGTATTAATTGTATGTGATGAATAGTTTTTTTTTAAAGTTTTATTTGTACTTTAAATACTTGTAAATTATGCTTATTTACTTGTAAATTAAATACTTGTTGAATAGCGTTTTTTTACTTGTACTTTGTGGTTAAAAGGTTGTATTTTTGAATGAACGGTGTTTTTAATAATGTATTAATTGTATTATATGAGTAGTGTCTTTTAGTTTTATCTGCGCTTTAGATACTTGTAAATAATACTTATAAGATAGTATTTGCTTAAAATTATATTTATGATGGTCTTAAAATAATAAATAGGAGGGAAGTGTCTTCCTCCATTATAAGTAATATAGATACACGATTTATCATTGCGATTCTTGTTTTTTCTTTCGCATTTTATTGCTATTGTAGAAAAAACTATTTTTGCCCCCCACATTTTATTTTTTTAGGTCCATCACTGGGTGTCTTGACAATATCATACCTAACGTTATCAATGTTTTATAAATGTCATAATCATTTTGACTTTTTTATTCTACATCCAACGTTGGTTGATTATCAGAACTTTTTGTCATACTTTAAAGGTTTAGCATCATTGGGTGTTTGTTTGAAAAAGAACCATTTGTTGTTTATTGACAACCTTACTCATAAGAATTTAAATACCAATAGCAAGTGCTATATATTTACATACAGTTTTGTCTTGAAAATGCTATTGAGTGTGGCGTGTCTAATTTAAGTTACCAAATTTTAGTGTTGACAAGACATCTTAGGCTTGTATAGGATATTACCCCTCCAGCCCTCCGAATACCACAATGCTAATGATTGCCTCGGAACCGTCAAGTTTAATCACACAAGCTAACCACTTGTGAATGATCAACCGTAATAAACTTCAAACAGCTCAGAAAGCAATGAAGATCTAGAGGAGTATAGTGTATCCTCAGGTCGTTAAGTCCCAACGAGGTGTGAACACTGTAGTACAACGAATTTGTGATCGGGTGATATTGAACAGGAAAAAGGTGATGATTTTGAATAATTATACCTAAAGAAAAAGTTTGTAAATTACAGGGGCTTAAATGCAAATTAAAGAAAATTAAAAAGATAAATTATATTAAATAAACGCTATCACTATTTTTAAAATGATGTTTTTCTTGATTTATAAAACAAAATAACTTAAATAAACTATTTTAACTAAAACGTAAACTTAAATTACCTAAAAACGTGACTTAAAATGAAAACGTGCGTTATGTATAAAAATTACGCTGAAAAGTCGCAAGTAAAAACGTAAAATTTGTGAAATAAAAGTCCTACAAGTGTAAAAACAATTTTCTTACTTACTATATAACAAAAGAAAATTTTAGAAAAAATATTTATATTTTTTAGACTTTTATATTTTTTATTATGAATTAAATACTATTTTAAACTAAATAAATGATTAAAAATACTAAAACTATTAAGAAAATCCTGAAACTTTTTTATAAAATACTTAATAACAATACAAGGCTAGGAAAAATGCAAAAAGGAAAAGCAAGATCTGGATAAGCGGTAATAAGCCAACCGCCTAAATAAGCTAATAAGGCAAAAAATGGTTTAAGTAAATAGATAATGCAATCCATGACAAGAAAGACCCAAGGGCGCAGGCTATCCAGGTACAACACTATCACTCTCATAAAGGTGGGAGGTCTGTGTTCGAGCCGCTCCCATCTTTTGTTTTTATTTTTCTTTTGGACTTTTCTTTTACAAACCGATTAAGCAATATGAAATAAGCAATTTTAAAACTAAAACTTTTTATAAAAACCAATAATAAGCTCAGATTGAGCTTATTATCTCAACAGTTGGGCTAAAAAATGGAGATAAGCACAAGGTTAAGCCAAAATGGCTAATTAGCTAGAAAATAAGCTAAAGGGTAACTGGAAATAAGCTAAGTAACTGTTCACAAGCTAATATTACAACTGAAAAAGCTTAATGAATTAGAAATAAGCACTTAACAAAATCCAAATAAGCACAAGCTTATCTGTTTGCACAGCGCACTTTTTGAGTTTCTAGGCAACTTTAAGCTTATATTTAAGCACTGAAATAAGCTAAGAAATGAAAATAAGCACTGTAACTAATAAGTATACCAGTTAAGCTTTCCAAAATTCTAATTTACAAAGATTGGCTTCCACTAATAAGCTTGTGACTAGCTTTTGAAAAACTTATAAACACTGACTTATGAACTAAGTGAAATGGACAAAATTAAAAGCCACTAGCAGGCTAGTCAAATAAGCTAGAGATTGGAAACTAAACACTGGAACCATGAGACAGCTAGGTAAGCTTCTCAAAAAGCTAAAGTACAAGAGTTAAAGCTAACTGATAAGCTCTTAATGAGCTTATGAAACTAGATGGCTCATCGCACAGGGCATGATTTTGAAAAAGGACTTAAAACAAGATAAGTAATAAGCACTTTATAAGCTAATTAAAAGTAAACTAATATTTTTCTAATTTAGATAAGCAACAAAATTTTAATATTCCAAAAGATGATTAGCTAAATCTTAGTAATAAACACACACTAAAATTCTAAATTTTATTCAAAAACTGTAAAATGAGAAATTTGACTTTTTATAAAAATGAGCTAAGTTGACTATGATGAACTTTGATTGCTTATAATTGACTGATTATGTTATTATAAGCTATAATAAGACTTTCTTTTAACTAATCTTAACAACTTTTAAAGCTAGAATGATGATTATGCAATCAAAAATCCTAACAGTGAAGTAGAAATGAGATTCAAAGATCATTTTGACTTTTTAACAAGTTAATCGATTTTATTGTTGCACTGAGCTAAAATGAACTTAAATGATATGTGTAAACTAAGGTTAGCAACAATGGCACCTTATTTCACAGTGTACATAACTAAAACAAACACTCCTTTAGTAAACTGTTGTGAAGCCTTAAGCACTCCTTTAGTAAACTGTTGATAAGACATGATTAAACCAGAATTAACAATACTTGAACACATATACTAAGAAATACAAATTTTTAAGAAATGGCTTACAAATTGCTTTCCATCCAAAAACCATGAACTGAGAACTGATAACCACTCCTATAGGCTTACCACTAAGCCTCTAAACCAAAACAATCCATGAGCAACCCTGCTCATATGCATCTTTCATCTTCTCCACTGAATTTTGATTTTCAAGCTATTTTTGAGTATTTTTTTTATTTTTCTGTTTTTGATAATAAACAAAGTTTTAGAGTTACTAAAAGCTCTCAGAAGCTATATAATGAAATTATATGAGCTTATGAGTTCATAAACAACATTCAAATATTTTGAGAATTTAAGCTATAAAAATTGCATAAACTGAATTCAAACTGGAAACTTGAAATTTATTATTGATAAAGGTTCACATACATTCAAAAACACTTAAACAAGTACTTGAAAATTTAAACATACACAGGAAAGCTTGAATTATTTAAAACGACTTAAGAAAATTAAATTACACTACTTGGTTCTTCCCTCTGCTTCTTTCTTGCTTTATAAAGATCTTTTAGACTCCCCACATGCTTCTGAGTTTTTCCCACCACCATTGGATCTCTCAGAACACATCTTAGCTTTTGATTTGCAAATTGGCCAAAAGTCTTAAAGGTGTTTATAGCATTTAATGCTTCTTGGGTGGATATGGAGGTGGAGGGGGTTGGTATACAGCTGTGGAGATAGCTAGGTGAGGTGGAAAGTGGTGATGAGGTGGTGAAACCACCGGTTTTGGTTTGCGCTGTGGGGGAGAAGGATGAACGATCTTGGCGGTATTTTTAATTTAAACACTGGTTTGGGCTTTGGACTTGGGCTTGGGTTGGTTGGGTTTGTGTTTTGGGTTTGGATAATTAACAAAAAGGGTCCGGTTTGGTAGTTAATACACAAGGACTAAACTTGTAATTTCTTCAAAGTTGAAGGTCCTGATTTGACAAGTTTCTAAAGTTAACACAAGGACTAAACCTGCCAAATATGATAAACCAAGGACCATAAATGTATTTATTTTCCATTTTAAACGTCCAAGGGCCTTTTATGTCATTTTTGAAACTTGAGGGACCAAACATGTAATTTTTCCAAAGTTCACCATAAGGACCAATTTTGCCATTTATGAATAGTACAAGGTTTATTTTTTTATTATTTTCACTTTTTAAATTCACCAAGGACCATTTTTTTGACATTTTTCAAACTTTAAGGACTAAAGTTGTCATTTTGTGATTTTTAAACTTTGAGGGGTTTGTTTTGACAACTTTTGAATCCCAAGGACCTTAAATAACATTTTACATTATTTTGATTTACCAGGGACTATATTTGACAACTTTTGAAACTTGGGGGACTAAAACTGCCAATTATGCAAACTTGATACGTTTTTCATCTGATTTTGGTATTTTTGCATTTAAAACACATAAAACACTTGTTTGTGATATTTTTATCATTTTGATGCTTTTCTGAGTGTTTTCAGATGTTTTTGCAGTCTAGATGGTACAAAAATGATGAGTATTTAGACACTCATCAATATTGTTGAATTTGCTTTATAGTTATATTAGTCTTTAATCTTTATATTAAAGAAGTGAATTTGGGAATTTTGTGTTTAATTGGCTTATCTTATGAGTTTGATTCCAATCCAAATCATTATATAAATATAAAAATACATATAAAAAAAATCTCTATTTTAACTCGAATAAAAAACAAACTACCACACGTTAGATCTTTTGTTTTTTAATCGATAATAATTCATAAATGAAAATTTTGAAAAAAAAAACAGCGCTCGTATTATATTAGCAAGGATTGCTACGATGCCGCCGCGTTGCGGCGGGGCATTTTATATTTATCGATATACCTGGTCCCCCCGCGTGGGGGGGGGCTTCGTAAACTTGCGAATATTAACTTGTTATTCAGTTAATCAACTTTTCCAATACAGTTGCAGTTCATATATTATAAAAAGCAAAGTAGCTCATCTGAAGTTTCATTTTATATACTGCCGAAACAGAAATCACATGTATTTGTATTGTAAAAGACGGAAGTTTAGGATACTTTTACTTATTTGATAACTTTTGATCAACTGATTGAATACCTAGAAGTGAAAAAACTTCAACGCATTTGCATATGAATGAATCAATTTGGGTTGTGTTGTTAGCATGTTATACATGTCATGCAGCTAAAATTAAAATCCTACAATGTTGTCGTTTCCAACCTCTTTTAATATATATATTAATATGTTCCGTTAAAAACTAATGTATCTCGAAAAGAATAAGTGCCCACATTTTCGAGAGAAAAAGCTATTAATTATGTATAACGCATACAAAATTGTGATGCATTAAATGAATTGAGTAAGAGGCTTGCGAAAACAGCGACTACAACAGAAGCTGCAACACTTACCACAGGGGTTACAACACCAGCAACACCACCGCATCTGATCGCTGGTATAACGGTCTCCAGTGCAGGTAACGAAGCACTAAATCCAGCAGCAGCTAAACCTGTTATAGAAGAAACAAATGTAGTAAAATCCATGTTCTAATATACATATCACATTAAAATGTGTGACAACAATTAATTAGAGCTCATATAATCTAAATTAATGTTAATTTATATATTTACGGCGAACTACCTATGCAATGAAGCCCTGGGAGGCTGGAAGGTCGCTTAACGTTTTTTTTAACAGTTGCAGCAAAATACTGGTGGCCCAAACCATTAATCAGTCTGCAATATTAACCCATCAATCCGAAGAGCTATAAAAAGTACCAGACATATTCTGATACATAGTCATAGTACTTACATTGCCACTAAGTTTTCTCGCAACAGAACCTGTAGTTTTTTCGAACCAATAGGTTTCTTGACAGCAGCAGAAGTTGCTATAGCTTTCACCTGGTATGAAATATACACCTATAATGATACATAGATTCTATAGGAAGTGGACCATTTTCTAGCATCCATATATCAGTGAGATCTTTGTACATACAAATAAACACACCATTACGCACTAATCAGAAGGCTATGTTATAACACCCAACAGAAGGCATGTCGACATGCCCTGCTCCAAACAGCAGAAAGTTTAGTATGTATGCCAATAATCTAAATCAAGAAATTGATTCGATATACTTTAACAATAAAATGTAATGCTTAGACCCAAACAGCCGTAGTTTTTTCAATCACGTACACAGACAACTCTACTAATTGAAAAAAAAAATATCGGCTTTTGTCCTTGAAATTAATTCAGCCCAGTTTGCTTATAGAAATCATTACCAAAACCATTATATCGAAGGTAAAAGTGAATATGAACATTCTTTGAGCACAAAATCATTGAAAAACCGATGTTAATATCAGGGAGCTATAGATGATGATTTCATGAATTAGATGAAACAATGGCAATCAACCACACGTAGGTCTAAATGTATGGGCAGCAACCTGTCGTAACGATTCAGTGGAAGCAACTTGCGTATTGTATATACGATCAATGACACCACTACTAACGTGTAAAGAAAGACAAACCTGCAAAAAGAGAATCCCCTGGCACTTTCTTAAACACAACTTGCAAAGCTGAAAATTATAAGCAACATCACAAACAAACATCAATTAGCAATCTCAAACATCAGTAACACAACTAAGTGAGTACATCAATTAGCAATCCCAAAAATATAAGCAATCCCAAACACCCTTTCGCCCTAGAATCTGATTTCAATTCATGAGTTATACTATTCTGCTAGCTCAAATTCAGTTCGGACCACATAACAATCTAGAACCCCTGATTTCATAAAAACACTTAAATTAACACGAAATCCGAAAGTCACAACCCGACTTCACTTACCGCAAAAGAAAGAATTGAAGGCGAGACTTATGACCGCCACAACCTGGCTTCACCACCAAAATCAACAACCTCTACTATTATTGATTCCTATCACACCACATCTTGTAATCGAGGTTTTGACAAAATAAGAAAAAAAAAGCCGGTGATGTGTGTGGTGGATTCCAGAATATTTTAGAAAGCGTCGTATTTACTTATCCGGTAAACATTCGGGCAGGCACCTAACACGCCTTGGACCAAGTCAACATAAAGACATTCTATTAACCCAATGTACAGGCCACATGAAAGCGATAACGCTTATCATGCTTTTTAATATATATAGAGGCTCGGATCTGCAAGTATTGAAGCGTTACCAGAGACCTGCCATGGCTGCAACCACAATGCGCATGTGGCTGCCTCGCCAAGATACGGGAGTTGATAAACCATGCTTACCAAAGACGTAAATGCAGAAAACTATCGTCATCGCCTCGACCCTATATGTTATGCGAGAACAAACATTGTATCAGATTCAAACCAATGTAAAAAGAAAAATAAGGATTAACCCAACATAGCTGCAATTAGCAACTTCACAAAACTCCAACCATGGCTGCAAACACGATGTCGTGCTGCCCCACCAAGATATGGGACGATGTCACCCTTCACAATCAAGCAACTTATTGTAGTTACAAAATAACAAACGCACAAACGCAATTGTATTAATATATGTATTAAAAGAGGATGAAAAAGACGACGTTTTGCGTGCCGGTTTCCCGCCAATACTAAACAGGAATGTTACCTCCCAATAAACTGACAATAGATCCATAAACAGGAACGTTACCTCCCAATAAACAGGAATGTTGCCTATAATAAACTGACAATAGATCCATAAATATGACACTTAAAATTAAACATTAGAAACCACGTTCCTGTAATTAATAGGAGCCACCAAGGCCAAATATGGAACCCAATTAGTATCAATTATATTGTACACGAATTTACCACGCAATGGCTGCAAATTTACCAATTTACCCTACCATGGCTGCAAATTCTATCATTACAGCCTATCAGACACAATAATATTAACTATATACACATTTATCATACTCAGTTGAAGGCTCAGATTTATAAACAACTGAAAAAGTGGATTAAGCCGCCATGGCTGCAAAATTAGTAACTTGCCGCGCCAAGATGCGGGAAATCTCAACTTTGTACATTTGTCAGGAATTACCGTCACGATTTAACTTGTTCATATTCATCATAGCCTGGAATAAATGCATCTACGAGGCTGAGACAGGTTGACAATCGAAGAAAGCGGATACACCCGTTGTGGCTGCAAATATAATAATTGCCCCGCCAACACACGGACGATCACAACTTTAATCGATACACACCCTGCTTACAGCCACAGACCTTCTTACACTTTTAACAATTTCAGTAACATAGCTTAGAACCAAACGGTACCGCCATGACTGCAAGTTCCTTATGTCTTTCTACTTCAAATTGTAGCATAGTAGTGTAGCACTTGTACTGCAAAATAAAACATATATGCCAAATATTGTGGTTGAACTAACGGAATTGAAGTAAACTAATAACCTAATAACAATAACATGACATGACATGACATGACATGAATATGGTTTGTTGAATCAAATGAACTTTAAGCAATACAATACCTGTTCCAAAAGCAAGTCCAAACAACCTCTAATGTTCCTAAAATAGGCAAACAAACAAAAACTCAGATCATAATACTTGAATGAATGATTCAGGCAATTAACCATAATAGGTTACTGAAACAACTAAACTACCTTAATAATTTTGAGGTTTTCACTGAGGTGTTTTCACAAACACTTGGCTAATCGAATCATAAAACACAGCTGTCATCACAGTACCTTAGGGCGGTGAAGCAATTATCGTCATCAACAATCTCATCATCATCAGCCACTCTTTCCTACATACTGAATAACAAAAACACAAAAAAAAAACACAATTCAAATACACTCTAAACACCCCTGAATCTATACCCTGGTAACATGCTTCTTTCCTACATACTCAATAACAAATAATCAGGTAAATCATAATATACCAAGAGACAAATCGCAAACCCACCATCGAAGTTAACCGACCTTCGAGAAGAGTGCGATTTCATCAGTTTATTTGACAGAGAACACGTATGTCATCAAAAGTGAAGCGTACAGCAGTGATGATGATGATGAGATTGAATCGTCATTCTTGAGGATGGAAATAGAGAGTATGGCGCCACGTATTAGCAGTGAAGACACATATATGCAACGGAAAAACACACGTATATGAGAAGAAACGTAACAACGCCTACTGAAAGTCATGGGCATAGGAATTGGGCTGAAGAAAATCGGAAGAGCCCTAAACGACACATATGGTAGCCGTTTCATACTCTCGCATTAATATATACTAGACGAGTACCCGCGCCTAGCGGCAGCGATGTCTAGTTTTCTGCAAAGTTCCGATGACCCATAAGTTTCTTTCAACAAACTGTATTTGTAGCATTAGAGAATCGTTTTCTTATAACTACAATTCTGATCGCGTGGTTGCATAACAAAGATAAATATATAGTTTTTAAAAAATTATGTGGAGTCGATCTAAGTGTGTGAGTATATTTTCTAATAGGATTGTTTTAAGTTATTAAGATTTTTAGTAATAATAGATTCAAGCATTACAAAAGCAACGGTATTATGTAGTTGGCAATATTATATTGTAGTTTAGAGGTATAGCCAACATGTGTGACCGCTTTTTTCTTGTTTGTCATAATTTAAGTGATAACTATTTTTTTTACATGTGTAACGTTTATCATTTGGTGTGTGGCTTTTAAAATTGTAACTTTACAAATTGGATATCACCATATAAGATTATTTTGTACTATCAATTTGTATCGATATTTATGCATTGTTCAAAGTTTATTTGTTTGAGTACAAATAATTATCGCTAAAGATAACAATACTATTTATTTTTTGTGATTTTAATAAACTTACATAACATTATTGATACACTGACAAAAGCGGCTATACAATATATATATTAACTTTTAAACGACGATTCATATATGCTAGTCCTTAAATTGCAAAGAGCAACATTTTTAAAATAACATTATACAAATGACAAATTACATGTGTCAAAGCAAAATAAACCAAAAACTACAATTACTTGGTCTCTCTTTAAAAAAAAAATTGTCACTGTTTCACAACTACTTCATCATTTCTCATATAATTTTGTCAAATTTGAAACCCGATTGGTGGTTCAACTGGTTGAACCGTTCCGATAAAAAAACAGGTCGATTTAAACCGAAGTCAAACCGATAGGTTGGGTCGAAAATGTCAAATTAAACCCGTCGCCCGCCGGTTTGAAGCGTCCCGTCAACCCAGACGGTTTCAACAGGTCAACCCGTATCGGTTTCAACGGATCAACCCAGTACGGTTTCAATGGTTGTTTTTAATTTGGTAGATGTGCTTTAATTGCCAGTACAATGTGAATAAATTATCAGACTTTTAAGAATGGCGCTGCTTAATAAGAGATTAATTATATTATTTACTTCTCTCTCCATTGACCATGTTTTCAACATTCAACTTTCAATATTTTTCACTTTTTCCAATTTGATCATTTTTCCATTTTATATAGTATAGATATATAATTTAGTTTGAGAAAATAATATATCTCATCTAAATAAACTAGTAGTTTTCGTTGCAAATTGCAACCGACCACAAGTGAACGTGCCGAATTTCTTAGTCCACGTGTAAACATTTAATTGGTATAAATGACTTTAAAGAGAACTTCGATCCCAGCCGTTAGTTTTGTCAATCTATCGACAATCAGCTATGTGCTGGAACTTTATTACTTATATTTTGTAAATTTACTCCCTTGTGTTTTCACTTAACTTTCCAAGAAGGACCAATATTTTCATTTTACTACAACTTATAACTCGTTAGGCAAGTATAAAATAAGATCAATGTATCTTGGATTTCTGTAATTCTCATGAAGACAAGTCTATCTTATGATTTAAGTGCATTAGCAAATTCAAATGTAAGAAGATAGAAAAATAATATTGAATACAAGTTTATATAGGGATTCACATATTTGAAGTTTGATACGTGATTCCAATATTCGATACTAGTTTGAAACTAAGCATAAATGTCCATGACTGATTGATGTTTTTGTCATAAAGAACAAAAAGTATAAGCATTGTATTCAAATTTTCCAACAACAGATTTGTTAAAAAAATGTTATACATAAATTATTAAATCCAATAAAAACAAATAACTGAAGCAATGGTTTCTAAGGTAATCCATTCACTCAATCACACGAGTTTGATGACTTTTATTACATATAAATAAGCACATAAGTACAATATTCTGAAAAGTTGAAGCAAACATCACTAAAAATAGAAATTCTTTGATCAAATTAACCTAGTTTCTTTTTAACTTTAACATAAGAGTCACATATTTCGTATCTAAAAACAATTTCGAAAACCCCATAGAAAATCCCGTAATCCTTACCAAACCTGCAAACCATCCACATCTTTTAATTCTAAAGGCACGATCATGAGGCTTGATTCATGATACTTATGTTGAAATTGCGAGCCAGTTTCTTGTTAGAAAAGTGACTTAAACTTTAGGGGCTATTTGGTAATTTGTTTGACTTGTGCTACAAGTTTGTTTGTAATTTGGTAACTAATCTATGACGGTTAGTTTTGGCTATAAATAGGGATTGTTAGCATTAGGTTTCTTTGTACTTTTTGAATAATAGTTTTGTACTTTTTGAATAATAGTTTGGTACCGTTGAATTTGGTTTTGTATTTGGTTTGGTTATTTGAATAAAGCTTCCGCTTCGTTTGTTTGGATTTGTTTGTTTGTTTCGTCTTTGAATTACCAACAAGTGGTATCAAAGCCAGGTTCGTCATGAAGAAAAAGAAGAAGAAGAGAGAAAAAAAAAAAAAAGCTAGGTTTGTCGACCATGAAAAAAAAAGAAAAAAAAAAGTTGATTCGTTTTGGGTTTGTTCGAATTGAAGTTTGACCGTCTTTGGTACTGAAAAATCGTTTTGGTATCATCTGTGTTTGTCGACATGCATAAAATCATTTTTTGTAGCTATTGTTTTGGGATTAGTTAAGCGATTGAATTTATTTTCTTTGCCACCTGCAATTGTTATTGGGATTAGTCTTTGAGTATGGGCCACATCATAAATTTTGGTTATTAGTATGATTTGATATTTGAATTTGATTTGTAATTCGTATCATAGACTTGGTTCGATTCGGAAGATATTTGGCGTCCCTTGATTCGTTTTGATTTGGCGTAATTATTCGTTTGAAGACATGGTGTTAGATTATTTGGGTATTTGAATTTGAATTTGAAATTTGGGCCATAATTCTTATCGTAATAAGTGGGTTATCAGAATTATTATCCGTATCATATTTGGAGTGTTTGAATTATTAGAGCCCGTTTGTCAAGTTATTTATTGACTTGAATTTGGTTGATACATGTACAATAAGTTTGAAGTTGGACCGTAATTCTTATTACATAAGTGGGTCATTTGAATTTGAATTTGGTATTTATAATTTGAAGATCGGTTTGGTGTTTGAAGACTTGGTTCAAGTCGTTTGAATTTTGTTCTATCATTGGAAATTTGTTAGTCTGAAATTTTGGATCTTCGTTTGTTGGATTTCTGAAGATGGTTGCCCGAATTTGATTGTCTTTGATGAAGATCGTTTGAGCCGATTTGTCGGTTAACGTTTGATTGTTCGTTTTGAAGATTATCGGCGTTTGTATTTGTTCGGTTTGTTTCGGATCGTTTTTGGGAATCGATCGTTTGATTTGAATTTGGCTAGTATCACTTGCGTTTAGAACTTTGAATTTGATTTGAAGCCGGTGGAGGAGTTTAAGTCACGATGGAGATTGTTAGAAAAGTGACTTAAACTTTATGGGCTATTTGGTAATTTGTTCGACTTGTGCTACAAGTTTGTTTGTAATTTGGTAACTAATCTATGACGGTTAGTTTTGGCTATAAATAGGGATTGTTAGCATTAGGTTTCTTTGTACTTTTTGAATAATAGTTTGGTACTTTTTGAATTAGTTTTTGTGTTGGTACCTTTGAATTTGGTTTTGTATTTGGTTTGGTTATTTGAATAAAGCTTCCGCTTCGTTTGTTTGGATTTGTTTGTTTGTTTCGTCTTTGAATTACCAACATTTCTCATAACACGAGATCTTTTGACGATTTGTTTCAACCTTAAGTGTTTTTTTAACCATGTAACTTTTTCTTTTCTAGTATGAATAGTAATACTCCTTTTTAGTCAACAACGACAATACCAATCACTTTTTTAGACTTATTAACTTATCAGCTTAAACTAAACTTATAAAGTTATATAAGCCAAAAATTCTATGCGATAAGCTCAGAAGCCTGAAAAGTCAGCTTATGGGCTTTCAAAATGTACAAATGCTCATAAACCCGGTATGTAAGCTAACACAAACGATCCCGTAGACAGTTTACACTCATATTCATACCCAAAGATAAAAATAAAAAAAATACTGCTTTAAGATGTTTTAACTTTTAAGGTTACACTAACTTTAAAATAGGACTAATTAAGCTTTTTTAAAACATAGAGGGCTGTAAATGAAAGTTATAGCCGCTAATATAAAAAAGAGAGTGAAAGATAAAGGCGCGTGAAACAGAACCTGAATTTGATTTTGATTTCATTTTCATTCTCATACACACACACACACACACATAGGTAATTAAAATAATATTATTTTATTCCTACTGCTGACTTTCATAAGTCAAAATCACTCGATCAGTTAATTACAATTCATATGTATCTAAATTAAGCTTAATCACCAATGATCCAGCTTAATCAAGGTTCAATTTAATATAATTATTTTCCTTTAATTCAATTTGAATATGTTTTGTTGAATTTTAATTAAGATATTTTTTAACTGTGAATTTAATTATCTAATTCAATCAAAAATATATGTAAGCTTAATTACTAATGATGCATCTTAATTTAATTATTTAAGGGTTTTAAATTACTATTTTGTGGATGATTCATTTTTTTCTATGCTTATTGTGTTGAAATTTGTTTATTGAATTTGAAATTGATTGTGTTTATTATAATTAAATTCAGATTTTTGTTAATTGTGATTAGGTTTTAATTTTAATGGTTTGTATGTGAATACTGTATGTTAGATCTATAAGTGTAGTAATATATAATATATTTTTTAATTTTTTTAATTTTTAATTCAGTATTTGTGATTGATTTTTTTATGTAATTTATCTGTATAAGGTCATGAGTGTAATTTTATATGTTTTGTGTTATGGAAACTGCTTCTCTACTTTTTTTGAGATAAAAACAAGCAGTTTCGGATAAGGAGGTCGGAAGCTGCTTATTTGAGATATGAAATCAAAAATTATTTTTTCAATATCAGTTTTAGAAAATTATTGCATGTTTTACAAAATAAGCCAATCCAAACACTATATCTAGAAGTGCTTAATTTTTAGCAGCTTATAAGTGCTTATTAATAAATTGGTTAATATCAATCCGTAGTAAGCATATGTTTTATTTTGTTGCTGATTGTTGATTATATAAGCTTTCATAATTAGGAAGTTGTTTTGTATACAAAGCAAACTAATGTTATTCGGTGAAACAGGTGAATATAAACGGTATTGTATATACTTATTGATGTTGTTGAGGTCAAGATTCTGATAAAATTCAAATGCCATCAATAAAGATGAAGGTGAATTCTTCGGGAGACTCTTCAAAAGAAAATAATGGTCTCCATGTCTGTCAAAAATCAAGCAAGATATCCAAAAACGCTTTTTCTCATGTAAGGAATGTTCAACATGTAGCAGAACTTGACACGCATGATGCTAATAAAGCAAGTGTTGAGGAAATAAGAAGGGGGGAAACCAACTGTTGTGAAATGGTAGATGAAGAAACTGATTGTAGCACGGTAGTATACTAAACTCGACATCTTATCATTGTTTCTCAACATTTACTTAATGAAGGCTTATATTGATTGCAGGATCATTCAACAAGTTGCTCCTCAAACATAGAAACGATCTTCTCACCTATATTGGAGTCCATTGACATTGACATCGACCCAAATTTCTCTGATTATGGAGGTAAAAAATGAAGCAATCGAGATGCCTTACGTCTTTTGAATATTCTCTCCTTCCCGTTTTTATAAATGTTATACTAAATTTAGGATATACGAAAATATAAACATTTTGATTTACAATCTTGTTGCCGGAAGTGTTACTGTATAAAACTGGAAGTTACCCTAGTACGGAAATTGATGTTCTGGCACCCTGGATATTCAATCAGTTGTTACATGCTTCTTTTTGGGCGGATACTTGCAAAAATGATGGTTCATTTGTTGTTTTCTATACTTTTACATGATGTGTGCACTATGAGGTTTTTATCAGTTGAAATTAGCTTTGACATTCACCTATTCGGTCTGTGTAGGGAGGGAAAATGATCTCATCTTGCCATTGTGTGGAGATAATGATATTGACGATACCAGTAGGAAGCCATTACTATATCAAACTTGTAATGTGTCAGATTTGTTCTTCCCGGACACATTCGTTTCTAGATCATGTTTACTTGATTACGAATGTGATGAATCATCCAGTTTTACTTCTGATGAATATATGCTACTTCCTTTTCTCGAGGATAGCATTGAGACAAAAAATCGCTATCAAGAGTGTAGCGTTTCAGAAGATTCAAGTATATACGTAGCAATCCATCAATTGAAATCCTGCAATCAGGAATCCAATGTTACTTCTTATCCAGATTGGGATCCAGTTGAGTGCTTAGATCCACAATTGTTCATCAGGAATCTTTTAGATCTTTCCGGTCCCTCCATATTGCCTCAGGCATCAGGAGAAACAAAATCAGTAACTTTGGTTCTCGATTTAGATGGTATAAAAATCCTTTTCTTTTTACATCAGATTGTTTCATACTTCCATTCGAACTGTTTAGTAACTAACATGTATAATTGTTCTTTTGGTGTTCAGAAACACTGGTCCATTCTTCACTAGAACACTGTGAGGATGCAGATTTCACATTTCCAGTATTTTCTATTTCGAAGGAGCATACTGTGTATGTGAAGCAAAGACCTCACCTAAAGCCATTTTTGGAGAAAGTCTCGGAAATGTTTCATATTGTCGTTTTCACAGCCAGTCAAAGCATTTATGCTAAACAACTTCTGGATATTTTGGATCCTGATGGAACGATAATATCTCGTCGAGCTTATAGAGAGTCGTGTATCTTTGCAGATGGTGGTTATACCAAGGATCTAACCGTTTTAGGTGTTGATCTTGCCAAAGTTGTCATAATCGACAATTCCCCACAGGTAGATTGCCCATTAGCTTTCATGTACTAGCCTTGGTGATCTGCTTATTTAACCTTTTTTGTTGTTGTGAAAATGGATGTTTGATGCATTGAACTTCATCTGCTAGTTATAGAGGGTGTTTGGATATGCGATTTGGAAAATTATCATTAAACGGAATCAGATAATCATAATAAAATAGCCTTTAGAATAGTGTCCGGATGTGCTTCTGTTGTTTGAAGTTGTAATAATCAGATAATCAGATGTTCGAGAGTTTGTAATATAGATAAATAACTAAAAATGATATAGTTGCGATAAGTAAGACGTTTTGCTAAATGTGAGTAGAAGTCTTTCAAATTTGGTTAAAAGAAGGGGTAAATAAGCTGTTATACCCTTGCATAATTAGTTTTGTTGCAGCTGATATAAAATTCATAATTTTCAAAACACAAATCCAAACATTCCCATCTTCCGGTGACGGTTATATGTTTCGGCATCTAAGGATGACAAATTCCATAGAAGTTATATAATATATTTTCGTAAAAGCTATCTCAGACTCTTACTTACTTGTGGTTGTTTCAGGTTTTCCGATTACAAGTCAATAATGGGATCCCAATAAAGAGTTGGTTTGATGACCCATCAGATCGCGCACTAATTTCATTACTTCCTTTTCTAGAGACCCTGGTTGAAGCTGAAGATGTCCGACCAATTATTGCTAAGAGATTTGGTAACAAGGAATAATTGCCCCTTGTTCCTCAATACTATACTCACTTGCACCTTTAAAATTTAAAGATCCTTCGTTTAGATCCCCACAATCCCTCCTTCAGGTTTTACTATAAGTATCTAATATCTATAGAATAAAACATTACCAGTTTTGCCTCATTTGTCTTATATAATTTGGGTTTTGCAATGTATAGTAAATGTAGCTTAGAAACTCACAAGGGTGTGCTTACAGATTATTTTCGCGTTATATAGAACTTTGATATGTGGCTTTGTATTGATAAATCCATTTGATCATCTTCCTTTATTGGTGTATTTCAAGTTCATCATATCTAGGAATGTTAACCCCCATGCTTTTTTGCATCTCGAGGGGAAAAAAGTAGCGCTTATGATCAGAATCCTATACATCACGGTAGCCATGTTGGCTAAAAATAAATTTGGTCAAAATAGTTCAAAAGTTGCATAGATGGAAAGTTACCCCCGACTTGCCATTTTATGATACTACTTTTACACGACACTATAGTAAAAACAAAGCAGATAAAAAGTGAGAAAGCAAGGAATTTAGTCAAATGGTACAAGACATTAGTTTTTTTGTCATATTAACATCCAACACAAAGTTAACAAACGCTTCATTTCTAGCCCCCGCTATACAATTGCCACAAAAACCCGAAACAAGTTAACAACGGAACATACAAAACCAGAAACGAAGAGGTGAAAAACAGGAGATCACACCATTCATATATCGGCTATCTCCACCTATACATTTTAAGGCGATTCACCTCTTTCAGCTACCTATCAACCCCTTCCAAATGACCAAAACACTTTTACTTTCTTTTCTTTTCAAAATACACAAAACCCTCGCACGATTTTTACTTTAGTGCGGGTTTCCTACTTCTATGCATAGACATATATGTACCATTAAAAGATAGCAGCCTGCTACAACCAGCTAATTCGAGGCTTAAATTCAGACCGCTCAAAAGACATGATATTTGTACCCACACCATCAATTTTTAGCATCGTCTGACGGCGGATGGACTTGTATGTTCAAACCACTAGATGGTTGAGATTCCTGCAAGTTGTATATTGTTGACATGAAGATGCTAATCAAATAATGTTTATGAATCCAATTACTGACATTGATTTAGGTCCTATATAAATTGTATGTATGTGTTGCATTTAAAAGAAACTCTGTTTTGTGTAACAATACTAATTGGTCACAAGTTGCAAAATGACCCAAACCGGACAGAAAACAATCTTCTCGTGACTATGATGAACAATAGTATTGCAATGACTTTAATGAGACAAATGAAAAAGTGCGTTGTTTTTATGCAACTATATCCTATAACAACTAGTCAAATATTTAGTGTTATGAAGTCAGTTGCGTTATGTGCTACCTGATCAACAACCTCTGATCCCTCAGAATGGAAAAGAATAGGTCGGCATCGCTTATCTTCATTCATCAAGCTAGAGTTCTGAAAATGGGTGACAAGTGCCGCCTTTCCTTGGATTCGAGCATATGCCAATGAAGCAACTTTTTCACTATTGAACTTTTCCCACTTCTTCCCATTAAACACCTGAAACACAAGTTACATCAGCAAAACACATTAAAAAAGAATGATACATTTCAACTAAAATTATCTTCTTTTATATTACAATTTACGATAAGCTTAAGGGTACTTTGGTGAAGAAGAAAAAGAAAAGACCTGGTAAAACGGGACTATATGCATCGGCGAAAGCATGTTGATAAATGCATATCCAACATTACACTTGTTCTGCATTATGTAGCAGTGGGAATGGTCAGATTTACCTCACCTCAAAGACGAATCAGATGATATTAAATTTATAGATTTATACCTTGAAATCAATGGGCAGGTATAGAAAGTCGTAGGTGCCACTATGATTTTCATCAATGGAAGCTAGCAACATTTTTGAAGTATACCTAAGGAAAAACACACATATTTCAAAGTTAAAAAAATGATTTATTTTTAGATCTAAGACAGAAAAGTAGGTCTTACTTGTTGGGGATATTTTTTATCATCAAAGTTGTTCGAGTATCTTCCCCTTTAGCAATTTTGTCAAGATCAAGTTGAAACTGTTTCTTGTTGTCCATCTGATTAGCATTGTGGTCCACACGACGGTTCCGGCTCATGCTTTCTAAATTCATGGAACCTGGTCCCGGGAAATGGCCATTATTTAGGAACATAGGACTCATCCTAGGAGACAACATGTTATTCAAACTCGAGGGACCATTTTCCATCATGTTTCTGGGCCCGCGGGCATTTGAGAAACCTAGACCTCCGTAAGTTGGAGGACTCATGAATAATGGTTCTGAAGCCTCATGATACCGACTAAACTGTCGTTCAAAGGGAAGTCCAGTAGGTGCAGACCCCACATGATGGTTGTGTTGAGATGAACCAATGAATTGTGATTGGCTAGTGGGTCCCTTAGGTTGGTCGGGGTATATACTGGGACTACCCCATAAAAACTGTGCACCAGATAATGTTTCGATTCCTGAAGTGGTTGACCCATTTAATTGACTAAATTTATGATCTTGGAGTGAATGAGAATGTTGAAAGACGGTTCCATTGCTTGAACTTCCGTTTGAGAATATTTGATCAAGGTGGCTAGTTCTTGAATGATCTTTGCCAATTGGTGCTATTCTTGGTGGCTGAGGATGCAAAATGGAAGCCAAACCAGGTAAACTGTTGCTCATAGTTGGGCTCATTGATGTGAAGACTGGTGACTTGCTAAGACTTTGCAATGGACTCTGTTCGATAGGACTGCCGAACTGTGGCCAAACACCTGCATAGAGCGTGTAAAGAAGCAACTTATGAATGAGCTGATTTGGGTTGTGTTTAATATAAACAGGTCAAATATAAAAATATGCTAATAATATATTAGCGTAAAGATTTGTTATAATGATGAACTTTTGGTGATCATATTTAATATATTAACAATTTTAAAAAGTTGAAGGAATGGGCAAGTGCTTGTGAGTCAACCTGACCCAAAGGGATTTGATCCATGGTAAAATACTATCAGTTTTAACTCATTACCGGGTCAGTGCCAAAAGTCTCACCTGGAGGAGAGTTGGAAATCGAAGAACCCACTTGGAGTCTAAAACTTCGAGTGTCATCTTGTTCAAAGTCTTGACTTATTTGCAACATCAGGCTGAAGTCACAAAGGATCATAACACAGTTTCGATTTAAAAAGTGCCGTAATAAGGTAAAGAAATAGAAAGCAGTACATAAACCTTATTTTATGACAAAATTTTGCTAAAATTACTTGGACTAAATTTATTAAGATCTACAAATTCTGTCAAGCATAAGGTCATAATGCGTAACAAGCATGTATGGTTATTATAAAAGAAAAGAAAAAGAAACATTAATTTGAAAAAAAGTACTTACTTTCGACGGGCTCCACCAGGGCGACTAGGTTCAAGCTTTATGCGTTTCCCGGCTATGTCACTCCTGTTGAGAGACCTAAGTGCAGCTTCTGCAGCTCTAACATCATAATATTCAATGAACTTATGGTGCCTTTTGTGTGGTGTCTCGCGTATCTGTTATTGCATAAAACATACAAAACATATAAATATTCTTCCAAGCTTTCATAAAGAATATTTTAGAACATGTATGTTAGTATACTGTTACCTCTTTAACCTCGCCATATGCCCCAAAGATTTGAAGGAGGTCTTCAGGTGAAACCGACGGATCCAAATTAAAAACAACCAATGTTCCTTGGTTCATATCTTTGTCAGACGGGTTATCCTGGTCAAAAATGGTTATTAATTGGAATCTATATTGAGTTATTGACAGGTCTTTAAACGTACACTTTATCTTATTACAATTATAAAGTAAAATATTGAACCTTTGGAATTGAGTAGTGAATGTCCAGTTTCCTCCGCCTTAGGGGCTTATTCTGTAGTGCACGCATAGCAGTACGTGCAGAACGAATATCATAATAAGAGATCATCACAAATCCCCTGTGTTTACATGCGGTGTACAGGGTTCTGATGTCTCCATATTGCTATCAAGTGGATAAATAAGATAAGTTCGTATAACAGATGGTCAAAAACACCCACGAAAACAGGGTCTAAGTCTATATTTTTTTTAATAGATGGTATAATAAAATAACGCACAAGTATTGACTATTTGACTGAAGTTAACTACCTCAAAAAGAGTTCTCAACTCTGAATCCTCAACATTACTATTAATGTTACGCACAAATAAAGTCCTGGAAGGATGCTCGCCATACGGATGTTCCCCAACAACAGTCCCCGCACCATTCGGAATACTATATTGACCCACACCGTTGTTAGCAACCCCGTCACTCAAACCTACCCTTGACATGCCCATATTCAGACTATCAATCATATCAGATTCCAATTCCATACCACCTCCACTTCCAAAAAGATCCAAATCTTCTGACTCATCAACACGGTTAGGAAACAAATTTAAGTCAAACCCGTCCATCACACCAGCTAAGAGATCATCTTCATCCGGTAACAAGCTTCCAAGTGCATGATCTTCCATATGTTGATGATAGTTGTTTTCAGTATTATTCATTATTACTACAGACCAAAAGAAAAGGGTCAAATATAGTACTACTATATATATTATTCAAATAAAGGTGAATGTATCCATTTGGCAAGAGAGTGCGTACGCTGCTCATAAGGTTTAACTGGTAACGAACTGGAGAATAGAGTGGCATCGGATCCGGATAACATTTGCCGGGTACCGCCACCTCCCACAGCTTTCGAGAAATTCATTGGATACATATATTTTCACTGCAAACAGTAGATCAAAGTTAAGCATTCACAAACAGAAGACCTTGTTAACCGTTATGGAGCCACCAGGGTTACCAAAAACCTTTATTCAAATATTTCGCCTTTCATTCTAAAGAATTTATAACAATATGTTGCTTTCTGTTATAACAAACTAAACATAGCTGTTTCTTAGCGTTCAATGCAAATGTTACTATTTTAAACCATGTACCATGATGAACATGTGAATCACTAATCCAAGAAGATGTCGTCATCAATATTTATCAAATCAATTTGGTGAAATGAAACGGAAAAGGAAACGTCATCAGGTTACTTTATGTGACATACATATCATTAGCTTTTTTGTATGATATAAGCACTGATTTACCATTCAGTTTCAATCAAACACCTACATTTAAGAATTTACTTACATTTTAGTATCTCGATATATATAAAGTGAGTAGTAAATACTTTCAAAGAAAAGGCAAATACAAATGACTAAAACGGAGTGTTCGGGATTGCGTCAAAAGTGATTGTTTTGAGTTGTGAATGTTTGGCAAAAACTGACTCCTACAGAATCTCCATCGAAAGGGACATTCGCCCGTTTTGGATTGTGTTTAAAAATTGATTATTGCGTTTTCATCTGGCGAATAATCAGCTTGAGAGTATCTTAACCTAAACTGATTTTCTGAATATGTCACACCGCAATCCTAACTATAGGAGTGTTTGGATGTGCAAATAAAGTGGTTGGATTGCAATTTTTAATGGTTTGGTAAACACTGATTCCGATTTTTTCGGTTATTTAAGTTCAAAGCAATCATTTAATAAACTAATCATGAGCATAAAGTGACAAAGTAATGCCTAACTCTAACATGACTATATATGTGACCATAATTATTCAAATCCCAACAACCCCTTCGTAAAATGCAAATCCAAACATGCCCCAAATTCCTGTTCCAGCATCATATATTTACATACTAACCATATAATTTTAAGAACCACAAAAACACAACTCAAAATATTGTCCACACATAAAATAAAATAACTTAAAACACTATAGTCATTGCAATAAATACAACTTAAAACCCAATAACTACTCATATTACTTATAAATTAATAATCAACAAACCCAAATAACAAAAGTAACAATATTTAACCACCGATCATAACATGCAAAACAATCAAATTAGCTCACCCAAAAAAAACAAATTAAAGACAACAAACTACCAAACATTTAACCGAATCCTTAACTTTTAACTGCTACTATAACCACCCAAAACTAAAAAATTTTAAAAACTCATAATCACAAAAAAAAAATTCCAAACCCACAAATAAAATCAAAACTTGGAAATGGGTTTTGCATTTTCTTCATTTTTTACACACACAAAAGGTGTGTTTACTGTGTGTGAGAGAAAAAAAATAAAGAAAAACAAAAAAGATACCTGAAGAAGGTCAAACTTAGGAAACAATCACAAACCCATGTGAAATCTTTAAAAGATTTAACATAAAAATGTTTTTTGTTTTCTTTGATCAGATTTTTAAGTGTTTTTGTGTTTTTTTTTAGAGAGAGAAAATAGGAGACGTGTAAGGAGAGAAGTGTCTTTTTTTCCAACAAGTTGTGTCTTTATGTTTGTGTGTTTTTTTAAAGTGTGTGTCAGTGTGTGTAGACAGATTACACACGTACAAAATCTAAGAATACATACATACATGTAGTTGTCTTTTCTAGAGAGAAAAAGTGTGGGACTATGGAGTGATAAACTGGATTTAAATTTGGTTTTCATGTCCGTATACATATTTTGTGTGTTAAGTTACTAATTTGGCCTTTGAGGTTGGATGTGATGTCCTGATGTAGTGCCCCACTGCCCCACTTGCCCCTGTTATAATGAATTTTTGTCATAGTTGGAAAAAATGGTTTGGAGAGGCACTTTATTTTGTATACTACAATTATTTCTGTCTGCGTGGGCCATCCAGGTTGGATTAAAAAGCATCTTTAATAATAAAAATACGGATGGACCCATTTCGACAATTCATCAAACTTTAAACATCAATCCGGGCACCTTTCGCTTCCCTTCAAATTCCCAATCGAAAATCACTTTCTCTAACAAAAATAAAAAAAGCTATAAAATTTCAAAACCAAACTTTAACATTAAATCAAAGAAAAACACAAAATGGAAGAATCATCGAGTGCGGCTGATCCACAACGGTTAAAATGAACCTCTAAGTCTCGAGGGTGAAGATGCGATGCCACTAATTATTTAGATGTTTTATTAGAATCTCTAGTGATTTTGTATTTATTTATGAATATTATTGCTACTTATGAAGATTTTCGTGCATTTTTTTTGTTTATTTTTTATGTGATACTGTGTGTTGTATGTGATGATTATGTACTTGTTTGAGTTTTATTGAGGGATTGTTATAATAAATTGATGAATACTGTTATAAAATATAGAAAAATGAATTTGTTTTGGTGTGATTTTTATTGTGATTGTGACATGCTTTTGGTTGTGTTTTTAGAATGTTTAAATTTGATTGAGTTTATGAGTAAAACACTTTGTATATATATAGATCACCCAGTGTTTGATAAAATGTGTGAGTGAAAAGTATCATACGTGTAGTATCACAAGTGATATTTGAAGTTGGTGTATATATATTATTATCACTAGTGATATTTGTATTATCACTTGTGAAATTTTTGTTTATTTGATAGTTTTTTTTTACTTGTTAAGATTTATTATATGTCATGTATAATATCACTTTTGATATTTTATTGTTATTGTTTTGTAATTATAGTTAAACTTTTTTTTTGCTAAAATTTTTGATGATATACTATTCTTGTGAGTAAATCACGTTCTGTCATCAATCAAATTTTTGACTCCATCTTCGTAGATTCATAAAAGTAAATGTATATTGTAGCATTATAAGCATGTCTCCTTTAGAAGAATAAGCGTGATAAAACCCGAATGTATGCGGCGTACTTGATTTAACATTTAGCTTATGTGTTATATCACAGGTGATACATACCCATTCGATAGAATGTGTATGTATACTTCGATAGAATGTTATAATGGTATCCTTAAAACACGGATATTTATTCTACATATGAACACTTCTTTTTTGTAGATTTTAGTAGTTTATTGAGGGGTTGTTGTGAAAGTTAGATAATTATTGTGATAATATGAGAGACTTAATATGCTAAAATAAATATTGTGACTGTAACATACTTTTGTTAGATTTGTGGTAGATAGATGTGCATAATGGATAGATTGGGTCTTGATATGTTTAAAAGCGGTATTTGACTCTAGTATTAGTTGGTAGTATATCACCATGATACTGGTTCAGTGATTGCTTATTGTTAGTGTATCACATGTGATACAACAGTTGCAACGATTGCTTATTTGTAGTATATCACCTGTGATACAACAATTGTAATGATTGCTTCTTGGTAGTATATCAGATGATACATCAGTTGTATGATTGCTTGTTGGTAGTATATCACCTATGATATTTGATGACGTATACTTATTCAGTTTATATATCACGTAGGATATTAAAAAACAATGAACTATTCATACACTAACATGGTATATATTTTATGCAGATTTGAATATAAAACTCAGAACTATCAACAGATTTGAATATAAAACTCAGAACTATCAAGAAGCAAAAAAGCAGGGGCTGGAGGTGAAAGTAAAAAGACATTCGCGAAAAAACAACCAAGTCAAACTGAAGAAGTGAGCAAAGGAACAACATCATCACCGACAACACTAACAATACCAAGCAAATTAACAAAATCCACTTCTAGACATTTAAGCTTAGAAAACATAAAAACAAAAACAGATACACCACCAACAAATACTGAAAGAAACATCTGTGATATCACTTGTGATATAACAGGATCTACAACCACCAAAACCACCAACAGTAATTGTTGAACTGACAACAGAGATTGCATGTAAGAAAGCAAAGACAGTTGTAGAAAAAGAAGAAGATGAATGAAGAAGAAGAAGAAGCTACAAACGAAAAAGAATGAAGTGGGAAAGAAGACAAAAGGAAAGGATGCTCATAAAGCTGGCAAGAAGAAAGTTGTAAAAAATAAAAAGACAAAAGCATCAATTAGTAATTTTCTTTTGCTACTTAAATTGTATTTTCTCTTGCTACTTAAATTGTAAACAATAGTAATTTCTATTCAGTTGTAAACAATGATTTTGGTTTATCTAAATATATAACTTCTTTTGGTAATTTTATTAGAGTATTACAAGTGATATTAATGAAAAGTAAATAAAAATACCGTTGACTTCATGAAAAAAACTATGAAAATAAAAAAATGGCATATTCTCAAAATCAAACAAAAATAGGATTAATTAAGCATTGCTTTTGAGTAACATAACGATTCGGCAAAAAAATGTCAACATATATATCAATTAAAGAATAATATCACAAGTGATACATGTCATAAACAAGTAAAAACATGTAAACACATAAATGATGTAAATATTTCATCATTTTCATGCTTTATCACAAGTGATAAAATGACAAAATATTTCATAAACTCACAAAGACCTCATAAAAATTAATTTCAACTATTTATCACAAGAGATACATAACTTCTAATTTATGACAAAGACGGGGCTTGGAACCAAGAAGCTCATTTGCAATTGCTTTTAGCATATCACCATCTTGACCAGATTCAATGATATTCGGATAACGCACAAAAGCTTTCTTGAATGCTTGGATAACCATATACAAGATTCATAGTTTCATTCTTAAGCGGACCGAACTAACGGTAACACATATCTGTGATTGTCAATTGCGATAAAACACAAAACCATCATGTACTAGAAAGAAATATATCGGGTGATAATATATACAAAATGTACAAAAAACAATGAAATCTCACAGGAGATATTACAAATTAAAAAGCATACTTGTTTGTTTTGTATGTGGCATAAAAAGAGACGATATCACCGAACTATTTGTGATTGCAATTTGCAAAAAAATGGCTCCATCAAACGAAAGAATCAACAATAAATGTAGTTGTGGTTCAAAAAAGCACAACAGCTCCACAAAACAAATTGAAGAAGCTCAAACAACTTTGATATTGCTTGTGATATCATAAGATCCTCCATTACCACAACTGATTCAACAAAATAAAAGAAAGCTGACACACCTATGATATCACTTGTGATGTCAAATGTGATATCACTTGTGATACAACTGAGAAACCAACAATACAGAAAAGCAAAAAGGAGAAAAGCGTAATCTCAAGTACAACACACACGAGTCTTAGCATCTTCGTAATTAACCAAATTACATGATTCTAAACAGGGTTTAAGTTGTAATCAACAACCTTTCTTTTGAACTTTTCAAGTGACCGAATATATGCAATCACATAAGGATCAGACTTCCCAATCATTTCCATGTTTTTCAAATTATTTTCCTTCACGATTGTTAAGGTAAGCATTCCTTTTGGCTTAAGCTCTAGGTCACTGCGCAATTATCGGACAATATATCAAATTTGCATCACCTCAGATATAGAGTGATGGAGAAAGAAAAATATAAAACACACTAAAATAATTCAAAAGGACGCCATTCAGAAAAATGAAAATAAGCATCAACTAATGCAACATAGGATATGATTACTCATTTACAATAACTACAGTACACTTTGATTAATTTCCTAAAGCTTGTTTATTCAAATAAATATTTTTGATTTGGTTATATATGAAATGATGGACAAACAGGAACATGTGATTGCTTCTCAACTTGTGTATCCCTCTCTTAGGCATTTTGTCAAACACCTTCCATGCATCAAATTTCTATCAATTCACCCATCCTAAAATGATATCATAAAACCTAATGCTACTCACAATCTAAAACATAAACTAAAAGTATCAAATAAACAAATTTTCACAAGTGATAATACACATATCACAAGTGATAATACACATATCTGATACTTCAAATATCATCGGTGATACTACGTCACGGTACATAGCAGATTCAAAACAACAATCGGACATAAAAACGACATTCAAATGCGATTAAAAACAAAAATTCAACTAACAACTTAATTAATAGCGAATTACATGAGCAGATAACAAGATTATCAAACATTTTTCACTCACACATTTTATCAAACACTTGGTGTGCAACTTCATAAGAATGAATGTTAACAACTTGATCAACATAATTAACAACCGATCAACAACATTATCAACCGCAACAACATCAATCAAATCAGCTTCTGAAACAAACGGTTCATTCAAATCAAAAGAAGACATAAAAAAGGATGATATGATCGGGAGGTGATGATGAAATGATGATCTGAATGGTGGTGATCAGTAATGCGATGATCAAATGGTAATAGTTGATTGGAATAACTACTTTTTGGAGGGAAATGATGAGGCAGGGTTGGGAGGAAAATACCCGATAGCGTGTGAGAAAAAAAAATGAAATGAAGAAGAAAAAAAAAAAGAAAAAAGTCTTTATATAGTTGGGAGAATTAAGGTTAAGCATATTAAATTTTAGGTTAATCCCCACAATTAGATCAAAATAGATGGATGGTGGGGATTTGTTCATTGGTAAGCATCAAAATAAAGGTAAGCAAATGAAAATTTCTCATGGTTTGGAATATAAACTGAATGGGTTGTTATAGATGCCCTTGTAGTAATAGAGGTGGCTAAAACACGGTTCGGTCAAAAACTGGTTTTGGTTTCAAACCGGTTCCGGTCCTTAGTTAAAGTTGATGAATCGGTGCGTAAAAATTGGTTTAGTTTTTTTGGATCCGGGGTTTAAAAAACCGGGACCGGTATAACCGGTTCCGGTTCGTTTCCAATACCATTTCCAACTAAAAATCGGTTAAACCGGCTCTAAAAAATCGGTCGACCAAATCCTTAACAATAGCCTTGCAAAATTGTCGATCACAGTTTTTTTTTCTTTTTCTTTTTCTTTTTTTCGTTCGCGTTTTTTACTTAATAAACTTCGACTTTTATTCAATAAACTCATAAATGTCACACATAAAGTACTTGAATCACAAAATCACAAATTTAATACATTTTAACTATTTATTCATCATCGGTTTCATCTTCAACTTCGGTAGTGACCCTAGCGGCGCTTGTAGCTTCATCGAAAGCGACTTCTTCTTCAGAAAGATTGATTACATAACCCTCTTCCACCTCGACCTCTTGTAATTGTTTTTCGTATTCCATCGGTTCTTCAAGTATTGAAACGTGTTGTATACGTTCATTCACATCTAAATAATCCTTCAAGCAAATACACATCTCCAAAGATAATGGTGTGAGTCTTGTTCTTCTTACCGATAATATCCTTCTAGTAGTAGAAAAAGCGGATTTCGAAGCAACGGTAGAAGCTTGTACGCTTAGTAAATCCTGGGCCATTCTGGCTAGAACGGAAATGAGGTTCCCTTTGTTTCAACCAATTCAAAACATCAAAATTCTTGAACTCTTTGGGTGTGATAGTGTTTAACCAATCGGTTCCCGTATATCTCCCAGATTTGTTGCTCGATAAATTCTCACTCCTAGCCCGTTTACCGCTTTCTTGTCTTAAATTTGAAAATAAGTCCAAATCCGGATCCACGGTTGAAGCCGAAGTCCAAATCGTTGAAGCTGAACTCGTTCCAACATTTGTTGTACCATATTTCTCAAAATAAACATCAAATAAACGTTTGAAATTATATTTAAACATGTCTTGTGCTTTTTTACATAAAAAGGGTCTATTTGAAGCAAATCCAAATCGTTAGCAATCTTATCGATAAGATATTCCACCACGCTAATGTTCAAACATGGGTTCATTGCGGCGGCACAAGTAATTACCGGTGGAATTTCTTCGAATTATTTGCTAAGTTTTTCTTTCATCCGTACAACCATATTCGCAAGGACCATCATATTCGTATGATCCTATTTTTCTACACATCATAAAAAGTTGGTTGAGGACCAAATGACTCGTGAGATAATAAACACCCGATAACATAGTTGTTGCGGTTTACAAACTTTGAGTAATTCGATTATTTTTTTAATAGTATCCCAGTTGTCAACCGAAAATGGTACTATATCCGGCCTTTAGATGTAGAGCAAAGTTCATCATGAAAATGTTGTAACGTTACTTTTTGGCGTAAACCACAAACAAACATGTTATAAGTCGAATTCAATCTTGTAGGAACGTCCCAATTTGGGGATAAAAAAATTCGGGGTTGATGACACAATTTATATAATCCATATCTTTGCTCCCGATTGAAAAATATCTTATAACATTTTTCTAAAAGCTTCTCTTATATTATACATTTGCTCGGTCGCTAGTCCGCTTTGCACAACCAAGTTAATGATGTGTGCCACACATCGACTATGATAAAAAAAAATGCCATCAAGAGGTGGTCGGCATTTTAGTATTAGCTTTCTAGCCGCATTTGTATTATTAGAAACGTTATCAAATGATATTGAAAAAACTTTTTTTTTCTATTTTAAACGTTTTCATAACATATCGCAACAGCATACTTAAATCTTCACCCGTGTGCGGATATTCATAGTTTTTCATACCTATAGTATGTTTCATCATTTGCCAAGTAACGGGATCAACCCGATGTGCGGTAACACAAATGTAAGAACGGGGCAAACCATGACCAGCTGAGCAAACATCGGTTGTTAAGTTTACACTAGTTTCAAAAGCATCAAAACCAAGTATTAATTCATTTTTAACCTTTACCCAAGATTTATGTAGGATCGTGAATATTATGTTGTTTGATGATTCTGGTGGTCTAGGACAATGATTAAACAAGAAAGCCATTAGAGAGATGAAGAGAGTTGAGAGGAGGTTCCTTGAAGAGAGTTGCTTTAGAAAAATGAAAGGTTTATTCAAAGAAGCCACACCCCTTCCATGGATGGAAGGGGTATTTATACTAACAAACAACACGACCTCCTATCGGCTGTGGATCGGTATACGAGTGGGTAAAGACCCGTCCTTCCTCGCGGTGTTACACTAAACTATACTATGCTACTAAATAACTAATAAACTACTAAATAACGTAAATAACGACTAGTCTATGAGCTAACTTATGCTAGATAATATTTTGGGTGACCGACTCTTCACTATGGAATTTTCTAATTCCTAACAATCTCCCCTAAGGGAGGTCACCCCATGTTTTACATTTGAATCTAGCATACTATTCTTGACTTTGTTCTTGAGCTCGTAGACTTCAATTCTTCATTTCAGCAATCTTTGTGCTTTAGTGTTTCTTCAAAGTCCGCATAGTTTTGTACTTTTAGTGGAGGCCTTTAGCGATCCACATCTTTGATGATCTTTGAGCTTTCTTTGAGATCATCGACCCACAGTAAATCTGGATCACCCTTTATTGTGTTGCCATCATGTGAAGTTGTGACTTTGGATCGACATGCTCACACTTTTGAATCATGACATCTTTCCATCAGTGAAGCCTTACTGGTTCATGATATTTGCGGCAGCGAAGCGAAGCATAGTATAAAATATCGAGCGGGTTATGTAGATATGCACCAGTCATGATTTCTTCAATTAAGTATGGATGCTGTGAGCATGCGGCTTTAGATTGACTCCTCAATTACGATCGGTACCGCCCGTCCAAATGTACCTACAAACAACAGTTAGCATAAAACACACGAAAGTGTCTTTGATCACTTTCGTTGAATTGAGGTACACGACCCACGATTCCCTTGATCGGTACAAATCTTTGTGATCGGGTAGGATTCCTAAGAATCTCCTTGACAGGTTTCGCTGTTTCTAGTTGTTCTCAAACCGAATCTCAAAAGACAACAATGGAGTGAACCGAATTGAGATTCAGCGATTGATGAAAAATGATTTGAAAACAATCGCGTATTGCTTGAAGAAAGAGTTTTGCAATACGACGAAGGTTTTATGAGAAAGATCAATTTTCAATCAAAATACCTTTTGTATTAGAAATGATTACACATTCGATGCTAGCGAAAAGAAGATTTGCACATCGAGCGGTTTTTCTAAAAGTATTTTTCAATCAGAGATACTTTTTGTGTTTGAAAATGAATACACATTCGACATGCTAGAGAAAAGAAGATTTGCACATCGAGCGGTTTTTCCAAAAGTATTCGTCAATTCCATTCTGGACCAAGGTTGATTCAAGAATGAATGCCCATTAAGCTTGATCTTTGCAAGATTTCACATGTCACCCACCAAGAGCTTGTTTGATGTTGGCTCTAGAAGGATTTCCATCTTCATTGTGAATATTTTTTTTACATATCACTTTCGGATGTTACAGCAATACCACAAGGATAATGCGTAGGACTCTTAATATATTCTTACTTTCCACATTGTGTGAAACGGCAAGTCTTCATTAATTTAGTGTCCTAATGAGATATTGTGGATGATCTCTTGGCTCTAGACTCAATTTTGAACATTTGGTTCCTATCTGGAGACTAGGAGAGTCTCCTTCTTCAATATCAACAATCTCTAAGAGAAAGTCGATAGATTATGTAGGTTCCCGTGAGAATGAAACAAGCCCTTTTAAGAGGAACTTGAGTGGCTGGGGAAGTTTAGTGCAATCGTCCTTTGGGTCCATGACGTCTTGTCTTCAATACCAATGTTACCTTGGTAACCACCAGTAGTATATGTATTGAACCGGTTTACGCTAAGGTTGAATTATTGGAGGGCTATTTCTTTTCACCCTTTTCATATTCATTTCTTTTTAATTCTTCAACCCCTTACTTCGAGACTTCATAACTAGAACATTGTTGGGTTTATTCGGTACTAGCTCGTCTCGGTCCGCTTCTTCCCATTCTCATTTTTCTCCTTTTTCATCATACCTAAGGACTTTACACTAACTAGTGAATTGTCCTGGGTAGATCCCCGACTCTGGCGGGATCGTGGGAACAAATACCTAACCTAACCATCCTTATAACACCATGCATAAAGTAAATTGGTCGATCTTTTGGTTTTGTTCTTTCCTTCTGAAACCAATTGAAAAATCATTTGGAAAAACAATCAAGGTACTTGTGATACGAGATCAAAGCGTTTTGTACCTTAATAGTTTTGATCATTTAGAAAACCTCCCCCTCAACATGTGCATGTGATTTAGAAATTGTTTAGCACATGGAGGCACGAGGACTTTGAAATATTTTCTTTGATCACAATTTTCATAGAAAAAGCCATTTGATTTTCTTTGGTAAATTCTCCCCTCAATATGTGCATAGGATTTTTGAAATCATTTTATCACATAGAGGCAAGAGTTAATTTGAAGCACATCCACAATCACAAGCCATTAAGAAACCATTTAAAACTCAATCAAGGTACTTTATAAATTACTTTAAAATCTTTTGTACCTCGATAGTTTGTTTGCTCCCTCATATGTGCTTGAGAGCGGCGTTTGCACATATGAGAGCGACACACAATTAAATCAAATCGATCACCTTTTATCAAATTTCATTATTAAATCACAAATTCTCCCCGATCAAAAATATCAAACCCTTTGAGATATTGGATCCCAAGTGATTATCTTGTTTAGAAAACATGGGAGAATATGTTGCCGGTTTAAATACTCATCATGTTTTTGGATAAATCCTCCTCCTCAACATGTGCATTGTGTATGAAATCGTTTGGCACATGGAGGCGGGAGTGCCTTTAAAGGACTAAAACCAATTTCATTTAAACAGATAAGAGATTTAACTCACGATCTCTACCCCGATCAAAATTTCAAAACTTTTGAGATTTGTGATCCCAATTGATTTAAATCATTTAAAGATTTTGGGGAAGAGCGTGGCTTGATTTCTTTGAAAAATGACAGATAAGGACCATTTTAAGACATTAAAGATTGTTAGTGTCCGGTATGATTGTTTTAAGAGATCTTTTAGGTAAAATAAAACAATTTCACAATCAAACAAGAACAGAAAAATTCCATTTTGAAAGATCTTGATTAAAGAAAATCATACCATGACATAACATTAAATCTTTAGATCACTACTTAATTATTGTACAAAGCAGGAACTTTTGTGAAGAAATATAGTTTGAAAATATTTTATTTTAAATCACTCTCTCAATCCATGGCAGTCAATAATTGAGTGACTTAGGTTTTGATAAAAAGAAGTTCGGTGATTTTCAAAATTTAGTTCAATTTATTTTCAAAACAATATTTTTCATTTTCAAAACAATTTAATCAAATTATTCAAAATTGTTTAAAAATGGTATCTGCCGCAAATCGTTAGGTGGTTGAGAAGCTTCATTGTTGTTGTTGTAGGGTGCGGAAGAAAAACGTCTGCGATGCAGTGAGACTTCTTCTATTGCATTTTGAATGCCAAGCTGAGGTCAAATTAAGCTCGTTTCTTCAATCACTTAGAAGAAAACCATCTGGCGATGCGAGTGAGACCTCTTCACGTTGCATTTATGCCAACTCTCCATTGAAGTCCAATTAAGCTCCGTTTCTTCATTTGTCAACCCAAGATATAGTTACCCTTTCCTTTTGGCATCCAAACATCATATTATGTGGGATCCTGATCGGGAACATTCTTATACCAATATACGCATCGTTAGTGAACACACATAAAGATATATGGTGGTCGACATCACCCAAACAGCAATCGACTAATAAAAGTTAATTCAACATATCAATCAGTTCATATAAGGTATGGGATTAATGTGTTTATCAATCTATAATCATCTAAACCTAACAGTCACATCCTAAATACCTAGTCCTTCAACACAGGCAATTATATTTTCGAGATAAGCAGTAGGATGATTAAGAAAGCCCGTTAGATGATGTAAATATGAAAACATTATCCCCCTCAATCCATGACTCATTTTATGAAAAGTTTAAAAGCGCTGAAGTCATTGATTGAGTTTTCAATTTTACAAAAACTCTGAATCTGATTGTTTTTAAAGCAACTCATTTACCACCATTTTATGAAAACACCAAATATTTTTACGAAGAATTTTAGGCGGAAAAACATTTGTGTAGGAACAGTGATCCTTCGACATACTTTCCTTGTTTAGGTTTTAGGATAAGTGCACGAAATATTTTGAAAATAGGTTTAGCCTTGACACTTTCCTTTCTTTAAAGGGCGGGTTGCTATCTGAGTAATAGCAAGCCATAGTTTTAAGCCATGGGTTGCGATGCGAAATGCTTGCAAGCCATTTTTATATATATATTTTTAGACATGTTTAGAAAGAAATATTTACACCTCCTGCTCGAACTTCATCTAAAGTCCCGTGCCATTATTGAATGACATTTCTAAGATCGTAGATGTTATCGATACCAGAAGACATGTCTTGAGAAAACATATTTTTGGTATTTTTCAAAATTTCTGATTTTTATGGGTTTTGAAGGTTTTATATTTTTCTATTTTGTTTTTGTTGGTTTTATAGTCTTGTATTTTGCTTTTTGAAAAATATTTACAAAGATAGAGTAGATGATATAGTAAAAGAAGATGATGATCGATCTGAGATAAGGATATCGAGCGACCCGTTGTAGAAGATAGAAGTTATCATCCCTAACATACACCACCAAAGCTTCGAGGGCTCTTGAATGAAGAAAGAAATTGAACCAACTGAAAGTGAGACTTTGGACTTCCCCAAGCCAAAATCCTTTAGTTGAGCGGTTGAAGCTTTATTTCAAGCTTGCCTTAGCAGTGCACAGAGAAGCACACCATTATCATAAATCCTTTGCTCCTTTCAAGAATAATCACCGTGATTCTTCGATTCGGGTTATATCATCAACAAAACACAAGCGTATCATCCACACATAAATAATCTTCTCAAATTCCTTTTCCAGTTTTGAAGCAATCCATTCGAAAGGTTTCAAGAGAACAATTCCCCAAGTAGTTGAATTGATGCGGTCGACCTCTTTGTATAATGCTCAAGAACTCTTCGAATACACATCATGAGGGAATGAAACACCTTCCCATGTTCACATTTTCTTCCCGGATGATGGTGTATGAAGCTCAAGACCGAAGTACACTAATACGAAGCTCTCGAATACACATCATGAGGAATGAAAACACCTCCCCATGTTACATTTTTCTTCCCGATAATCGTGTATGAAGCTCAAGTATCGAGTATACCATACCCCGAGGAAGAATAACATAACATTGAAGAAGCGGGCCAAGTCACTGATTATCTCTGCGGATGACAATCTCTGCGGATGTCAACTCTGGAATAAGTGATTATATCTACGAATCACTGATTAAGCCCTCAAGTAAAAGCAATGGCGCCTCCATATGCACAATTCTCTCCTCGATGATTTAGATAACATCGAGATCATCAGCGCACTTGTGTACTCTTTTATCTTCAGAAATAACTCTTCCATTGCTTCCCCACATAGTTGGAATAAGAATACTAAAAGCCTTGATGAGTAAAACCTTGAGTTTCTCTGCGGTCATGACATATGTTTTCTCGGGATATCTTCATCACAGAAGAATTAAGTTCATCCTTTTCGCCATGAGTCAAACCTTGAGTTTCTCTGCAGTAATAACATTTGTCTTCCCGAGATATCTTCAATTACTTAGAAGTATTAAGTACATCAAGTTTACGGCGTTTAGATGCTTGTCTCCTTCCCCTTCTCGGGTTTTGATACTTGGTAACTCTTTGAATGCCCAATACTTGAAATTTGTTGAGAAGATTGCTTGAAGTCTTTGTGAGAATCAACATGTTGAATAATGTGAGCAAGTCTAATTGGGATTAAATTAGACATATCACATTCCTCAATTAGTGCTCTCCCCAAACCGACAATCTTTTGATAGATGCGGATTAAGAAGAAGTCTTTAGATCATTAAATGCAACTCGTCTTTAGTCTTCTAACATGTAGCGAGAAAATGTAGAGCGTAGACTCGACCTTCTTCAAGATTGTTCAGTTGGGGAATAGATAGTTAACATCTTCAACTCACACCAAAAGCATCCCACCAAAAAGCATCCCAATTAACTTACATCTTGCAAATCCCTTAACTAAAATCCCTCCCAATCAAACAAGAACAGAAAGATGTTCATCAAGGAAATCGACAATCGGCACTTGCGAACACAGATGGTAACACCAAACTACCAATCACATCAAACAAAACGAGAGATTGTTGGAATCATCATGTTGATGTATCGTGAAGCATTAGGAAGCACTTTGTCGATAAACTCATCAATCCAAGTGAAGATGTCAACCAACGGCTCTTAGAAGAGAAAAAACTCCATGTGAAGATGACCCGATAAGAAGAAGCTCGGTTTTTACATGAGTTTAGAGTGTATGACCATTTTATTCTCAAATATCAATCAACAATGCAAAAATTCACACTTCTTCTCCCTCAAAATTGCATCACGGAGATGCCATTCTTGACTAAATAAGTGAAATCATTCAAAAGTATTCTATTCACACTTCTCCCAAAATGGAATGATGTCGCCATCGTCATTATAGTTGAGCAAGTGGAATAAGAAAAACAATCAACATTAGCCCGGTTCACTTGATGGTAGGCGCATGGAAAAGTATGAAGCATGTTGATGAGAATGGTCATTAATAAGAAGATTTCTCTTGATAGAGCGCCCGGCAGTACACTTTTCTTTTCTTTAAGTACGAGGCATGAACTGAAGTGTTCATCGTCATTAATGTTGAAGTACGAGGCTGACTGATGTGAGCAGACGTCATAAATCTCTCTCTTTTCATCTACTCATGGCAACAAATGTAATCAACATTATCATTGGTAGGCTATTTGTTAAGTGATGGAAAACCAATATGATGAATTTGACCTGAAGTAAACTATCCCGAACTCGTGACTTAAACTTGCACATATGTAACAAAAGCGGTGCCAGATTTCCATTAGCATCTCTAAGTACTCTCTATGTACTCTATACTCTTCAACCAACCAACCATCAAGTAATAGACATACATTACCTCTTGAAAATCCACAATTGAATGTGACCTGAGCACTACGTAACTCCTTTAAGTGATAGTTATTTTGAGGTGATAAGAGCCCAATTCCCCAAGTGGTAAAAGAAAAGGAAAAGTCACCCAACAATAACTAGATTTCCAAGTCTTCAGTTTTGATAATAAGCTCGAACAAGGATCTTGAAGAATCTTCATCCATCCATCCCGATACCTTCAGATACTAAGTGCACTCGCCAGTGATATTTCACTTCAATCTCAAATAAATAATAGTGAATTAACCCCGTTGTCACATCTTGTTAAAAGCTCAAATCTAGCCTCCTTTGATCTTAAAAGTGAACTATGATAATGGTTTTCATCCTGACCATGGTTAAAAGCACATAACCCTGTAAAACCATGTAATAAAGCGCCATGAGCGAATATCCAAACACACAATTCATGAAGTACACCCTTTATCCCTTCTTTGAAGAGCCCGTATCACCGACATCAGATAAGATTCCAAAATACACTTTCCTTTCTCGGGATGATTCCATCAACGGGTTTTACAATTCTATAGTTTAAACAGAAATAGTTTCTTTCGCGATTTTACAAAACCAAGAATAAGCCGTAAGATAGATCCGAAAATGCACTTTACTATTACCAGGATGTTTCCATTGTCACGGGATTTTACAAGTCTATGATTTAAACCGAGAAATAGTTTCTTTCGCGGGATTTTACAAAAATCAAGACAAAAGCTGTAAACAATGTCGGCTTGAATGTGTAACAATATTGGTTTCGGTGAATTTCTGTTTTAGGGGAACATGCAACGGTTCATCAGCGGTTCATCAACGGTTCATACTCCATCATCAACAATTCTTTACCCATATGAAAACAACTTCACAAACCATACTAAGTCGAGTAGTATACTACTGAGGTTAACCGTAAAACATCAAATTACATGATTCTCCCCATGATGGTTCGAACTTTCGAAGCATCATAGCGTGTCGACCATTTGCACGAAAAGTTCTTGTCATAAGCAAGCATCTTGAGAAGTCATGAAAGACACTAAGGATTCTTGAAAAAAAAAATTGCTTAGACTGTGAAGTATCTTAAACATTCTGAATATCTCATGGGAATTGTTGATCACACGCAACCAATCAACCCTTTGGTAAACACATCATTCACGTATTCTGTTGGCAATTGCTGTGACCACATGGAGAAGTAATCCCGATATACCAAATTTGATGATGAAGTAGAATTCCCAGTTGTTACTTAAACTTGTACTAATCCTCGTGAAAAAGCGGTGCCCGATGTACAAGACCTCTTGATGAATCCTCAATGCGTGGAGACAGAAGTGATAGTTACGTTGTGGGTTAGCGAAAGGAATCACAACCGTAACTAAATAACCAAGTCTTTATCACACACTATCAATGCCCAAACAAGTCATCTTTGCGGAAGGGTAGAAATAAAGAAGACGAAATAAGTAAACACGCTAGGAAAACCTCACTTCAAATCCAAATAAGAGATATCGTTCAAACACCCCTGTAGTCAGCTTTGTTCACACTAATTCAGCCGTGTCACAATTTATTCCGTGAGAATGTATAAGCCAAAGTATCAAGCCCCATAACTCATTAGATCTCATCATCACACCAAATCATATCATCACATCAATTTATCACAAACCTCATAAAGTCTAAATCTCATATCACACATTCAAATTCAAGACATAGCATGAACTTACTTCAAAGTGTAAAATCACAAATCCCAAATGATTTCATCATAGACACACTAATCTAATTTCATCTTAACAAAACTTTCCATATCCGAAACATTATATATGTCATTCATTTTCTAAATTCATACTATCGGATTAAGTGATTAATTCAACACAACTCAAGCCCAGCTTCATGATACAGTCCAAAGGAGTAAGGCCCATTGTCCAAAAGAACAATCTACATCCGGTCCAATACAATCAAAATACCCGATCCATGTTCAAAAGAGTAAAGCCCATTAAGATGTATGACAGACCCAATCCAAATTCTTCCTTACCCTAATATTTACAGGTATAAAAGACCTAACACACTTGAAACCCTAATATTACTCCCCAAAAAAGTCGCCTCCCCTTTTCATAATCCAAATCTTATGAAACCTAAACTCTCTCCCAACTTCTTGAGGCCTTTGAAACATAGATGACACGAACCTTTTCTTCTCACAAGGCAACGCTACCATCAGTTATCCATATCTTACCATCAAATCAAGCTGGTTTTGACCATTAGTTCACCATACGACCTCGCCACAGGGATGGCATGAAGGTCATACAGCACGGTTGTTAACTCAGCCATTGGCTCAAGGTAGGTAATGATTCGCTCCTTCTTATAAATATTGAGTGTTAAACGAACCAGATTAAGGAGTTAACATTGTTGTTGCACTCCTTTTTCACATTCGTATATTTCCAAGAAAAGATCAATGATGTTATCATTCAATTTTGTGAGTAATACTTGTGATAGTCTTGATGTTTTCCTTTTGAGAACCATGAATAAACAACTGAGATCAATTACTTTACATGTTTTTTTTTTTTTTGGATCTGTGATGGATGGAGTCATGTACTTGGATCCCCAAGGTCTTAACAAGTCACGGCCAATCTGAGATCTTATAATAGTATGAGTCATTTTTCATTTTGAGTCTTGACCGAATAAATGAAGAGGAATAACAAATTTGTTATTTGATTTTCATAGGCAGATTCAGATAGTACATTAGCGATTATGTATGGATCGATGATGGATGAAATCCTTCGTTAATGCGTAGACCTTGGAGTCTTAATATATCATTGAGATACACGAAGAAACATCTGAGATCTTTGTACTTTCATATTAAGTTTGAGTCATGAGTCATTGATGAAGGTTTGATGAAAAATGTTGAAATGAGTCTTGATGTTTGTAATTAGATGGATGATGTGGATTAGTGAATATCAGCTGTAGTTTGTGTTTGCTAGATACAAGGACTGATGATGGTAAACTGAGGTCAAGAGTCTGGTGTATTGATTAGAGTCATGTGGTATTTTGATAAGAGTTAAGGTCAAGTTTGCTTCTTCTTCATCCTTTCTGTCATAGTCAAGATGCATCATCTTAATCCAGTCTCAGTTGACTAAAAAGTCCATTAGCATTTTAACCCAACTCGCTTCTGTTATCAACTCGCATTTGACCCTATTCTTGTGACCCAACTCGCTTTATAAACATTAGTACTCAACTCGCATGTACACAAAGACATTTGAGCAACTCGCATTGTCCAAAAACAAACAACTCGCATTAAGTAATGCAAGTAGACAATTCGCTTTAGATTCTGACTCAACTCGCATCATTTGGGCAGCATGACAACTCGCTTTTGACATTAAATCAATAGCAACTCGCTCAATAGCAGAGTGCAACTCGCTCAAAAGCAAGTCAACATAACCTGACCAACTCGCATGTAAGAATAAGGCAACTCGCATAGCTGAAAACCAGCAGCAGCAGACCATCAAAAACGTGACCAAGGATGATAGCACAACTCGCATATATGAAAAACAGTTAAATGGCTTATTAAAACTGCATGTAACTTGTAAATAACATGTGAGCACCAGCAGGTTTCAAGATAAAACCAGCTTTTAACAATCATCAAGATGCCAACTGTTTTAGAAACAAACTCAACCATCAGATTCCAACATAAAATCTGCTTAAACCATTTAAACTACCACACTCAAACAATCATCAACAAACAATATACAAACTGCATAACAACATCACATGAGGCGCGTCAACCCACATCAACCAAACCGCCTAAAAACCATACAAATCATCAAAACAACAAAACCTTGGCTCTGGTACCAATTGTAGGATCGTGAATATTATGTTGTTTGATGATTCTGGTGGTCTAGGACAATGATTAAACAAGAAAGCCATTAGAGAGATGAAGAGAGTTGAGAGGAGGTTCCTTGAAGAGAGTTGCTTTAGAAAAATGAAAGGTTTATTCAAAGAAGCCACACCCCTTCCATGGATGGAAGGGGTATTTATACTTACAAACAACACGACCTCCTATCGGCCTGTGGATCGGTATCAGATGGTAAAGACCCGTCCTTCCTCCCGGGTGTTACACTAAACTATACTATGCTACTAAATAACTAATAAACTACTAAATAACGTAAATAACGACTAGTCTACGAGCTAACTTATGCTAGATAATATTTTGGGTGACCGACTCTTCACTATGGAATTTTCTAATTCCTAACAATTTAATACAATCACATTTAAGAGTTTGACGACTTACATAATTATATCGTGGTTGAAGGCGCATCTGAACCAACCTCGTTAACCGAGGATTGTCGAAGTGGTTGAGCGGAAACCCTCTTGAATCACAAAGTGTGCTAAATCTTGATGAAGCACCCTCTCATCATATACAAAAATACTCCCATCTCATCCCATAGTAGTTTGTTCGATCCGGCGAAACTACATTTTGCTTTATAATGTTCTTTGTGTGCTTTTTCAAGCGTAGTGTTCCCATCGGATTTCATCATAGTGTTACAAGCTTTATAAGGAGCCTTTGTTGAACCATGCGAGAACTCAACCATGTGGAAATGACGCCAAACTTCTTGGTTTCGGGTTTTTGGTTCAATCAACTTCAAAGCGGGTCATTTGTAAAACCTTCACCGACGGTATTTGATGATGTGTTCTAAGAAGCTCGGTTTCTAGACATAGTGAGCATTTTGATCAAGTTTGTGAGCATTTTTTGAGTGATTTGAGTGTATTTGAATGTTGTGACTAACCCAAATCAACCTTGTATTTATATGGATGCCGGAGGTCAAAATGGTGGATTTTGGGCTTATAGCCATTTAAAACGACTAGAAAATGCTCCTTGATGCGAATTTTACTCATCGTCTCGAATTGCATCTTTGCTTGGTGGAAGCGGTTTGGAACGATTTTCAAACCGGTTTGGAAAAACCAGTTCCAACGGTAAAAAATGGGTAGTGGTGCCAAATAGACGGATTTTATAAGAACCAGACCGGTTCTTGGCGGTTCGGATTTTCGGTTCGAACGGTTTAGATGGCCACCCTCTTTGTATCCCACAATAAAAAGTATAGAAATGTACCAAAAAAAGTAAGTATATTTTGTTGTCTCACAGTTTATAATATAACATAGTTTTTTATTTGTTTTTGCTCTGCATTTTTTGTCAGTTTAAAACTTTTGATGTAACAACCCATAATTTTTCATAAGGTAAAATGACTATTTTACCCTTTGACTTTTTAAAGTTGACTTTTGACTTTGACTATTTGAATTTTACCGTAACGTAAAAGCAAATACAATAATCGGTGATAACGGTAATTTTCCTTGTGACCAACACAAGACTACGATACGTCTATATGTTCAAAATACTATATTTTCACCAATAGTCATATTTTATATGAACTATTGCCACTTTATCATTTTTAAGTAGACATGTTACTCTTTACGTGAAGCTGCATACTCAAACCTACGTTATGGGTTTTAAAACATAAGCGCCCTATGAGACTTATCACACATTTAATATACCTAGTTAGAGTATATTGATAAGTTTAGACATTTTTGTAAGTATTATATTCTTACGTTACCCGGTTTTAAGTTTCGTGACTTAAGGGCTAAACATTAGTAATTACCGGGACCAAACTACTCCTCATAAACTAAATATTATCACAAAGTAACACACACACTACCACCTCATTTGAGAGGTGGCGTGCAAGGATTCAACACAAGGCCATGTGTCTTTGTCTAACACATTCACTCTTACCATATCTACTCTTGTCCCCCACTTGAAACAATATCACTTCATCCTCATCTTGTACATGCAAAAAGTGACCAAACTTATTAATACAAATAAGTCGTAAAAACGTTTATTTATATTTTACGATCTCTTAATGTTTTGTCGATAACAAACGTAAAATTATTTTAACGAAACAAATAAAATACGTAAATGGTTTGAGCCTATAGTTTACTAACACACTTACATTTTCACATAAAACACTAAACAAGTAAAAGTGATTTTATGATTTAATAATACATATGTACAACAACTAGTGTTTACATATTGGGCAAATATATACATAACTAGTATGTATCATAATAGGTAATACAATGGGTAGAAGGTTAAGTATTTGACCCATTGACCAAATACATTGAATATAGTTGGGTTTAACCCAAAGTCCATGACCCATACCCGTGGAGCATAACCCATAACCCATTGCATGACATCATGCATAAGTCATAATGGGTATAACCCATGACCCATGGATTCAACCCATGACCATGGACTAGATGCATTGCATCTTGTAGTCTATTGTATCACCCGATTATTGGTTGTCCAAAGTCTATGACTCATGACCCATAACCCATGACCCATGACCCAAAACCCATGGGCAAATAGGAGCGTCCCACGGATCCCGAGTCCTTTGGGCGGATCCTCAAGTGAGGATCAGGTGGAACGACCTGCAGTTTCTTATAAATAGTGAGCCATTTCTTCATTTTTGGTTTCCCTTATTTTCTCTAGTATTGTAAACCTTCTAACCTCAGATCCTAGGATCTCTATGTAGTTTGTATTTTGTTTTGTGTGATTCTCTAGGTTCCTCTTAAAGGCGAGATCATCACCTCTTGAAGTCGACAGCTCAGTCCATGAGTTGCCATGCTTAGTCATCATCAAGACTATTGAGGTTCTCTTGTTGATAGTTCTTCTTCCTCATAGAAGTGTAAAGGCATTAGTGAAGGATCTTTGAAGAGTGTCTGAGAAAGCAGTGAAAGGTGCTGCGTCATGTCAAGGCATTAGTGGTGCGAAAGGTTAAAGCAAAGCATTAGTGAAAGGTGCTTAGCGTCCCGTGTGAGGCATTAGTGAAGAATGCTAAAGGAGTCAAGACGAAGGCATTAGTGAAAGGTGCCAAGCGTTCATGTCAAGGGCATTAGTGAAGGATGCCTGAAGTCAGAATCAAGTGGCATTGGTGAAGATGCCAGGGTGTATAATCAATGAGGTGCATTGATGTACAAATAGAATAGGTTGTATCAAGGATATTGATATCCTAGATGATATTGTAATAAGTGGGTCTCCTTTGGGTTGGTTTGTGTAGTGTGGGTAGTAGTTCCTCCATTGTAATGGAACTAGGTATCTAGCCTGAAATGGGATAAAGGGTAGGTGACATTGTGATAGGTGTGGTTCTGCATGAAGAACCCGTTGTCTAACCTGATACGGAAAAGTGGCGGCGTTGTGAAGGCTTCCATGTAATGAGTTGGTGTCGTAATAGTGGTGTTCTGAACTCAGTAGGCTCGAGGAGTGGAGTAGGGCAAGGAAGGTGTCCTTGTAGCGAACCACTATACACTCGTGTCGTGGTTATTTGCTTACCACTCTTTATCTTTCATTACACATTTATATATCTATCTATCAACGTCCAACATACACATCTAAATAGATTGACATAAGCTGATCTAAATATTTTTAGCAAGTTTTAATCGTAAAACTATTCAACCCTCTTCCGTTTTCCACAATGGCATCAAGCTTAGTTACCAAGTTTCTTAGAGTATGTTGTAATTTAAAAACTTGATCACGATCGTGTATGTTTGAAAACTATAAAGAATGAAATCTTTTAAAATAAATTGTGTCTTTCGTGTTGGATATTGATAGATTATTCTAACATTTTCTCTTCAAAACAGCTTCATGCTAGGATCTCTAAAAGTTTTCATTTCTATTCAAAAGAATAATGAAGTCAACCATCAAAAGAAGAATCTAAAAGTAATCATAACCTACTTATTCTAAGTACAATAGATTACTTTAAAAATCTCATGAAGTATTTTGGTTTTATGGTCTCCATAAACCATATCAAGCGTGAGGTATGTTTACTTATCATTAGCTAGTTTACATCTACATGAATATATTGATACCATTTTTTTATTTTATTTTAGGCGTTAATAATTGCTAGTCTCTAAAATTCTCTTTGCTACTTTCAGCTTACTCATCATGAGAATAGTATTCCTTCTTGATCTCGTCAAACTAACATATCACAAATAGATCATTGATAATTAACTTATCAAATCCCATTGACCAAACATCCATTCAGGATAGAAATCTATTTTTTGTTCCATAAGCTAGTTTATAACTTATTACAAAAATAACGCCAAACACCCTACGTCCCACGGTGGCTAGGATCCCTCAAGTTGTACTAGCCGGATCCCTATTTCAAGGGATTGGGGGCACGTGTGGCAGAAACCGATATCGCCATTCAAAATCAATTATGCTCTTTTCCTCTCCTGTAAAAACACAAGCCCAAAGTGTTGTTTCATCTTCATGGACTCCATATCCTCTCCATCCTTCATAGAACATCATTGTAAAGTAATTACACTAATATGTTATAATCTTCATTATCTTCATCCTAGGGTTTATGGTTTTTCAATTTTTCTTAATCAATTGATAAAATTAGGTTTTGCAAATTTGATCACTAGAAAAGGTTTTCACCTAACTAAGATTACATTGTGCTTACAACATTGTTAATACAAATCAAAATCATAAACTAATCTCAACAAATTTTACCTAATTGAAATATTTGTTTTTCTAGGACCAACCATGCCTAAAGCGCTAACAAGACCACCATGATACCGTCCACTACCTCACAAATACTATCAAGAGGGTTGTCAAAGCAGGCCATAAAGTCTTCAAAGACTTGGCGACTTATCCGAAGGTCGTGTGGTCAAGGAATGTTTCCTTGAAAATACCGACATTAAATCCAGTCTTCTCGGCAATTAACTTTGATTGTCTTGATATTGATGAACAAATTTTCAGGTTTTCATCTTTGAATTCTACAAAATCGTTAGGATCATTCGAAATAGTGTGATAGCATTTCATAAACTTTTATCATCAATAAACAAAACTTCACTCTACCGCTCAACACATTTGCTCAAATCGTTCGCATTCCTTGTGAAGGAATTTGTATTTACTCCCAAGATTGGGCAATATCCACTCAATCCTTTGCACTTGATTCCAACCAATCTACCTCCCTTACATTGACATATTGTTCGAGACACCATTTTCCAAATTAGATGCCGTAATCTCGCTTGACATAACAAAGAGCTCATTCTAGTGATCCCTTTCAAATGGAACTTTCGAAATGCATTCCATCTATAGAAAATGGGAAAATTCTTAGGAAAATGTCATTAGTTTGGTTGAAACAAAGACCATAAATGCATGTCTTGTCCAAATGATTTGCCTCATTCACCAAAGGCCATTTAATCTTATTACATGGTGAAGAGAATGGCAGGTATTCAAAGTTGCCAACATGGTACTTCTTATGGTATGCTCTAACATTTCAGTGAGTATGTTAGTGCAATGCAACCATATCCAATCGCGATGATGATTTTCCTTCAGATCCGCGTCATGGTACCACTCAAACAACCCTCGCGGTTGGGTCAATGGAAGAAACCTAAGGCTCTCTCCAGTTCCTCGGACGAAAGAAGTAAATGTCAACCTAAAGCCAACAGCAACTTGGATCCCATTATGTTGGAATCACTCCTAAACTTGAATTAAAGTGTTAGTAACTAATATGTAATAGTTAGCTCAATTATGGCCTTTATGTTTGTTATTAAGCTTGGAAACATGTAGAAGGCTAATGAAGCCAAACCCAATAAGTAAAGGATAGAACTTGGTGTTTGTTCCTAGTATCCCTCTCTATAAACCCTCACTGAGGGTTGGTAATTAACATTCACTCTTTAGCAACTTTCTTAGTATCATGCATTGTGTGTGTGTGTTATTGTTCATCCGATCTCTTCTTCTCTATTTCTTATATTGATGCTTATGTTACTAATATGGGAACACTAGGGTATCGGATCAGTTCGATCTGGGACACATGGGTTATGGGCCCACTACGTTTCATTGCGCATTATAAATATTCAACAATTTCATAGAAAATGAAGATATAATCAGATGCATATGGCAAAAAATGCAATAACACAACATTATGGATATCGACCTGAATAACATCTTCCAGAGTCGATCAACATCTTTTCGTAACATTTTCTTTTTCGTTTGTGTTAGAAATCGATGTTTTGTTTTCGAAAAGCGATTTTCATCAATCTAAGTTCCTATGAAATTCCTTTCCCAATACAATGTACAATTTTCAAAAATTTTAACATGGGGTAAAATTCTTTTCTAAAACATATCTCTTTGTTCGCTTTGAGGCATTGAAAGTGAACTTTTATTTGAATGAAATTCAATCTCACGTTCTAAAAGTTTGAGTCGAAGGTGAAAATGTCAAAATATCTAAGAATTTGATGATTTTCTAGTTTTGAATTTACTTCGTGAGTGAAGGTAAGGACCATAAATTTGTGCATAATTTGGTTAGGGAGCAACATTAGAAGACTTCAGACGTTTTGTGATAATCTTGGGTGTGTTAGAAGAATCCTTTTATTGACGAAAGTGACAACTTTTGAATAGTTAAATGGTTTGTTATAAACAACATTTCTAATTTTGATCGACTCTCGTCTTCTGCATCTAATTCCTCTTGACGATGATATTCAACAACACTTATAACATAATCATCAATTTTGTATTACCTTTGAAACCTCAGGGATTGGTTTGAATGCTTTGGTTGAATGCTTTGGTTGAAAGCTTTGGTTTGTATCAGTAAAGATTCGGCCCATATCCATTTGGATTGGGTTTTAAAGTAAACTTTTGAATTGTTGTGATTGACTCACCATGTTTATAAACAATATTTTGAAACTCTTTGAAGTTTGTTTTTGTGAACAATCTCTTCTGGTGATGGGATTCATGATGGAGATTTGGAAGTTGCTTTTAGGAGAAAACTTGTTTCATCGTGATCTACAAGGAAATGATCTTATATGCGCTTTTCATAAATTCAAGTCTATACACAATCTCAATGCAAGACATGATTGCTTCATCTCCCATCTGTCTACTTTTAAAGGCAACATCTACAAAATCTTGGCTATGGCATGACGCGTCTCTCATATTTAAACTTTCAAATTATAACCAACCTTTCGATACAAACTTGTTGAAGGTCTCACGAGATTCCGGTATTCTAAAGATCGCCTTTGCTCGTGACCAGATGAGAAAAACACTTTCGTGCTCATTTTCTTCAAAGGTGGAACATAGCTCTTTCGGCATGTGCTTCCTCTTTACATGGACTTGTGTGGATGCGTCAAGCGATTAATGGCCGCTATCTGGTAATTATCGATGACTACTCGATGGACTTGGGTCTACTTTCAGAAGTAAAGATCAATCTCAGATGATCTCATCACTTTCTCGCGAAAATTCAAGTTGACTCGAACACGATCAATAAATCGGAATAGACAAAGGATGAATTTGTGAATCAAACTCTTCAAAATTTTGAGAATGTGGGAATTGAGCATCAAACATCTATCACGTATACAGCGAACAGCGAGGTTGTTGAAAGCCGAAACGAGCGTTAGTGGAAAACGCGAGCGATGTTAATCAATGCTAAACTTCCGGATTACTTGTGCGGTAATCAGCGCATGTTACTTTTCGGGATAAACAATGATTACTAAGCATGCTCAAAACACCATTTGAGCTTGTCCACAGCGAAAGCCGAATCTCAAACACTTTCATGTATTTGGATCCTGCTACGAATAATGATAAGTGATGACTTTGGCTCAAATCCAAAGTTGACATTGAGTCTTTATTGAATCTTGTGATAATTAAAGGTTACGGGATGCAGAATCGTCGCAAAGGTTATGGAAGCGATTCATGCAAATTTCGATGAGCTACGATATGGCTTCAGCATAACTGCTTGGAACGGTCACAACCGTTTAAACTTCCTCAATCCCATCATCGGTGAACCAAGCCGGATTACTCGTCAACAAATGGAAAAACTATTTGCTCTGGCGTTTAGTATGATGATAGTATGCTCCGGTGTATCCTTGTTTTGTTGCTCAACGATCATATTCAATACGATACACTGCAACTGCTGTTGGCACCGATTGACTCTACACAACAGTTAACAAGCTTCAACAACGAACAGTGATGATGTTCTAAAATGAAGTACCCCCTTTGTAGATTTTGATCCAAATCGTTCTTTAACCCGTTTGCTAATGAAGCTATGTTGTGAATCATCTACAAGCCATTTGAATCCTCAAAATACATGACATTCTACCAACATCAACCTCTACACATTGTTGGACAAAAACCATCCTTGCGAAAACATTATTGGTAACTGAAATCAACCCGATCGTAACGAGACGATCTTCACACGATGGTGAACATTGTATTTATGCACTCCGCTGTTTGCCAATCGAACCATTAAAGATGCAATAACCAAAGACAACTAGATTGAATCCATGCAGGAAGAACTCAATCAATTTAACGTAAGTATGGGAATTGGTTGAAAAGACCAACGGGTCTTCATCATTGGTCTCAAGTGGATTTGGAAAAACAAATTGAAGCCGAAGAACCGTGTCGTAAATAAGTGCAGTAGCTAAGGGTTATAAGCGGGAAAAGGGTATTGACTTTGAAGAATCATTCACTCCGTTTCGCAAAACGTTTGGGATATTTACGCGTTAGCGACTCATATGAATATAGCGGTCTTCGAGATGGACGTCAAAGCGCTTTCTCGAATGGTCAACGAAAAGCGGTCTATGTGGCCAGTAGGAAGGATTCGTTGATCGAGTTCCGAACCACGTTTACAAACTGAACAAAGCTCTCTACGGACTCAAACAAGCTCCTCGGGCATGGTACGATAAGTTATCATCCTTCCTCATTGCCAATAAATTCACCAAAGGTTCGGTCGATCCCACACTTTTCATACAATATCCGCAGACTCACATTTTAATCGTTAATCTATGTGGATGACATCATTTTTGGGTCATTTTATTTAAAATACTCAAATGCTTTTGCAAAACTAATGACAAAACATTTTGAAATGTCAATGATGGGTGAACTCGCATTCTTTCTCGGAATGCAAGTTCATCTCATCACCGGTATTTCTTGAGTCGATCAAATATGACCTTGAACTTCTTAACAAATTTGGAATGCAAAATTGTGACACCTATGCCACACCAATGGCTCATATACCAGCTAGACGTTGATTTACATGGAAATTTGTGGACCCTACCAAATAATGGCCAGTATTTGGGTCTCTCTAACCTCTAACGGCTAGCGGGCTGATATTGTTTTGGGCCTCCTCGCTCCGTTATCGGTCGAGACCAGCTGAAACCCTTCTCTGGGCTAAAAATCTCCAGATATCGAGAACCATTAATTTGGGGATCTAGTATCCAGAAGGATTCCGGTTTTGAACTAATAGCTTTTAGACGGCGATCGCGGATGCTTAGATTCAATGCCGAAACTGGAGTTTCTTGCGACAAATTCATGCTTGTCGAAGAAGCCAAGATTGTAACGATAAATGTCCTCGGCTAGAATAGAATATAGCCATGTCGGCGTGTTGTGCTCAGGTATTTGGATGAGAACACAACTTCAAAGACTATGGTTACACATTCAAAATCGATGTCTGCGACAATTGAAGTGCTATTGTGATCTCGTGCAACTCCGTTCAACACTCAAAATCAAAGCACATCGATCTTTGATATCATTTCATCAAGGCACGTGGAAGAATAACGTTGAATTATACTTTGTGGGTAATGAATACCAATGGCGAATCTTCTCACCAAAGCCTTAGCTCATTCTAGTTTAATGAGTTGGTATGGTGTTTGACTCTGAGGAGCGGATGAACTTTAAAACATTCTTAAAAACACCAAACACCAAAACCTCTTTTGTAAATATTTTCAAAAACAAAATACAAAATATAAAATGCGATAAAACAACAAAAATATTCTTCTATCTATATTTCTTTTAAACATGGCAAGTACAACTCTTCCGTCAACACTCTTTTCAAAATTCATTATTTTCTTGGTCAAGTGTTGAGAGAAAGCAAATATTTTTGGTTTCATAAAACCTTGTACTTGTATGTTACCTCATCGATTGTTTCTTTAATTATGGTGGTCACATTTAGGGTTTACTAACACTCCTCAGGAAAATCTTTAAAATTTTCTTATTAAAGTCAAGAGGGAGTGTCGTCAAATTTATTTTCAAAATATCATTTGTTTGATAACCAAAATGGAAGTTATGGACATTGATGGATATAATGATAAAGGTAGAGGTGAAAGTGTTAAATGCTCAAAGTAT
>OU343225.1:115137121-115218326 GCA_910596185.1 Chrysanthemum makinoi | reverse complement strand
AGTTCCCATCCTTTACTTATTGGGCTTGGCCTAGGCTTATGGGCCTTCTACATAAGCCTAAGCTTAATAACAAACATAAAGGCCATAATTGAGCTAACTATTACATATTAATTACTAACACTTTAATTCAAGTTTAGGAGTGATTCCAACAATCTCCCCCTAAGTGTTAGTGATTGATAATATAAACTTTGTAGGTGTTGATGTAATAGTAGCTTTGACGTCTTCTGACATTCTTCTTTCTTGTGAGAAGAAGTGTCTTGATACGAACAATCTCCCTAGTGTAGAGAAATTGTTTCCTTTGAAATATTCTCGCTTTGGACGTCATCATTTTCTTTGTTCTTTGATCTTTGTTCTTTGTGATGAAAGTGATAGTATGTTGTTGATGTCATCAGTCTGCTTCGTTACTCCGTGTGTTCCACGTCTTTCTCCAACATGCTCACACGCTCTTCAACGTTGGATTTTAGTGCTGATGTAGTTCTCTAAGTCTTTAAACTTTGTAGATTCTTTGATGATGAAGAATCATTCTGACTTTGTGTTGCCTTTGATCATGTGAGAATCTCATATAGTGATGATGTTGGCATGAGCATGTAGAGAATCAGCACGATCTTTTCTACCCGCAAGCATCCATAAGAAGAAAACATAAAACATGGGTTAGAAATAATCCAGCGCTTATAGGTTTGAACTTCGAGAGTGTTAACAGCATAGTGTGAAAACACAACTCTAATGCTCACAAAGGTCGTTCTCGAACTGAGTCCCACAAGTGAGATAACGCTGGAAATGTACCGAAGTACACCTCACAGTTCGATGAGTCGCTGAGGTACACCGAAGCCTCACCTCACGACCGTAGACCGTTTGAGACACACTGCGTAATCCATGGGAGTTACCGAAGTGACATGCTGTCAGGGCTGTTTGATGTTGACCCTAGCAGGAGTTTCCATTCAATCACTGAGGATCACATGTGTGAACCTCTCATAAATGTTCTCGACAGATTGCTAAGATCTGTGAAGGACTCGATCATGAATCACTTGCGTTCTTATTGTTGAATGACAAGCGATGAATTGTCAAGTGTACCTAAGAGATCTTTTGATGAATCTCGTGGCTCTAGACTCAAAAGTGCGCTTTGGTTTTCCTAAGCGGAGACTAGGGAGAGGGTCTCCTTCTTCAATACCAGCAATATTTAAGAGAAAGCCGATAGTTTACGTATGGTTCCCTGTGAGAATGAAACAAGCTTCTGTTGAGAGAAACTTGAGTGGCTAAGAAGGTTTAGTGCATGCATCACTGGGTCCATGATGACTTTGATCTTCAATACCGGTGTCATCAAGTGACAACCAGTAGCATATGAATTGAACCCGGCGTCTGCCCTAAGTTGAATAATCTGGAGGGCTATTTCTTTTCACCCTTTTCTTCGCATTTCCTTTTAATTCTTCAACTCCTTCTTTCTCCGATTCTCATTTTCTCCTTTTTATAATCATACCTAAGGACTTCTAATTCTAACTATTGGTGGTGTCCTTGGGTAGATCTCTCCGGCTCTGGCGGATCATAGGACGGTTATTCCTAACCTTAGTCACCTTATAACTCCATGACTAACCTATGTTGCCACAAAACCATTTCATTGAAAAATCTCTCAAAGTATTTATAAGTAAACATTTTGTAATACTTCGAGAGTTTTATATTTTGCAGAAATACTCCCCCTCCACACGTGCTTAAGTACTTTAACAGAAATTTGCACGGTGAGAGAAGAGCGCGCACTTTTGAATTGATCAACTCATGATAGACAATTCCCCGCGAGACACGGTTACGTTGTGTAGTTAAAGAGTTACATTTTCAGCTTTTAGGTGACAACTAGCTCTAATAACTACCTTGAAGGTGTAGACAACCTCGAAAGGTTGTCAAACCCGTCAAAGTTCATGTCTACCACGAGTTTCTCGAAAGGTACATTCTACTCGGACAAGTCCTTTGCGAGACACGTTTACATCACTAGCGAACTAGCTTGAAATTATTACCCATCCGGGACAAGTCTTTTCGAGTTACTAACATTTCAGAGTTCGTCAATTCGTTGGTTAAGTCTATTCACACGATGATTCTTTTGCAAGTTACAACATATTTCTAATCACATAATTTTTCTCCCCCTCAAAAATGGCATATAAATGTTATTTTTGATGAAATTTTGATATGGAATATAACCATTTTGAGTTTTGTGGGAAGATTTCCATGAAGAACAATTTTGTGAACAAAGTTTTTGGTTGACAAATACTCCCCCTCAACAAGTGATATAAACTTTTGAGGTTTTGAAAAACATAAGGGGAAGTACTTGTTCTTTTAAGCAAAACTTTGAAAAATGAAAGTTTTGATAAGTTTTACTCAAAAGTAAGAAGCTTTCGCTCCTTTTATAGGATTGTGGCACTGAAGCGTACCACAGGGTCCTTTCATTACAAGAACGGGTTGTACACTGTTATGTGTGCACAAGTCATTGTTAATTAATAATCACACATCCAAATCAATATAGAAAATGAAACAGCTTAAGGGGTACCAGGGGATTCAGGTAGTCCAGCAATGTCTCCAGGAATGCGAACTGGGCGTTGATAGCCTGTGAGAGTAATCCTGGGACGACCACCTACAAAGCTCTCCAAAGTTCTGAACTAGTCCCTTTTGAACAACCTTTCATCAATCCACGTGATGATTCTCTTAACATCCCTTCTCTCCTGAGAATTCCATCTCTTCGGTGACCCAATGCCTTGTTGTATAGCCTTTAACCGATAAGCTAGCCGCCCTCGACTTTCTTCAGTGTGATCTCCAAACTTATGAAGATCTCTACACGCCATCAAGCAGCCATGCGATGTAGTTCACTACGGTAGACTACTCCAAACGGTTTGCTGATGAGAGTGTATTGAGGAAGATGATTGATGTCAGGAAGTTCTAGCTGAGGTCTGGTGAAGTTGACGCGTGTCTGATAAGATTCAATGGCAAGTTGCAAGTCTTCTACACGTTCTTGGATCACTATGCTTCTGATGAAGATGAGCAAGGACTTGATGTATTCACGTTGGATTTCAGTTGAGAATTGTCTCATTCTTCCCTTCACACCTTGGCAAGATACGCATCTTCAATGTCGTTGAGAGACAAATTCTCGAAGTCCGCTTCACGTAAATCATAGTCCCTTTCGTCTTGTCTTTTGACCACGATTTTCTGGAGGAAAGTGTAGTCCCATTTAGATGAGAGAGCTACATGCTTAACACAAGATCCCTTTATCACTATACACTTCATGTTTAGACTTTCGAACTTGGCAGCTTTTGTAGTAGATTCTTTGGCGTTCTGGCCAATGGTGAATCCCATACATTGCATTGATGTCATACTATTCCACGCTGTTGGCAAACATGTGGTTAGCCTTTTCCTCGATGGCTATACGCTTGGAGTATATTGTCACGAACGGAAGTCTAAGTGATGTAGCGTATTTCTTTGAACCATCGCTATCGTGTAGAAGAAATTCCAAGTCATTGTTGAAGAAGTAGCGGAATGGAATCTTAGGTTGATCTGGTTGGCTAATCGTTGGTAGAGGTCCGGTCCAAGTGTAGTATGGAGCATTGTCTTTTTCGTGTGAAGTCAATGTTAGCTTCATGGTTGAGCCAATCGATGTTGTTAGACATGGCTCGTGCTATGTTTTCAAGATGGTATTCAACTTCGATAGCACTTTCTGATCTGTTTTTTAGCAATTGAAAAGCTTCATTCTTGATACGTTTTAACTCTTACTTGGTCATCTTCTTCACGAAACTTCTCTCTGAAGTAACTTAGCATGCTCCAATGTTCGACCTTCTACCATATCTTGATCATCGGTTAGGGCGGGAGTAGCATCAACAAGTGTAGAGAACCATTCAAACTCGTTGTCATCTTCGTCTAGCCATGAGACTCGACATCGGCCTTAGGCGCTTTCTTCTTCTTCTTGGCCTAGATGAGGATGATGGTTTCTTTGTGAAGAGGGAGAGGTTGGTTGTTGATTTGAGGACTTCCTCATCGCCACCACCAGCACGTATTAAAATGATCACCGGTTTTCCTCTCTGGGTGGTAACTCAGACGAGGTTTGTACGGTAAGAGCGAGGAGATCGTTGTTGAGATGGAGTCCTTTGGGGTGGAGGCGGCATGGATGATGATTCACCAGTTTTCTTCGGGCGTTTAGGCTCTTTATCTTTATCTTTATCCTTATCATCATCGCCTCGACGCTTAGGCCTTTCGCTTTTGCTCCTTGTATGAAGTCTTGAGTTGATATTCCAGGTGCCTCAAATAGTTTACTTTCGCCGAGGTGAAAGTTAGATCGTTGAGACATTTGTAGCACCGCCTGGAAATCAAAGATCGAGAGACTCCGCAGTTCCATTGGATTGATCGTCATTGTAACCGGGGTGGTTTGCATTGTTTGCTTGACCAATTTCATGAGATTTGGATAGAGTGAGGTGGAACATCTCCCTTTGTAACTCAAACATTGTCGAGAAGAAACTTATAAGTATATTCTCTGTCCGCCTTCTTCCATTTCCTTTTGAAATCTCCTTTGATAAACTGGATATGCCTTTCTTTCAACAACTCGTTTATCCCTTTTGAAGAAAGTTGATTCCACGCAAGTTGATTCAGCCTTTTGTTGATCACGTCTTTCTTCTTGACTTGCTTGATAGCTTTGACAATCTTTGTCTTAGTTCGGGATATCCAAGAGTCGGCCGGGTTTCACCTGATTTGATGTGCGATCTCGGTTGTTCCTTGGATGGTGGAGGTGATGAGTGATAAGACGAAGTCCCGATGATGAGGAGACGTGAGGTGGCTCGGGTCCTTTGGTGGCTCGAAGTTTCCTCCTTGGAGCGCGTGGACTGCCTAGAAGAAAATCATCATAATCAGTATCTTCATCATTTCTAGACTTAGCCGTTTCATCAGCCTTAGTATCTTCACCATAAGTTTTGTCGTCTTTTCCGTGGTCCGCTCCTTTGTCAAAGTTGATGGAATCCTCAATCAGCCTTTGCCGTTGTTCGTGGGTGATGGTGGTACGGTTCCCTTTATCGGGTTGATTAACCGCATCGGAAACTGTGTGGCTTGAGTTCCACCACTTGACCCTCCCGGGGCCACGAGTTTGATCCTTACGAATTCATCCAAGCAAGGTATTTGAGTCCGAGGTTCTTCAACTTCTTTTGATATTCTCTTTCCTCATCAAATGGTTCTTCTAACTTTCCTTATCTGCTGCACTGTGAGTTTTTCCTTTGCCTTTTCACTATTGGACTAGGAGGTTTAGCTATCATGTGTTGTCATCATCGAGTAGCTTCGTGAGTAGGTGACCTCTTCTCTCTGATTCAGCTTTCCTTGAGCTTTCATCCAAAGAGTTTTCGAATATGGTTCGTGCTTGGGAATAGAATAGAATAGCTTTCCTTACCTTGTAAACTTCTTCCTGTTTGAGAGTATGTGATCTCTTAGGAAACTTTCGCTGACTCTCGATCCTTGTAACACTTCTGCAATTGCCTCTCCGGTTTTCCTAGTAGGTTGTACCGGAGGACTTTTCATCAAGAAAACCTACTTTGCCCTCATCAACCGCTACCATACCCTTTTGTATGAATAGAGTTGTTTTGACTGCATCGGTTTAGAAGGTGATCGGCAACACTTCACCCGTTTCTTTGTTGTAGATTCCTTAAATCTTACTGTGAGTGTAGGCTCATACAACATGGAGTGATTGTTGGGGTCATTGATTCGAAGAGATATCAGGGTTATTCCCTAGAGCTCTTTGAATCAACAATTTGGTATATCTGATATATGGAATCTTGGAGCCAAGCTTTTTGAGGAAAGTCATCAATGTCTTCATATCAGAGCTTCAACTTTAATGTGTTTCATGTTGACCAAAGCCCAAAGCGTCTGTAGTTCCATGAGCTTGGGATGCTCATACACTATCACGTCCAGAAACATTTGGTGATGATAATGTAGAGGGTTCTCCATGGCTGAGGAATATTCTTAATATCCACGTATGAATGCTTTGTGATTACCCCTGAAGCTTGGTCATAACCAATGTCGATCATGATTGCAAATAGCCTCTTGATTGGTGTGGCATTGTATTCGGGTTGGCTCGATGACGGAATGAGAAGAACATCACTTAAGTCTGCGGGTGTGATGGTGACTTGTTTGTGGTTGGCGTCACCCGTCACAACATTTTGACCTTTGATCTTTTCGCATTGTATGCCAAGCTGGTGAATGTATATCTCCGGCATTGTACGAGATTGGTGAGCATGTTCGATAAGGGTGATTCTTCAGAATGTCCACAGCTATTAAACAAGAAACTCTGACGGCAGTGAGACTATCAAATCAACACGAAGGTTATTCTTTCGTATCTTCATCGAATAGCCATTAGGGAAGATATCTTCAACGTAAAACGTTTGGTGCTTCCACGTTTTGCATTTGGCGTCATGTCGTGATCTGAAAGATATTTAGCCAAAAGAACCAACATATCGAAAGACATTACGTTAGTCAACAATTGGTTTTATTGTCTAATTATTGAATGTGATATGTCGATGATTGTTACGAGTCCAATGTCACTTGTTAGTCCAATAGTCCAAAGACGTCGTGATAAGTTTCGTGAGTTGATTAACTTTAAGTTTTAAAGTCTATGTTTTCACTTATTTTTCACAACTTATTAAACATTTAAGCTTAATAGTGACATTATTGGTTTCGTGGCGTTATGATTTATTTATTTACAAGTTTGCACGCGTAACAATTCATAATTAAGGTTAAAACTAGGCTTAGGCGTAGAATTTGCAAGCTTATGCGTAAACAGGAGTGGTATACGCGTAAGCATAAGCTTATGCGTAGGTTCTTGACTTACGCGTAAGAAATATTACGCGTAGGAAAAGAGGGCCTTATGCGTAAAGCTTACGCGTAAGCGTATATGGAACCTTATGCGTAGAGGTTACTGTTTACGCATATCATTCACAGGATACGCGTAGTCCCCAATGTAGAACCTTATGCGTAAACGTTACGCGTAAGATTTCTCTTACGCATAACATGCTACGCGTAAGGTGATCCTTATGCGTAGATGTTCAAGTAACCTTGATTCTGAATTATTCAAGCGTAGAAACCTGAAATAGATTCATCATAACACCAATATCAACACATACATTCAATCTTTATCAGTTCTAAACATGGAAACACTTTCAGCGGTTATGCGTAGAAAGCTGTTACCCGAAAATTAAAACCCTAAAGCTTAATTTCTACGAGTAAGCGTTCTAGCCATAGGAATTGCACAAAACTTGTTCTGGTAAGTCTAAGAAGCCTAATGAGTTGTTCTATCCAAGTTTTAACATCAGAATCTAAGCGAATCAAAAACACCCAAATATCAAAAACATAAACCCTAACTTTCAATTTATATGCAATTAGTGTTTCCGGGTAAGTTCTGAGCATAGATATGATCAATTCAACATAAAAACAACATCAAACAACTATCTTTTTTACCAGAAACATTCACATGTGAAAATACCCAAACTTACGCATAAACCCTAATTCTCAAGATCAATCAATTCGTGATCACGGGTGAGTTTTAATGATAAAAATGGTTTCAATGTGATTATGTAAACATTTTGACTCTATCATTTTAACCAAAAACACTCACACTTGATTATGTGTTCATAAAGCATATGCGTAGAACACAAAATCACTTCTAGATAAAAATCTAGCCGTTGGATTTCAAGCGATTTAAAACCTATGCTTAGAAAGTTACAAAGAATGATTTTTCACTTACAAATTGATGATCAAACAGACGGATTTGAGGGTTGATTTTTATGCGTAGGATATGAGTTGGTGGATATTAAATGTAGTGAAGTTAATGTTTTTGAAAAGTTAGGTGAAGTATTTTGATAAAAAATACTTTGAGCATTTAACACTTTCAGTCCCTCTACCTTTATCATTTACATCCAATGTCCATAACTTCCATTTTGGTTATCAAACAAATGATATTTTGAAAATAAATTTGACGACACTCCCTCTTGACTTAAGTAATAAGGAAATTTTAAAGATTTTAGTCCGAGGAGTGTTAGTAAACCAGAAATGTGACCACCATAATTAAAGAAACAACCGGGATGAGGTAACATACAGTACAACAAGGTTTTATGAAACCGAAAAATATTTGCTTTCTCCCCCTCAACACTTGATCAAGAAAATACTGAATTTTGAAAGAGTAAAGTGTTGACGGAAGATTTGTACTTGCAATGTTAAAAGAAATATAGATAGAAGAATATTTTTGTTGTTTTATCAGATTTTATATTTTTGTATTTTGTTTATGAAAAATATTTACAAAAGTTTTGGTGTTTTGGTGGTTTTAAGAATGTTTTTAAAAGTTCATCATCAGTTCCTCAGAGTCACACCGCATACCAACTCATTAAACCTAGCGGGAGCTAAGGCTTTGGTGAGAAGATCTGCCAATTGGTATTCGGTACCCACAAAGTATAATTCAACAGTACCCTTTTCCACGTGCTCCTTGATGAAATGATATCGAAGATCAATGTGCTTTGATTTTGAGTGTTGAACGGAGTTGCACGAGATCACAATAGCACTTCAATTGTCGCAGTACATCTGGATTTTGTCAAATGTGTAACCATAGTCTTTGAGTTGTGTTCTCATCCAAATAACTTGAGCACAACACGCCGACATGGCTACATATTCTACTTCAGTTGAGGACATCGGTGTACAATCTTGCTTCTTCGATTGCCATGACACCAGTTTGTCACCAAGAAATTGTATTGCTCCTGAAGTACTTTTTCGTGAATCTAAGCATCCTGCGTGATCAGCGTCTGAAAAAGCTATTAGTTCAAAACCAGAATCCTTCGGATACTAGATCCCCAAATTAATGGTTCCCTTGATGTATCGGAGGATTCTTTTAGCCTCAGAGAGGTGGGTTTCAGTTGGTCGCGACTGATACGGGAGCAGCGAGATATACGGCAAAAACAATATCAGGCCTGCTACCTGTTAGATACATGAGAGACCCAATAATACTACGGTATTTGGTAGGGTCCTACCATTTCCCATGTAAATCAGCGTCTAGCTTCTTGGTATGAGCCATTGGTGTGGCATAGGTGTCACAGGTTTGCATTCCAAATTTGTTAAGATTCAAGGCATATTTGGGTGACTCAAGAATACCTACGGGGGTGATTGATGAACTTGCATTCCAAGAAAGAATGTGAGTTCACCCATCATTGACATTTCAAAATGTTTTGTCATTATTTTTGCAAAAGCATTTGAGTATTTTAAATGTGTTGACCCAAAAATGATGTCATCACATAGATTTGAAGCGATTAAATATGAGCCCCCGTGATATTGTATGAAAAGTGTAGGATCGACCGAACCTTTGGTGAATTTATTGGCAATGAGGAAGGAGGATAACTTATCGTACCACCCCCGGGAGCTTGTTTGAGTCCGTAAGAGCTTTGTTCGGTTTTAACGTGGTTCGGGAACTCTGGATCAACGAATCCTTCCGCGCTGGCTGACATAGACTGTTTCTTTCGTTGACCATTGAAGCGTTTTCGACGTCCATACTGAAAGACTGTTATATTCTATGAGCTGCGAGCGCCAGAAATATCCGAGCGGCCTCAAGGCGAGCAGCGGAGCGAATGATTCTTCAAAGTCAATACCGCTTTTCCATCTATAACCCTTGCTACCAGGCGTGACTTATTTCTTATTCGTTCCCTTCAGCGTCCAATTTGTTTTTCCAAATCCGCTTGAGACCAATGATGAAGACCCCTTGGGTCTTTCAAACAATTCCTATACTTCAAGGCGTTTAAATTGATTGATTTCTTCCTGCATGGATTCAATCCAGTTGTCTTTGGTCATTGCATCTTTAATGTTTTTGGGTTCAGATTGGCGAGCGGTGAGTGCATAAATACAATGTTCACCATCATTGTGAAGAGTTGTCTCGTTCACTGGTTGATTTGGGTTACCAATAATGTTTTCAAGAGGATGGTCTTTTGTCCAACAATGTGTAGAGGGTTGATGTTGGTATACATTGTGCAGATTTTGAGGATTCAAATGGCTTGTAGATGATTCCGCAACATCAGGTGCAGCAGTTTCATTAGCAAGCGGGTTAAAGAACGCATTTGGATCAAAATCTGCGCAGGTGGTACTTCATTGTTTAGAACATCATCAGCTGGTTCAGCGTCGTTGGAAGCGGTTTGTTCAACTATTGTTGTAGAGTCAGCGGTGGTGCTTCTTCAACAGTAGTTGGTGTAGATGTATCGGTATTGGAATATGATCGAGGTTTAGCAGCTGAAACACGGATACACGGAGCACGTTCATCAATGTCATCACTAAAGCCCAGAGCAAATAGCTTTTCCATTTGTTGACAAGTAATGGGGGCTTGGTTCAGATGATGATGGATTTGAGGGAAGTTTAAGCGGTTGTGTGCCGGGTTCCAATCTGTTATGCTCGAAGCCATATCAGTAAGCTCATCAAAATTAGCATGAATCGTTTCCATAACTTGCTTTGTATGACGATTCGGATCCTGTAACCTTTAGAATTATAACATTATCCAATAAAGACTCCAATGTCAACTTTGATTTGAGCTTTCCAAAATAATCCACGATCATTATTAGGGTAGCAAAGGGATCCAAATACATGAAGTGTTTGAGATTGGTTTTCGGTTGTGGACAACTCAAATGGTGTTTTGTTGTGGCGTTTAGTAATCATTGGCGATTCTGAGGTAACATGCGGTTGATACGGCTTCAGCCCACAAGTAATCGGAAGTTTAGCATTGATTAACATCGTTACGGCGGCTTCCACTAGCGTTGTGTTTCGTCTTTCAACAACTCGTTTTGTTACTGGTACGTGCAATAGATGTTTGATGCTCAATTCCCACTTTCTCATAAAATTCTTGAAGAGTTTGATTCACAAATTCAGTTCCTTTGTATGTTCTGATTTGTCGGACTGTGTTCCGGAGCTGAACTTGAATTTTCGTGAGAAAGGTGATGATCATCTGTTGAGCTTGATCTTTACTTCGAAGAAAGTAGACCCAAGTCCATCGTGAGTAGTCATCGACAATTACCAAGATGTAGCTTTTGCCATTAATCGTTGCACGCGCCCTTCGGGCCACACAAGTCCATGTAAAGAAGATGAAGCACATCTTTGAGAGCTATGTTCCAACTTTGAAGAAAAATGAGCACGAGTGCTTTTTCCTTGTTTCCGGCTGAGCAAAGCGTCTTTGAATACCGGAATCTCAGGAGACCTTCAACAAGTTTGTATCGAGCAAGGTTGGTTATGGTTTGAAAGTTTAAATATGAGAGACGTCGGTGCCATAGCCAAGATTTTGTTGATGTTGCCTTTGAAAGTAGACGGATGGGAGATGAAGCAATCATGTCTTGCATTGAGATAGTGTATAGACTTGAATTGCGAGTGCCAGACATAAGATCGTTTCCTTGTAGATAACGAATGAAACAAGTTTTCTCCCGAAAAGCAACTTCCAAATCTCCATCACAGAACTGACCTACTGAGAAGAGATTGTCGGCTTACAAAACAAACTCAAAGAGTTTCGAAATGTTGTTTATAATCATGGTGAGTCAATCACAACAATTCAAAAGTTTACTTTAAAACCCAATCCAAATGGATATGGACCGAATCTTGCTGATTACAAACCAAAGCTTTCAACCAAAGAATTCAAACCAAATCCACGAGGTTTCCAGTGCAGAATACAAAATTGATGATTATGTTATAAGTGTTGTTGAATATCATCGTCAAGAGGAATTAGATGCAGAAGACGAGAGTCGATCAAAATTAGAAAATGTTGTTTATAATAAACCATTTAACTATTCAAAAGCTGTCACTTCGTCACACAAAGGATTCTTCTAACACACCTCGGATTATCACAAAAACGTCTGAGTCTTCTAATGTTGCTCCCCAACCAAATTATGCACAAATTTATGGTCCTTTACCTTCACTCAGTGAAGTAAATTCAAAACTAGAAAATCGTCAAATTCTTAGATATTTTGACATTTTCACTTCTGACCTCAAACTTTTAGAACGTGTGATTGAATTTCATTCGAAATAAAGTTGAACACTTTCAATCGCCTCAGGCTGAGAACAAAGAGATATGTTTTAGAAAAGAATTTTACCCAGTGTTAAAATTTTGAAAAATTGTACATTGTATTGGGAAAGGGAATTTCATAAGGAACTTAGATTGATGAAAATCGTTTTCGAGAAAATAGAAACATCGATTTCTAACACAAAACGTAAAAGAAAATGTTACGAAAAGATGTTGATCGACTCTTGGAAGATGTTATCTGTGCTGATATCCATAATGTTGTGTTATTGCATTCTTTGCCATATGCATCTGATTATATCTCTGCTGATTCTGTTGAAATTGTTGAGAATACTGATAATGCGCAGCGGAAACGTAGTGGGCCCATAACCCACAGGTCCCAGGATCGTAACCTGGATCTGATACCACTGTTAGGTTCCCATATTAGTAACACAAGCATCAATATAAGAAATAGAGAAGAAGAGATCGGATGAACAATAACACACACACACACGTATGATACTAAGAAAGGTTATGCGTAAAGAGTGAATGTTAATTGAACAACCAACCCTCAAGTGATGGTTTACAAGAGTATTTATAGAGGAGAACTAGGGCAACACACCAAGTTCCTATCCTTTACTTATTGGGCTTGGCCTACGCTTATGGGCCTTCTACATAAGCCTAAGCTTAATAACAAACATAAAGGCCATAATTGAGCTAACTATTACATATTAGTTACTAACACTTTAATTCAAGTTTAGGAGTGATTCCAACATAATGGGATCCAAGTCGATGTTGGCTTTGAGGTTGACATTTACTTCTTCTTCGTCCGAGGAGTCCGGGAGAGCCTTAGGTTTTCTTCCATTGACCATGAACCGTTTAGAGGGTTGTTTGGTGAGTGGTACCATGACGTGATCGGAAAGGAAATGATCATCGTTGATTGGATATGGTTGCATTGCACTAACATACTCACGGAGTCGTGTTAGGAGCATACCATATGGAAGTACCATGTTGGCAACTTTGAATACCTCGGCCATTCTCTTCACCATGTAATAAGCGAGATTAAATGACCTTTGGTGAATGAGGCAATAAATCATTTGGACAAGACATGCATTTGGATGGTCTTTGTTTCTAACCAAACTAATGACATTTTCCCTAAGAATTTTTTCCCATTTTCTATAGATGGAATGCATTTCGAAAAGTTCCATTTGAAAGGGATCACGGCGAATGAGCTCTTTGTTGCGGTTGAGCGAGATTGGTGCGACTCCTAATTTGGAAAATGGTGTCTCGAACAATAGCGGGGTCATCAAGGGGAGTACGGTAGATTGGTTTGGAATCAAGTGCAAAGGATTGAGTGGATATTGCCCAATCTTGGGAGTAAATACAAATTCCTTCACAAGGAATGCGAACGATTTGAGCAAATGTGTTGAGCGATAGAGTGAAGTTTTGTTTATTGATGATAAAAGCGATTGAAATGCTATCATCACTATTTCGAATGATCCTAACGATTTTGTAGAATTCAAAGATGAAAACCGGACAAATTTGTTCATCAATATCAAGAAGACAATCAAAGTTAATTGCCGAGAAGACTTGACGAATGTCGGTATTTTCAAGGAAACATTCCTTGACCACACGACCTTCGTGGATAAGTCGTTTTTCAAGTCTTTTGAAGACTTTGCGGTCGGTTTTTGACAACCCCTCTTTTTGATAGTATTTGGTGAGGTAGTGGACGGTATCATGGTGGTCTTGTTAGGTGGCTTTAGGCATGGTTGGTCCTAGAAAAACAAATATTTCAATTAGGTAAAATTTGTTGAGATTAGTTTATGATTTTGATTTGTATTAACAATGTTGTAAGCACAATGTAATCTTAGTTAGGTGAAAACCTTTTCTAGTGATCAATTTTGCAAAACCTAATTTTATCAATTGATTAAGAAAAATTGAAAAACCATAAACCCTAGGATGAAGATAATGAAGATTATAACATATTAGTGTAATTACTTACAATGATGTTCTATAGAAGGATGCTTGAGGATATGGAGTCCTATGAAGATGAAAACAGCACTTGGGTCGTTTTTTGTGTTTTATGAGGAGAGGGAAAAAGAGCATAATTGATTTTGAATGGCGTATAGCTGGTTTCTGTCACACGGTTCCCCCGAATCCCTTGAAATAGGGATCTGGCTAGTACAACTTGAGGGATCCGGCTACTGTGGACAGAAAAAGGGTGTTTGGCGTTATTTTTGTAATAAGTTATAAACTAGCTTATGGAACAAAAATAGATTTGAGGTTTCTAACTGAATGGATGTTTGGTCAATGGGATTTGATAAGTTAATTATCAATGATCTATTTGTGATGGCGGCGTTAGTTTGACGAGATCAAGAAGGAATACTATTCCCGATGATGAGTAAGTCGGGAAAGTAGCGAAAAGAGAATTTTTAGAGACTAGCAATTATTAACGTCTAAATAAAATAAAAAAATGGTATCAATATATTCATGTAGATGTAAACTAGCTAATGATAAGTAAACATACCTCTACGCTCTTGATATGGTTTATGGAGACCATAAAACCGAAAATACTTCATGAGATTTTTAAAGTAATCGGTTGTACTTAGAATAAGTAGGTTGCGATTACTTTTAGATTCTTCTTTGATGGTTGACTTCATTATTCTTTGAATAGAAATGAAAACTTTGGAGAGATCCTAGCATGAAGGTTTCTTGAAGAGAAAATGTTAGAATAATCTATCAATATCCAACACGAAAGACACAATTTATTTTAAAAGATTTCATTCTTTATAGTTTTCAAACATACACGGATCGTATCAAGTTTTTAAATTACAACATACTCTAAGAAACTTGGTAACGAAGCTTTGATGCCAATTGTGGAAAACTAGAAGCGAGGGTTGAATAGTTTTACAGATTAAAACTTCGTTTAAAAATATTTAGACCGACTTATGTCAATCTCTTTAGATGTGTATGTTGGACGTTGATAGATAGATATATAAATGTGTAATGAAAGATAAAGAGTGAGAAGCACATAACCACGACACGAGTGTTTATAGTGGTTCGGCTACAAGGATACCTTCCTTGCCCTACTACTCACTCCCCGAGTTACCTACTCGAGAGTTAAGTAAACACTACGACACCAACTCATTATGGCGGAGAAGCCTTCACAACGTCGCCTACTCTTTTTCCGGTACTAGGCTAGACACCGGGTTCTTCCACAAGGTAGAACCACACCTATCACAATGTCACCTACCCTTTATCCGGTACTAGGCTAGATACCGAGTTCCATTACAATGGAGGAACTACTACCCACACTACACAAATCCTAACCCAAAGGAGACCCACTCCTTATTACAATATCCTTGGATACAACCTATCTCTATTTGTACATCAATGCACCTCATTGATTATACACCCTTGGCATCTTTCACTAATGCCACTTGACTTGACTTCTAGGCATCCTTCACTAATGCCTTTGACACGAACGTTTGGCACCTTTCACTAATGCCTTCGTCTTGACTCCTTTGGCATTCTTCACTAATGCCTTTGACACGGACGTTAAGCACCTTTCACTAATGCTTTCGTCTTAACTCTTTCGGCATCCTTCACTAATGCCTTTGACATAGACGTTAAGCACCTTTCACTAATGCTTTCGTATTGACTCTTTCAGCATCCTTCACTAATGCCTTTGACACAACACTTCTATGGAGGAAGAAAGAACTATCAACAAGAGAACCTCAATAGTCTTGATGATGACGAAGCATGGCAACTCATGGACTTGAGCTTGCTCGACTTTAAGAGGTGGTGATCTCGCCTTTAAGAGGAACTTAGAGAATCACACAAAAACAAAATACAAACTACATAGAGAGATCCTTAGGATCTGAGGTTAGAAGGTTTACAATACTAGGAGAAAATATGTGTGGGAGTGGTAACCAAAAATGAAGAAATGGCTCACTATTTATAGAAGAAATTTGGCTACTGTTCCACGGATCCCTCACTTGAGGGATCCGTCCAGTGTATTCCTGGGGATCCGTGGGACGCTCCTCTTTGCTCATGGGTTTTGGGTCATGGGTCATGGGTTATGGGTCATGGGTCATAGACTTTGGACAACGGGTATCCAAGTAGATACAGTGTATCTACAAGATGCAATGCATCTAGTCCATGGTCATGGGTTGAATCCATGGGTCATGGGTTATACCCATTATGACTTATGCATGATGTCATGCAATGGGTTATGCTCCACGGGTATGGGTCATGGACTTTGGGTTAAACCCAACTATATTCAATGTATTTGGTCAATGGGTCAAATACTTAACATTCTACCCATTGTATTACCTATTATGATACATACTAGTTATGTATATATTTGCCCAATATGTAAACACTAGTTGTTGTACATATGTATTATTAAATCATAAAATCACTTTTACTTGTTTAGTGTTTTATGTGAAAATGTAAGTGTGTTAGTAAACTATAGGCTCAAACCATTTACGTATTTTATTTGTTTCGTTAAAATGATTTTACGTTTGTTATCGACAAAACATTAAGAGATCGTAAAATATAAATAAACGTTTTTACGACTTATTTGTATTAACAAGTTTGGTCACTTTTTGCATGTACAAGATGAGGATGAAGTGATATTGTTTCAAGTGGGGGACAAGAGTAGATATGGTAAGAGTGAATGTGTTAGACAAAGACACATGGCCTTGTGTTGAATCCTTGCACGCCACCTCTCAAATGAGGTGGCAGTGTGTGTGTTACTTTGTGATAATATTTAGTTTATGAGGTGTAGTTTGGTCCCGGTAATTACTAATGTTTAGCCCTTAAGTCACGAAACTTAAAACCGGGTAACGTAAGAATATAATACTTACAAAAATGTCTAAACTTATCAATATACTCTAACTAGGTATATTAAATGGGTGATAAGTCTCATAGGGTGCGTCTATGTTGTTAAAACCTAATAACGTAGGTTTGAGTACGCGTCTTACGTAAAAAGTAACATGTCTACTTAAAAATGATAAAGTGGCAATAGTTCATATAAAATATGACTATTGGTGAAAATATAGTATTTTGAACATATAGACGTATCGTAGTCTTGTGTTGGTCACAAGGAAAATTACCAGTTACTACCGGTTATTGTATTTGCTTTTACGTTACGGTAAAAGTCAAATAGTCAAAGTCAAAAGTCAACTTTAAAAAGTCAAAGGGTAAAATAGTCATTTTACCTTATGAAAAATTATGGGTTGTTACATCAAAAGTTTTAAACTGACAAAAAATGCAGAGCAAAAACAAATAAAAAACTATGTTATATTATAAACTGTGAGACAACAAAATATACTTACTTTTTTTGGTACATTTCTATACTTTTTTATTGTGGGATACAAGTAGAGGTGGCCATCTAAACCGGTTCCGAAACTGAAAAAAATCCGAAACCGCCAAGAACCGGTCTGGTTCTTATAAAATCCGTCTATTTGGCACCACTACCCATTTTTTACCGTTGGAACTGGTTTTTCCAAACCGGTTTGGAAAAACTGGTTCCAAACCGTTTCCAACGGCAGTATGCAATTTCGAGACAGTGAGTACAATTCGACTGTTTGGAGCATTTTCTAGTCGTTTTCAAATGGCTATAAGCCCAAAAATCCACCATTTTGACCTCCTGGCATCCATATAAATACCAAGGTTGATTTTGGGTTAGTCACAACATTCAAATACACTCAAATCACTCAAAAAATGCTCACAAACTTGATCAAAAATGCTCACGATGTCTAGAAACCGAGCTTCTTAGAACACATCATCAAATACCGTCGGTGAAGGTTTTACAAATGACCCGTTTGAAGTTGGGATTGAACCAAAAACCCGAAACCAAGAAGTTTGGCGTCATTTCCACATGGTTGAGTTCTCGCATGGTTCAACAAAGGCTCCTTATAAAGCTTGTAACACTATGATGAAATCCGATGGGAACACTACGTTGAAAAAGCACACGAAAGAACATTATAAAGCAACAGAAAGGCGTTTCGGGATCGGAACAAACTACTATGGGATGAGATGGGAGTATTTTTGTATATGATGAGAGGGTGCTTCATCAAGATTTAGCACACTTTGTGATTCAAGAGGGTTTCCCGTTCAACCACTTCGACAATCCTCGGTTAACGAGGTTGGTTCAGATGCGCCTTCAACCACGATATAATTATGTAAGTCGTCAAACTCTTAAATGTGATTGTATTAAATCTTGGGTAAAGGTTAAAAAGGAATTAATACTTGGTTTTGATGCTTTTGAAACTAGTGTAAACTTAACAACCGATGTTTGCTCAGCGGGTCATGGTTTGCCCCGTTCTTACATTTGTGTTACCGCACATCGGGTTGATCCCGTTACTTGGCAAATGATGAAACATACTATAGGTATGAAAAACTATGAATATCCGCACACGGGTGAAGATTTAAGTATGCTGTTGCGATATGTTATGAAAACGTTTAAAATAGAAAAAAAAAGTTTTTTCAATATCATTTGATAACGTTTCTAATAATACAAATGCGGCTAGAAAGCTAATACTAAAATGCCGACCACCTCTTGATGGCATTTTTTTTTATCATAGTCGATGTGTTGCACACATCTTTAACTTGGTTGTGCAAAGCGGACTAGCGACCGAGCAAATGTATAATTTAAGATAAGCTTTTAGAAAAATGTTACAAGATATTTTTCAATCGGGAAGCAAAAGATATGTGGATTATATAAAATTGTGTCATCAACCCCCGAATTCCTTTTTTTTATCCCCAAATTGGGACGTTCCTACAAGATTGAATTCGACTTATAACATGTTTGTTTGTGGTTTACGCCAAAAAGTAACGTTACAACATTTTCATGATGAACTTTGCTCTACATCTAGGCGTCGGGATATAGTACCATTTTCGGTTGACAACTGGGATACTATTAAAAAAATAATCGAATTACTCAAAGTTTGTAAACCGCAACAACTATGTTATCGGGTGTTTATTATCTCACGAGTCATTTGGTCCTCAACCAACTTTTTATGATGTGTAGAAAATATAGGATCATCTACGAATATGATGGTCCTTGCGAATATGGTTGTACGGATGAAAGAAAAACTTAGCAAATAATTCGAAGAAATTCCACCGGTAATTACTTGTGCCGCCGCAATGAACCCATGTTTGAACATTAGCGTGGTGGAATATCTTATCGATAAGATTGCTAACGATTTGGATTTGCTTCAAATAGACCCTTTTTATGTAAAAAAGCACAAGACATGTTTAAATATAATTTCAAACGTTTATTTGATGTTTATTTTGAGAAATATGGTACAACAAATGTTGGAACGAGTTCGGCTTCAACGATTTGGACTTCGGCTTCAACCGTGGATCCGGATTTGGACTTATTTTCAAATTTAAGACAAGAAAGCGGTAAACGGGCTAGGAGTGAGAATTTATTGAGCAACAAATCTGGGAGATATACGGGAACCGATTGGTTAAACACTATCACACCCAAAGAGTTCAAGAATTTTGATGTTTTGAATTGGTTGAAACAAAGGGAACCTCAATTTCCCGTTCTAGCCGCAATGGCCCAGGATTTACTAAGCGTACAAGCTTCTACCGTTGCTTCGAAATCCGCTTTTTCTACTACTAGAAGGATATTATCGGTAAGAAGAACAAGACTCACACCATTATCTTTGGAGATGTGTATTTGCTTGAAGGATTATTTAGATGTGAATGAACATTATACAACCACGTTTCAATACTTGAAGAACGATGGAATCGAAAAACAATTACAAGAGGTCGAGGTGGAAGAGGGTTATGTAATCAATCTTTCTGAAGAAGAAGTAAACTTCGATGAAGCTACAAGCGCCGCTAGGGTCACTACCGAAGTTGAAGATGAAACCGATGATGAATAAATAGTTAAAATGTATTAAATTTGTGATTTTGTGATTCAAGTACTTTATGTGTGACATTTATGAGTTTATTGAATAAAAGTCGAAGTTTATTAAGTTTATTGCGTAAAAAACGCGAACGAAAAAAAGAAAAAGAAAAAGAAAAAAAAACTGTGATCGACAATTTTGCAAGGCTATTGTTAAGGATTTGGTCGACCGATTTTTTAGAGCCGGTTTAACCGATTTTTAGTTGGAAATGGTATTGGAAACGAACCGGAACCGGTTATACCGGTCCCGGTTTTTTAAACCCCGGATCCAAAAAAACTAAACCAATTTTTACCAGACCGATTCATCAACTTTAACTAAGGACCGGAACCGGTTTGAAACCAAAACCAGTTTTTGACCGAACCGTGTTTTAGCCACCTCTATTACTACAAGGGCATCTATAACAACCCATTCGGTTTATATTCCAAACCATTTTTTCCAACTATGACAAAAATTCATTATAACAGGGGCAAGTGGGGCAGTGGGGCACTACATCAGGACATCACATCCAACCTCAAAGGCCAAATTAGTAACTTAACACACAAAATATGTATACGGACATGAAAACCAAATTTAAATCCAGTTTATCACTCCATAGTCCCACACTTTTTCTCTCTAGAAAAGACAACTACATGTATGTATGTATTCTTAGATTTTGTACGTGTGTAATCTGTCTACACACACTGACACACACTTTAAAAAAACACACAAACATAAAGACACAACTTGTTGGAAAAAAAGACACTTCTCTCCTTACACGTCTCCTATTTTCTCTCTCTAAAAAAAAACACAAAAACACTTAAAAATCTGATCAAAGCAAGCATTTTTATGTTAAATCTTTTAAAGATTTCACATGGGTTTGTGATTGTTTCCTAAGTTTGACCTTCTTCAGGTATCTTTTTTGTTTTTCTTTATTTTTTTTCTCTCACACACAGTAAACACACCTTTTGTGTGTGTAAAAAATGAAGAAAATGCAAAACCCATTTCCAAGTTTTGATTTTATTTGTGGGTTTGGAATTTTTTTTTTTGTGATTATGAGTTTTTAAAATTTTTTAGTTTTGGGTGGTTATAGTAGCAGTTAAAAGTTAAGGATTCGGTTAAATGTTTGGTAGTTTGTTGTCTTTAATTTGTTTTTTTTGGGTGAGCTAATTTGATTGTTTTGCATGTTATGATCGGTGGTTAAATATTGTTACTTTTGTTATTTGGGTTTGTTGATTATTAATTTATAAGTAATATGAGTAGTTATTGGGTTTTAAGTTGTATTTATTGCAATGACTATAGTGTTTTAAGTTATTTTATTTTATGTGTGGATAATATTTTGAGTTGTGTTTTTGTGGTTCTTAAAATTATATGGTTAGTATGTAAATATATGATGCTGGAACAGGAATTTGGGGCATGTTTGGATTTGCATTTTACGAAGGGGTTGTTGGGATTTGAATAATTATGGTCACATATATAGTCATGTTAGAGTTAGGCATTACTTTGTCACTTTATGCTCATGATTAGTTTATTAAATGATTGCTTTGAACTTAAATAACCGAAAAAATCGGAATCAGTGTTTACCAAACCATTAAAAATTGCAATCCAACCACTTTATTTGCACATCCAAACACTCCTATAGTTAGGATTGCGGTGTGACATATTCAGAAAATCAGTTTAGGTTAAGATACTCTCAAGCTGATTATTAGCCAGATGAAACGCAATAATCAATTTTTAAACACAATCCAAAGCGGAGCGAATGTCCCTTTAGATGGAGATTCTGTAGGAGTCAGTTTTTGCCAAACATTCACAACTCAAAACAATCACTTTTGACGCAATCCCGAACACTCCGTTTTAGTCATTTGTATTTGCCTTTTCTTTGAAAGTATTTACTACTCACTTTATATATATCGAGATACTAAAATGTAAGTAAATTCTTAAATGTAGGTGTTTGATTGAAACTGAATGGTAAATCAGTGCTTATATCATACAAAAAAGCTAATGATATGTATGTCACATAAAGTAACCTGATGACGTTTCCTTTTCCGTTTCATTTCACCAAATTGATTTGATAAATATTGATGACGACATCTTCTTGGATTAGTGATTCACATGTTCATCATGGTACATGGTTTAAAATAGTAACATTTGCATTGAACGCTAAGAAACAGCTATGTTTAGTTTGTTATAACAGAAAGCAACATATTGTTATAAATTCTTTAGAATGAAAGGCGAAATATTTGAATAAAGGTTTTTGGTAACCCTGGTGGCTCCATAACGGTTAACAAGGTCTTCTGTTTGTGAATGCTTAACTTTGATCTACTGTTTGCAGTGAAAATATATGTATCCAATGAATTTCTCGAAAGCTGTGGGAGGTGGCGGTACCCGGCAAATGTTATCCGGATCCGATGCCACTCTATTCTCCAGTTCCTTACCAGTTCTACCTCATGAGAAGCGTACGCACTCTCTTGCCTAATGGCTACATTCACCTGTACTTGAACAATATAGTATTACTGTATTTGACCCTTTTCTTTTGGTCTGTAGTAATAATGAATAATACTGAAAACAACTATCATCAACATATGGAAGATCATGCACTTGGAAGCTTGTTACCGGATGAAGATGATCTCTTAGCTGGTGTGATGGACGGGTTTGACTTAAATTTGTTTCCTAACCGTGTTGATGAGTCAGAAGATTTGGATCTTTTTGGAAGTGGAGGTGGTATGGAATTGGAATCTGATATGATTGATAGTCTGAATATGGGCATGTCAAGGGTAGGTTTGAGTGACGGGGTTGCTAACAACGGTGTGGGTCAATATAGTATTCCGAATGGTGCGGGGACTGTTGTTGGGGAACATCCGTATGGCGAGCATCCTTCCAGGACTTTATTTGTGCGTAACATTAATAGTAATGTTGAGGATTCAGAGTTGAGAACTCTTTTTGAGGTAGTTAACTTCAGTCAAATAGTCAATACTTGTGCGTTATTTTATTATACCATCTATTAAAAAAAATATAGACTTAGACCCTGTTTTCGTGGGTGTTTTTGACCATCTGTTATACGAACTTATCTTATTTATCCACTTGATAGCAATATGGAGACATCAGAACCCTGTACACCGCATGTAAACACAGGGGATTTGTGATGATCTCTTATTATGATATTCGTTCTGCACGTACTGCTATGCGTGCACTACAGAATAAGCCCCTAAGGCGGAGGAAACTGGACATTCACTACTCAATTCCAAAGGTTCAATATTTTACTTTATAATTGTAATAAGATAAAGTGTACGTTTAAAGACCTGTCAATAACTCAATATAGATTCCAATTAATAACCATTTTTGACCAGGATAACCCGTCTGACAAAGATATGAACCAAGGAACATTGGTTGTTTTTAATTTGGATCCGTCGGTTTCACCTGAAGACCTCCTTCAAATCTTTGGGGCATATGGCGAGGTTAAAGAGGTAACAGTATACTAACATACATGTTCTAAAATATTCTTTATGAAAGCTTGGAAGAATATTTATATGTTTTGTATGTTTTATGCAATAACAGATACGCGAGACACCACACAAAAGGCACCATAAGTTCATTGAATATTATGATGTTAGAGCTGCAGAAGCTGCACTTAGGTCTCTCAACAGGAGTGACATAGCCGGGAAACGCATAAAGCTTGAACCTAGTCGCCCTGGTGGAGCCCGTCGAAAGTAAGTACTTTTTTTCAAATTAATGTTTCTTTTTTTTTTTTCTTTTTCTTTTTTATAATAACCATACATGCTTGTTACGCATTATGACCTTATGCTTGACAGAATTTGTAGATCTTAATAAATTTAGTCCAAGTAATTTTAGCAAAATTTTGTCATAAAATAAGGTTTATGTACTGCTTTCTATTTCTTTACCTTATTACGGCACTTTTTAAATCGAAACTGTGTTATGATCCTTTGTGACTTCAGCCTGATGTTGCAAATAAGTCAAGACTTTGAACAAGATGACACTCGAAGTTTTAGACTCCAAGTGGGTTCTTCGATTTCCAACTCTCCTCCAGGTGAGACTTTTGGCACTCTTGTTGTGATCTTCCAAAATAATTTGACCCGGTAATGAGTTAAAACTGATAGTATTTTACCATGGATCAAATCCCTTTGGGTCAGGTTGACTCACAAGCACTTGCCCATTCCTTCAACTTTTTAAAATTGTTAATATATTAAATATGATCACCAAAAGTTCATCATTATAACAAATCTTTACGCTAATATATTATTAGCATATTTTTATATTTGACCTGTTTATATTAAACACAACCCAAATCAGCTCATTCATAAGTTGCTTCTTTACACGCTCTATGCAGGTGTTTGGCCACAGTTCGGCAGTCCTATCGAACAGAGTCCATTGCAAAGTCTTAGCAAGTCACCAGTCTTCACATCAATGAGCCCAACTATGAGCAACAGTTTACCTGGTTTGGCTTCCATTTTGCATCCTCAGCCACCAAGAATAGCACCAATTGGCAAAGATCATTCAAGAACTAGCCACCTTGATCAAATATTCTCAAACGGAAGTTCAAGCAATGGAACCGTCTTTCAACATTCTCATTCACTCCAAGATCATAAATTTAGTCAATTAAATGGGTCAACCACTTCAGGAATCGAAACATTATCTGGTGCACAGTTTTTATGGGGTAGTCCCAGTATATACCCCGACCAACCTAAGGGACCCACTAGCCAATCACAATTCATTGGTTCATCTCAACACAACCATCATGTGGGGTCTGCACCTACTGGACTTCCCTTTGAACGACAGTTTAGTCGGTATCATGAGGCTTCAGAACCATTATTCATGAGTCCTCCAACTTACGGAGGTCTAGGTTTCTCAAATGCCCGCGGGCCCAGAAACATGATGGAAAATGGTCCCTCGAGTTTGAATAACATGTTGTCTCCTAGGATGAGTCCTATGTTCCTAAATAATGGCCATTTCCCTGGACCAGGTTCCATGAATTTAGAAAGCATGAGCCGGAACCGTCGTGTGGACCACAATGCTAATCAGATGGACAACAAGAAGCAGTTTCAACTTGATCTTGACAAAATTGCTAAAGGGGAAGATACTCGAACAACTTTGATGATAAAAAATATCCCCAACAAGTAAGACCTACTTTTCTGTCTTAGATCTAAAAATAAATCATTTTTTTAACTTTGAAATATGTGTGTTTTTCCTTAGGTATACTTCAAAAATGTTGCTAGCTTCCATTGATGAAAATCATAGTGGCACCTACGACTTTCTATACCTGCCCATTGATTTCAAGGTATAAATCTATAAATTTAATATCATCTGATTCGTCTTTGAGGTGAGGTAAATCTGACCATTCCCACTGCTACATAATGCAGAACAAGTGTAATGTTGGATATGCATTTATCAACATGCTTTCGCCGATGCATATAGTCCCGTTTTACCAGGTCTTTTCTTTTTCTTCTTCACCAAAGTACCCTTAAGCTTATCGTAAATTGTAATATAAAAGAAGATAATTTTAGTTGAAATGTATCATTCTTTTTGAATGTGTTTTGCGGATGTAACTTGTGTTTCAGGTGTTTAATGGGAAGAAGTGGGAAAAGTTCAATAGTGAAAAAGTTGCTTCATTGGCATATGCTCGAATCCAAGGAAAGGCGGCACTTGTCACCCATTTTCAGAACTCTAGCTTGATGAATGAAGATAAGCGATGCCGACCTATTCTTTTCCATTCTGAGGGATCAGAGGTTGTTGATCAGGTAGCACATAACGCAACTGACTTCATAACACTAAATATTTGACTAGTTATAGGATATAGTTGCATAAAAACAACGCACTTTTTCATTTGTCTCATTAAAGTCATTGCAATACTATTGTTCATCATAGTCACGAGAAGATTGTTTTCTGTCCGGTTTGGGTCATTTTGCAACTTGTGACCAATTAGTATTGTTACACAAAACAGAGTTTCTTTTAAATGCAACACATACATACAATTTATATAGGACCTAAATCAATGTCAGTAATTGGATTCATAAACATTATTTGATTAGCATCTTCATGTCAACAATATACAACTTGCAGGAATCTCAACCATCTAGTGGTTTGAACATACAAGTCCATCCGCCGTCAGACGATGCTAAAAATTGATGGTGTGGGTACAAATATCATGTCTTTTGAGCGGTCTGAATTTAAGCCTCGAATTAGCTGGTTGTAGCAGGCTGCTATCTTTTAATGGTACATATATGTCTATGCATAGAAGTAGGAAACCCGCACTAAAGTAAAAATCGTGCGAGGGTTTTGTGTATTTTGAAAAGAAAAGAAAGTAAAAGTGTTTTGGTCATTTGGAAGGGGTTGATAGGTAGCTGAAAGAGGTGAATCGCCTTAAAATGTATAGGTGGAGATAGCCGATATATGAATGGTGTGATCTCCTGTTTTTCACCTCTTCGTTTCTGGTTTTGTATGTTCCGTTGTTAACTTGTTTCGGGTTTTTGTGGCAATTGTATAGCGGGGGCTAGAAATGAAGCGTTTGTTAACTTTGTGTTGGATGTTAATATGACAAAAAAACTAATGTCTTGTACCATTTGACTAAATTCCTTGCTTTCTCACACTTTTTATCTGCTTTGTTTTTACTATAGTGTCGTGTAAAAGTAGTATGATAAAATGGCAAGTCGGGGTAACTTTCCATCTATGCAACTTTTGAACTATTTTGACCAAATTTATTTTTAGCCAACATGGCTACCGTGATGGCGTGATGTATAGGATTCTGATCATAAGCGCTACTTTTTTCCCCTCGAGATGCAAAAAAGCACGGGGGTTAACATTCCTAGATATGATGAACTTGAAATACACCAATAAAGGAAGATGATCAAATGGATTTATCAATACAAAGCCACATATCAAAGTTCTATATAACGCGAAAATAATCTGTAAGCACACCCTTGTGAGTTTCTAAGCTACATTTACTATACATTGCAAAACCCAAATTATATAAGACAAATGAGGCAAAACTGGTAATGTTTTATTCTATAGATATTAGATACTTATAGTAAAAACTGAAGGAGGGATTGTGGGGATCTAAACGAAGGATCTTTAAATTTTAAAGGTGCAAGTGAGTATAGTATTGAGGAACAAGGGGCAATTATTCCTTGTTACCAAATCTCTTAGCAATAATTGGTCGGACATCTTCAGCGTCAACCAGGGTCTCTAGAAAAGGAAGTAATGAAATTAGTGCGCGATCTGATGGGTCATCAAACCAACTCTTTATCGGGATCCCATTATTGACTTGTAATCGGAAAACCTGAAACCACCACAAGTAGGTAAGAGTCTGAGATAGCTTTTAAAAAAATATGTTATATAACTTCTATGGAATTTCTCATCCTTAGATGCCATCATTGGATGATGGGAGTGTTTGGATTTGTGTTTTGAAAATTATGAATTTTATATCAGCTGCAACAAAACTGATTATGCAAGGGTATAGCAACTTATTTACCCCTTCTTTTAACCAAATTTGAAAGACTTCTACTCACATTTAGTAAACCGTCTTACTTATCACAACAATATTGTTTTTAGTAATTTATCGATATTACAAACTCTCAAACATCTGATTATCTGATTATTACAGCTTCGAACAACAGAAGCACATCCGGACACTATTCTTAAGGCTATTTTACTATGATTATCTGATTCCGTTTAATGATAATTTTCCAAATCGCATATCCAAACACCCTCTATAACTAGCAGATGAAGTTCAATACATCAAACATCCATATTCACAACAACAAAAAAAAATGTTAAATAAGCAGACCACCAAGGATAGTACATGAAAGCTAGTGAGCAATCTACCTGTGGGGAATTGTCGATTATGACAACTTTGGCAAGATCAACACCTAAAACGGTTAGATCCTTGGTATAACCACCATCTGCAAAGATACACGACTCTCTATAAGCTCGACGAGATATTATCTTTCCATCAGGATCCAAAATATCCAGAAGTTGCTTAGCATAAATGCTTTGACTGGCTGTGAAAATGACAATATGAAACATTTCCGCGACTTTTTCCAAAAATGGCCTTAGGTGAGGTCTTTGCTTCACATACACAGTATGCTCCTTCGAAATAGAAAATACTGGAAATGTGAAATCTGCACTGTCACATTGTTCTAGTGAAGAATGGACCAGTGTTTCTGAACACCAAAAGAGCAATTATACATGTTAGTTACTAATCAGCTCGTATGGAAGTATGAAACAATCTGATGCAAAAAGAAAAGGATTTTTATACCATCTAAATCGAGAACTAAAGTTACGGATTTTGTTTCTCCCGATGTCTGAGGCAATATGGAGGGACCGGAAAGATCTAGAAGATTCCTGATGAACAATTGCGGATCTAAGCACTCAACTGGATCCCAATCTGGATAAGAAGTAACATTGGATTCCTGATTGCAGGATTTCAATTGATGGATTGCTACATATATACTTGAATCTTCTGAAACACTACAATCTTGATAACGATTTTTTGTCTCAATGCTATCCTCGAGAAAAGGAAGTAGCATATATTCATCAGAAGTAAAACTGGTTGATTCATCACATTCGTAATCAAGTAAACATGATCTAGAAACGAATGTATCCGGGAAGAACAAATCTGACACATTACAAGTTTGATATAGTAATGGCTTTCTACTGGTATCGTCAATATCATTATCTCCACACAATGGCAAGATGAGATCATTTTCCCTCCCTACACAGACGGAATAGCTGAATGTCAAAGCTAATTTCAACTGATAAAAACATCATAGCGCACACATCAATGTAGAAGTATAGAAAACAACAAATGAAACATCAGTTTTGCAAGTATCCACCCAAAAAGAAGCATGCCAGAACATCGATTTCCATACTAGGGTAACTTCCAGTTTTATACAGTAACACTTCCGGCAACAAGATTGTAAATCAAAATGTTTATATTTTCGTACTATTTCATATATCCTAAATTTAGTATAACATTTATAAAAACGGGAAGGAGAGAATATTCAAAAGACGTAAGGCATCTCGATTGCTTCATTTTTTACCTCCATAATTACAGAAATTTGGGTCGATGTCAATGTCAATGGACTCCAATATAGGTGAGAAGATCGTTTCTATGTTTGAGGAGCAACTTGTTGAATGATCCTGCAATCAATTAAGCCTTCATTAAGTAAATGTTGAGAAACAATGATAAGATGTCGAGTTTAGTATACTACCGTGCTACAATCAGTTTCTTCATCCACCATTTCACAACAGTTGGTTTCCCCACTTCTTATTTCTTCAACACTTGCTTTATTAGCATCATGCGTGTCAAGTTGTGCTTCATGTTGAACACTCCTTACATGAGAAAAAGCGTTTTTGGATATCTTGCTTGATTTTTGACAGACATGGAGACCATTATTTTCTTTTAAAGAGTCTCCCGTAGTCATCTTTATTGATGGCATTTGGATTTTATCAGAATCTTGACCTCAACAACATCAATAAGTATATACAAGACCGTTTATATTCACCTGTTTCACCGAATAACATCAGTTTGCTTTGTATACAAAAAAACTTCCTATTTATGAAAGCTTATATAATTAACAATCAGCAACAAAATAAAACATATGCTTACTACGGATTGATATTAACCAATTTATTAATAAGCACTTATAAGCTGCTAAAAATTAAGCACTTCTAGATATAGTGTTTGGATTGGATTATTTTGTAAAACATGCAATAATTCTCTAAAACTGATATTTCAAAAATTATTTTTGATTTCATATCTCAAATAAGCAGCTTCCAACCTCCTTATCCGAAACTGCTTGTTTTATCTCAAAAAAAGTAGAGAAGCAGTTTCCATAACACAAAACAGATAAAGTTACAATCATGACCTTATACAGATAAATTACATAAAAATATAAAATCAATCACAGATACTGAATTAAAAATTGAAAAATATATTATATATTACTACACTTATAGATCTAACATACAGTATTCACATACAAACCATTAAAATTAAAACCTAATCACAATTAACAAAAATCTGAATTTAATTTTAATAAACACAATCAAATTTCAAATTCAATAAACAAATTTCAACACAATAAGCATAGATTAAAAAAAAATGAATTGTCCACAAAATAGTAATATAAAACCCTTAAATAATTAAATAAAACACCATAATTAAGATGAAAATGATTGAATTAGATAATTAAATTCACAGTTAAAAAACATATCTTATAATTAAAATACAACAAAACATATTCAAATTTAATTAAAGGAAATAATTATATTAAATTGAACCTTGATTAAGCTGGATCATTGGTGATTAAGCTTAATTTAGATACATATGAATTGTAATTAAGCTGTTATAATTTTGATAAACACTGATCGAGTGATTTTGACTTATGAAAGTCAGCAGTAAGAATAAAATAATACAGTATTATTTTGATTACCTGTGTGTGTATGAGAATGAAAAATTGAAAATGAAATCAAAATCAAATTCAGGTTCTGTTTCACGCGCCTTTATCTTTCACTCTCTTTTTTAGGCTGCCCCGAGCCCCAATCCCCCTTATTTTTTCTGCACAATGGCGTCGCTTTCTACTCCAAGCGACTTGGCGAATAGTGCTTAAGGGCACCAAGTTCAATTTTTTATTTTTTATTTTTAAATACTTTTAACACAAACTAAAAATAGATATTTTTGGATATATAAAGAGGGAGTATATTTTTACTTCGAAAAAGAGGGAGTATATTTTTACTTAGAAAAATAGATATTTTTGGATATATAGCTTTAAAAGTCGATCGTGATCTCGACCATCTTGACAAATTCTTTGGGCAATCGAATGGCTACACAACAAGAGGAATCGATCCTCTAATCGATCGAGTGCCCAACGATCGACACAAGATTTGCTTATTGGGGCTAGCCTTATATTAGCGGCTATAATTTTCATTTACACCCCTTTGTGTTTTAGAAGAGCTTAATATAGTCTATTTTAAAGGTAATTGACAAATACATCTTAAAGCATTTTTTTTAATCTTTGGGTGACAGTATATTACTTGTCTACGAGAGTGTTTGTGTTAGCTTATATTCTAGGTTTATGAGCACTTGTACATTTTTAAAGCTCGTAAGCCTACTTTTTTTTGGCTTTTGAGCTTATCGCGTAGAGTTTTTGGCTTATATAAGTTTATAAGGTTAGCTCAAGTTGATAAGCTAACAAGTCTAAGAAAAAGTGAGATTATGAGATTTTCAAGTTTCACATGCCCATAAGCCTATTCAATAAGCTGATAAAAACACATTTTCACATTCTAGTATTCTACCTCTTCATACATTATTTAGACCTAAGTAGTGTGGTTGTTGACTAAAACAAAGTATTACTATTCATACTTGAAAAGAAAAGTTACATTGTTAAAAACGCTTAAAATTGAGATGTGGTCAAAAGATCTCGTGTTATGAGAAACTAGCTTGCAATCTCAACATAAGTATCATGAATCAAGCCTCATGATCGTGCCTTTATAATTAAAATATGTGGATGGTTCGCAGGTTTTGGTAAGGATTACGGGATTTCCTGTGGGGTCTTTGGAATTTTTTTTAGATACGAAATATGTGGCTCTTATGTTAAAGTTAAAAAGAAACTAGTTTAATTTGATCAAAGAATTTCCGTTTTTTAGTGATTTTTGCTTCAACTTTTCGAAATATTATACTTATGTGCTTATTTATATGTAATAAAAGTCATCAAACTTGTGTGATTGAGTGAACGAATTACCTTAGAAATACCATTGCTTCTTGTATTTGTTTTATTGGATTTCATAATTTATATACTCCTATAACATTTTTTTAACGAATTTTTTGTTGGAAAATTTGAAAATAGTGCTTATACTTTTTGTTCTTTATGACAAAAAGGTTGATCGGTCATGGACATTTATACTTAGCTTCAAACTAATATCGAATACTGGAATCACGTATAAGTTTTTTAATTATTTTTCTTTTTCTTACATTTGAACTTGTCTTCATGAGAATATTTACAGAAATCCAAAATCCATCGATCTTATTTAATACTTGCCTAACGAGTTAGTATAAGTTGTAGTAAAATGAAAATATTGGTACTTCTTGGAAAGTTAAGTGAAAATACGAGGGAGTAAATTTACAAAATAAAAGTAATAAAGTTCCAGCACATAGCTGATTGTCGATAGATTGACAAAGGGGCAATCTAATATTGCACGGGTCATACTATTCCTACGGGGTCTACGCGTAGAAATTTACACGGGGATATACTATTCATACGGGGGCTATGCCCCTAGCCCTGCCACTTTTCCAGGGAATATTCCCTTTGTCCCCACTTTTTTCAAAGTACAATACGCAGTTTTTGTCGGTTTTTTGTTAAGTATTTCGGCAGTTTTAAGCGTTTGGCTTATTAAACTTTATATTTCTGATTCCGCATTTTGAGGTTTATAGTTTTTGATATAAAAAAGTAGCCACCGTATGAATAAAAACATAGCCACCGTATTAATAACCGCCCCCTTTACACGGGGTCTAGTGGATAGGTCTTGTAACACTTGCAGTTTTTTTTTTGTCTTTTTTTTTTTTTTCATTCATATTGCTGGTTTGGGTGGTATATTTTGTCCCAAAAATGTATTTTTTGTCATAAGTTATTTTTGTCCAAGTGCATAAGCACACAAAGCGATTTGTCCAAGTCAAGAGCACACAAGCAGATTGAATAAAGGCTCCGATTAGAGTTTCATCATCGCCAAGTTTTTTTTTTGTCCAAGTGCATAAGCACACAAGCAGATTGGACCTTGTTTCGGATTACATCATTGCCTAGTTTTTTTTGTCCAAGTGCATAAGCACACAAGCAGATTGCACACAGGCTCGGATATGTAGCAGTTTTGTCCAAGTGCATTAGCACACAAAATTGTGCAAGTCTGGCAATTTAGAAAAGTGTGAGGCTCGGATATGAAGGTTGCAAAGTGATAAAAAAAATCACTTTGCCGTCCGTTCGGTTATAAAACCAATCGTCATCGCCTTTTTTTGAAAAAAAATTTTGTCCAACTGCAGCAGATTGCACACAAGTGCATGGATCAGATTGCACAATACCGGATGGGTACGCAGTTGCAACCAAGTTAACAAGCAAGTACCAAAAGCAAAAGCAAGATTCCCAAAGTCACAAGTGAAACCTCCCATCTGTAGGATTGGTAGGTAGTCACAAGAAAGTCACAAGTGAATAGTCACAAGTGAAGAATCTCAATATATTCAGCCTCAAACATCACCAAGTTACAACATCACAAACTCACCATCATACAAACATCATCAAGTTATTTATACAGTGGCTATAATTTTAGTGAAACACAAGCTGCAAGTGAAAGCCGCAACTAACAAACCACAAAGAAACCTCAAATATCTCAGGTTGCACTCACCATCATACAAACATCATCAAGTTATTTATACGGTGGCTATAATTTTAGTGAAACACAAGCTGCAAGTGAAAGCCGCAACTAACAAACCACAAAGAAACCTCAAATATCTCAGGCTGCCGATATGTCTCAATCACCAGAGGTAACAATTTTACACATTAATAATAGAGATAACATTAGGCTCAGATTAAGTTTCACGTATTATCATATATGGTCGCAACATCAAAGGTTGCAAAATGAAAATAAAAAAAAATTTTGCCATCCATTCGGAAATGCCAAGCCAAAATCATATTTATCATATATGGCTGCAACATCAAAGGTTGCAAAATATTTTTGCAAAATCATCATTGCCTTATCTCAGTTTTTTTTTTTTTTAAAAAAAAAACAATTTTCAAATCACTTACGGTAACAAGCGCTTATCAAGCATATAAGCAGTTTGTTATATAAAATTGTAACCCAGTATGAATAAAAACATAGCCAGTATGAATAACCCCACCTGTAGCGTAGTATTGGACGGGGTCTAATCGAGCCCTGTGTGCAATCTGCTTGTGTGCAATAAGCGGTTTGCCAAGAAACCACAGAGCACGTGGATGGGGTAGGCGAAAGCGGTATTCATACCACTCAATGGTGGCAGATCAAGGTGTTAACCTACCCTTTTGCACCCACAAAACTTCAGCGGTTCAATAAGCACATAAGCACATGAGTACTATTTGTGTCATACCTATGTCATAGCCACATAAGCACATAAGCAGTTTACCAAAGAAACCACACGAGCACGTGGTGGGGTAGGCGAGGCGGTATTCATACCACTCAATGGTGGCGGATCAAGGTGTTAACCTACGTTTGCACCCACACAACTCATGCGGTTTCACATAACATCACATAATCAACCTCTCACATACAAGCGGTTTGTACTGCTTTTACCCTAAACAAAAAAAATTAGGCGTTATTTATTTTTTTTACAAATCCATGAAATTAAACCCACAATCTACCCATAAATGATAGGAACATCACAAACTCACCATCAAAGTACCCAGATTTACCAAACCCTAAAAAAAAAAAAAAAAATAGGTGTTTTTTATTTTTTTTACAAATCCATGAAATTAAACCCACAATATACCCATAAATGATAGGAACATCACAAAATCACCATCAAAGTACCCAGATTTACCAAACCCTAAAAAAAAATAGGCGTTTTTTATTTTTTTTACAAATCCATGAAATTAAACCCACAATATACCCATAAATGATAGGAACATTACAAACTCACCATCAAAGTACCCAGATTTACCAAACCCTAAAAAAAAAAATAGGCGTTATTTATTTTTTTTACAAATCCATGAAATTAAACCCACAATCTACCCATAAATGATAGGAACATCACAAAATCACCATCAAAGTACCCAGATTTACCAAACCCTAAAAAAAAAATAGGCGTTTTTTATTTTTTTTACAAATCCATGAAATTAAACCCACAATATACCCATAAATGATAGGAACATCACAAACTCACCATCAAAGTACCCAGATTTACCAAACCCTAAAAAAAAAAAAAAAAAAAAAAAAAAAAAAAAAAAAAAATAGCGTTTTATTTTTTTACAAATCCATGAAATTAAACCCACAATATACCCATAAATGATAGGAACATCACAAACTCACCATCAAAGTACCCAGATTTACCAAACCCTAAAAAAAAAAATAGGCGTTTTTTATTTTTTTTACAAATCCATGAAATTAAACCCACAATCTACCCATAAATGATAGGAACATCACAAACTCACCATCAAAGTACCCAGATTTACCCAAACATCACAAACTCAACATCACAAACTCACCATCAAAGAACCACAGTAGCAATATCACCACAACATAACCAAAAACACCACGATCTTATATGTTTTTAGATCTAAATCTAAAAACTTTTTAGAGAGATAGAGATAGTGAGAGAGAGAAACAGAGTTGAATGAATGAGATAGTAAGAGAGAGAGGACAAGATATCAACTCAAGAGAGAAAGCAGCGTACCACAATGAACGAACGTACCACACTCAACAACCACACACTTTGTATTAGTATTAGTATTAATAAGTTTTAAAAAGTATTAGTATTAATAAGTATTAGTATTAATAAGTTTTAAAAGTTTTAATAAAAGTATTAGTTTTAAAAGTTTTAATAAAAGTATTAGTTTTAAAAGTGTTAGTATTATTAAAAGTTTTAATAAAAGTATTAGTTTTAAAAGTTTTAAAAGTTTGTATTAGATTTAAAACTTTGTATTAGTTTTAAAAGTTTGTATTAGATTTAAAAGTATTAATAAAATTGTGTATTAGTTTTAAAAGTATTAATAAAACTTTGTTAAAAAAATTATTTATAAAAAAATTATTTATAAAATTGTGTATTAGTTTTAAATGTTGTGTTTCTTATTTTTCAGGCTTTCCGTTTTCACGAGGAAGTATCGAGGATTGCCCATTTATCAGACAAGAGGTAAATATAGCCTCGGGGCTTTCCGTTATAAAAGTATTAAAAAGTATTAGTTAAAAAAAGTGTGTTATAAAATTTGTTATGTATTTTCAGGCTTTCCGTTCTCACGAAGAAATAAGCGAGTGGGTGCAAAATATAGCCTCGGGCTCGGTTTTGTCATTGTTAAAAGAGAACCAAATCGAGAAAATGGTCGGATGATGGAAATTAATTATATGTGTACAAAAGCGGGATTTATGAATATCACCGGTAGTGGGAAGCGGAAAACGAAAACAAAAAAAAGCAATTGTCCATTCAGATTAGTTGCGAAATATAGACCAACACAATATAATTGGATTTTGAGGGTGAAGTGTGATAGCCATAATCATGAGTTGCTAGAGTCGTTGCATGGTATGCCATATGCAATGCGATTAAAAGATGATGAGTTGAGTTTGGTCAAAGAATTGTCAGAGTATAGCGTACCACCACGTAATATACTTTCGACAATAAAGGGACGTAATCCGGATAACGTGTCTAGCGTTAGAACTATTTATAACGCACTTGATAAGTTTCGGAGAGCCAGAGTAGGTGATAGAACTCAAATTCAAGTCCTTTACGGCGCATCGACGGATTCAGGTTATGCATATTACCCAGGGTGAATGACCATAATGAGCTTGAGGAGCTATTTTTGTTCACCCCCGAATGCTCTATGGCGCGACGTTCCTGAAATCATGTTGATGGACTCCACGTACAATACCACACAGTTTAAATTGCCATTGTTGGAAATTGTTGGAGTAACTCCAACGAATAAAACATTTTCAATGGCGTACATCTTTATACACGGTGAAAAGGGCCATAATTTTGAATGGGTATTGCAACGCATAAAAGAGGTGATAGACGAAAGATACTACCCACGTGTTATTGTCACCGACCGAGATTTAGCGTTGGTTGGGGCATGTAAAGCGAATTCCCTACCGCGCAAATTACTCTGTCGATGGCATATAGAGCAAAATTTGATGAGGTTTATGAGAAATCGCAGATTGGGTTAGATGAGTATGACTCCATTAAAAGAGATGGGATCGGTTGGTTAAAGCTCGACACGCCCCTTGTTCGAGAACAGCGATATGGCGCCTACGACAACGCTTGGTCAACCATGAGCGTAATAAATTGTTAATTATATATTTTTTTTATTATTCAATTAATAAGCACCCGAATGACCTTTGATTAATTCACTGTTCGAGCAACAGTATGAGCGCCTACACAAGTCCCGAACTTCAACAAAGAACACGCCCGACATAGTTCTTTCACGGGTCTAGTGATCACCGAAGAAGCACCGCTATAAGACAGGTTGTACAATGGAGATGCACGGCGAAATGCTTATGAGTATGCTTCCAGTCCTTTGGCATTCATACATAATCAGTATATATAATGTGGTGGGTGACGGAAATTGTGGGTTTCGGTGCGTTGCCCATGGTGTTTGGGAACAACAAGATTGGTGGCGCCAAGTTAGGCAGATGTTATTGCAACAGATGGACCTAAATTGGCAGGTTTACATGGGTTTGTAAGGGGAAGATGGTTTTAACGAACTTCGCCGTACAATAGACTGGTCCGGAGAAGGAAATGCACCACCGATCGCTATATGGACATGCCAAACACGGGGTTGGTTATTGCGAACTGATTAGGCGACCCGTTGCATTTATATCTCACGGGGTTGGAATATGTGTTTTAAAGCATCAATGGTCCGGACTTCTCACAAAGAACTGACCCCTTGTGATAGCCCGTGTGGGGGACGAAGTAGGTCATTACATTGTTCCGACGCTAGACGAACATTCTCCACTTCCGCATCTCCACCCACAATGGAGGAGGCACAAATCGAAGTTTGCATCCCATGGGAATCATTATATAGGCATCGACTGTCCAAGTGAATGATTCATGTTGTAAATAATTATAAACATAGTGACTGATTCTTGATTTATGTTGAAAATAATTGATTAATGATTTATGTTGTAAACATAGTGATTGATTCTTGATTTATGTTGTAAATGATTGATTACTGTTTATATTTAAATTAATAATAACATTGTAAATGATACATGTTTTCTGTTGTAAATGATTGATTATTGATTCATGCAAATTCTTTTGTCAGGTGGGCCAAGGAAATCCTTTCCGGTGTCGATGTAATAGAGGATTTATTATAGAACGGAAATCCACGAAATCCTTTCCTGGCCGACCGTATTATGCATGTCCTCTTTCAGTGGTAAATAATCATACGTTTGCTTAGGGGTTTTATGTAAATAATTTGTTTGTTAAAAATACGTTTCTTATTATTTTCTTAACATGTAACAGCCAGGTACAAATGACTATGGGTGTCGATACTTCAGTTGGAAAGATGAATTTGAAAGACGGTACTTAAGTCTAGCCTCATCTTCAACGCGAGTGCTCAAAGCTGCGTTGCTAAAGATAATGAGATCAAGCTGTTAAAGACAAAAATAAAGACGCTGGAGATGGAGTTAGAATTGGCAAGGAATCACGAGGATCACGCTTGTCGGTCGGTGCAAGGCCCCATGATCTTTTAAGCGAGATGAATAATCTTCATATGTAGTAGATGTTGGTGTATTTAAATAATATGTTAACGCTGACGTTTAATTTAATAATAAAAGTTGTTGTTGCAGTTATTTAATGTGGTAATATTTAGCGTGCTATTATACAAACTAAATAATTATACATGTACAATACATTATTATACACACACTCATTATTATACACACACTTATTATATACATTATTATACACTCACATATTATACACACACTTATTTCTATTAAAAAAAAAAGTCAAAAGACAAGAAGTATTGTAGCAACAGTACTATTGTGTACTATTTGTCATACCTATTCATAGCCCCCGTTGGAATAAAAATATAGCCACCGTTGGAATAACTTGACCCTATTGCACCCCATTTATTCCTTCTCTTGCACCCCAATAGGCCAATCATTGGTCCTAATCATTGGGCCAATGATTGGATTCCTTTTTTTTTTTTTTTTTTTTTTTTTTTTTTTTGTATTTTTGTTTTTTTGTTTTATGTATTGTTTTTTTATTTAATTGTGTAATGTTCAGGGTATATGTACGGTGTATTTATTTGTGTAATGTTTTTATATGTATAGTTTATTTAATTGTGTAGTGTTTTTATATGGTATTTATTTTATGTTAATTTTTTTAATTGTGTATTTGTTTCCATTTAATTAAACAATAACAATAAAACATTAGACTTTAAAATATTAAACAAGTTCACGTGCCAAGATGAAAATTTGAAAAAAAATTTGTTAATCCTTCGTATATTTAAGGTAAAAGTTCACATATTATTTTATCTAAAACTATAACACAAGCAAAAATATTTAAGGTAAAAGTTGTCAAAGAAAATACTTAATTATGCACAAAATTTAAAAAAATCCCACTAACTACACTCTCAACTAAATATTTAGACGTTCAACGGATGGGTCGATATGTTAGGGTTAGACATTAGACGTTCAACGGATGGGTCGATATGTTAGGGTCACACATTAGACGTTCAACGGATGGGTCGATATGTTAGGGTCACACATTAGACGTTCAACGGATGGGTCGATATGTTAGGGTTACATTAGACGTTCAACGTATGGGTCGATATGTTAGGGTTACATTAGACGTTCAACGGATGGGTCGATATGTTAGGGTTACTCATCCGTTGAACGTCTAATGTCTAACCCTAACATATCGACTCATCCGTTGAACGTCTAATGTGTAACCCTAACATATCGACTCATCCGTTGAACGTCTAATGTCTAACCCTAACATATCGACTCATCCGTTGAACGTCTAATGTGTAACCATAACATATCGACTCATCCGTTGAACGTCTAATGTAACCATAACATATCGACTCATCCGTTGAACGTCTAATGTGTAAACCTAACATATCGACTCATCCGTTGAACGTCTAATGTGTAACCATAACATATCGACTCATCCGTTGAACGTCTAATGTGTAACCCTAACATATCGACTCATCCGTTGAACGTCTAATGTCTAACCCTAACATATCGACTCATCCGTTGAACGTCTAATGTGTAACCATAACATATCGACTCATCCGTTGAACGTCTAATGTGTAACCATAACATATCGACTCATCCGTTGAACGTCTAATGTGTAACCCTAACATATCGACTCATCCGTTGAACGTCTAATGTCTAACCCTAACATATCGACTCATCCGTTGAACGTCTAATGTGTAACCATAACATATCGACTCATCCGTTGAACGTCTAATGTCTAACCCTAACATATCGACTCATCCGTTGAACGTCTAATGTGTAACCCTAACATATCGACTCATCCGTTGAACGTCTAATGTGTAACCATAACATATCGACTCATCCGTTGAACGTCTAATGTGTAACCCTAACATATCGACTCATCCGTTGAACGTCTAATGTGTAACCCTAACATATCGACTAAAAACACTAAAAATGTTCAAATGGTAAAAACACTAAAAATTTGTTGCCCCTTGAGGCTCTTCAAATTTTAACAACTTTATTTAAAAAAAAAAAAAAAAAATTTAACAACTTTTATTAAATTTTACAACTTTTATTAAAATTTACAACTTTTACAAAAAATTTACAACTTTTATTAAAATTTTTTAACAAACTTTTAACAAACTTTATTTTTTTTAACAAACTTTTAACAAACTTTATTTTTTTAACAAACTTTTAATAACTTTTACCTATTTACTTTTGAAAAAAAAAAAAAAAAAGAAAAGAAAGAAGAAGTGGTATTTGTAAAACCGGGGTGCGCCCCCTGTTTTTACCCACGTCCCCATCTAAGTTAATACACTCATTTGTCTCCTATCTCATTCTCTCACACACAAATAATACACGATTACACTCATTTGTCTCTCTCTTCTCTCTCTAAAATCCGGCCACCTAGAAAGTTTCCGGCGTCTTCTCCGACCAATATTATGGTCACGCACCACAGGAACTTTTCACCCCATATACCAAACGATAGATCGGGAAAAGGTGATCATTTTAACATAGGGCACGCGCGGGATTTCTCACCGACGCGCCCTAGATCTAAAGTTTTAGATTCGGTTTTCGTGATGGTATATGGGTGAGTATTCTTTGTGAGGTTACCGTGATGTTGTTGTTGGTACACACTTATTACTTTTAGTTTTTTCTTTTTTATTCATGGAAAGTGATAATCTTTTTAATGAATAGACACATGTTTGATGTTTTCAAATGTATGTGCTATGCTATCAGCTGTCTTCTTCCAAAAACAAGAAAACTCATATTTCATGTCAAGTAACCAAAATAGTAATACCCTTCGTGTTTCAATATGTTTGGATCTTCGTGAGAATCTTTTTATCTTTAATGTGAAAGTGGTTGTAGTGTGTTTTCATACAAGCTTGTGTGGTTCTGTGCATATTTACAGTTGGCGGCAATTTAATGTTTGGATCTTCGTGAGAATCTTTTTATGTTTAATGGGAGATCGAAGGTTTTGGTATTCTTGATGTTGGGTTGATGTTGTTGTTAGTATTCTTGATGTTTGGTTGATGTTGTTGTTGGTATTCTTGAGGCCTGTTGTTGGTATTCTTGAGGCTCTGTTTTTGGTTTCGAATTTTTTTTAAAGATCTTGCTTAAAAAATTCGAGATACGGCGATGATAATAAAAATTTTTCGAGGCGATGATGATTTTGAGCCTAAAATTTTCCGAGGCGATGATGAAAACCGAATGGGCAGACAAAGTGAGATAAAATCTCACTTTTGCAACCTTCGAACTGAGCCTCAAAAAATTTCCGACTACGTTTATTTTAAGTTTTAAACCTGATTAATAAAAAAAAAAACTTGTAAAAAAGTTATATACTTTATTCAGTAAAAAAGAAATAAAAGAGTAAAAAAAAACCTTACTTTTATAAAAGAAATAAAAGAGTAAAAGTAAAAAAAAAGACTTGTACAAAAAAAGTGACAAAAAAATAAAGAGTAAAAGTTAAAAAAAAAAAAAGACTTGTAAAAAAAAAACAGACGAAAAAGCAATTTTTTCAATCATTGCCGCGAAGCCAATATCTCACCGATGATTGGCGGAAACCTTGACACCTAAAAATTTGGCACGGAAACCAAATTTTTCTAACGGCTGGGATCGAAATTCTCTTTAAAGTCATTTATGCCAATTAAATGTTTACACCTGGACTAAGAAATTCGGCACGTTCAATTGTGGTCGGTTGCAATTTGCAACGAAAACTAATATAGTTTATTTAGATAAGATATTATTTTCTCAAACTAAACTATTTATAAAAGAAAATAATTTTCGCTCTTAATATTTTGACGAAAAACATCGACCTATGCATTAAATATTTAAACGGTTGTATTACATGTAAATTTCACTTTAACTGATTGTATAGTAAAGTGTTTAAATTATGAACCTATGTGTACAAATCATCTCTTATTTATAGTCACGTGTTTTTTTCTAAAATTTTGATTTATGTATTACGGAGTATTATTGATTAAAAACAAACAAATTAAGGTAATTTGTTTTACTTACTGAGTTAAAATAAAAAATCTTCTATCAATATGTTTAATATATTTATTATATTTATATAATGATTTTGGATTGGAATCAAACTCATACCTAAAATTCTACCCAAATTCACTTCTTTAACATAAAGAATAGAGGTGGCAAAACGGGCGGGGCGGGTGGACACGGGCTACGGGCCAAACGGACACGGGTTAAATAGGCACGGGCCAAACAGACTCATGTTATACGAATCGTTTTTAAAAAGACCTAAAACGACAAAATAAATTCCTCGAACGTAACACCTTATTTATATTTAAAAAATTAAATATAAGTTTTTCTTTAAAAACAATCTAGTGTTCGAGAAAAACATGTGCCCGTTATGCCCATTTAACTTTTAAATGGGCAATACATGCTCATTTCAAAAAAAAGAGTGTGCTCAAATATTTTAAAAGTTTGCCCATTTAGCTTATTTTTTTGATTTTGGGCACAAATTGCCTCCTCTAATAAAAAATAATGACTAATAATATAACTATAAAGCAAATTCAATAATATTATCATTGTAGTGAGAGGGGTGATATCCTAAATGAGCCCAAGATGTCTTGTTAACCAGTGGCAAACAAATTTTTTATTGGGTTCAGTAAATACCCAAACCCCTTTATTCTAGGATGTTAGGAAAATTTGGATCACAGTAATCTGAGAGTCGTGTAAACACTTTCAGATTGAAGTATTTCGGTGGTTCTACCGAAATCTTAAATCGGATAAAACTCAGATTTAGAATCGTGAATCTGTTTTATAAGTTATGAAAACTGAACCAGAAGATGAATACATGACCAATAAAACCACCAAACGGTTGTAACTGCCATAGCAGTTATATCAACCGCCAATCATTTAAATTAAAGGGTTAAAATGCCGGAATTTTATTTTCTAGTGCGTTTTCAACATAGCACTTTATACCAAATTTTATTTTCTGTCGCCCCTTGGACCCTGCTACCAGGGGCGCTGCCCCCGGACCCCCATTATTCGGGGCTTCGCCCCCGACTTGTTGAACATTTATCACAATTACCCATTGGTCAACTAAGTCAATCCATTACACTTAAATAATATCGGTGATGCAAAATCACCAACATAGGATTTGAATAGAAAATACCCTAAGTGTTTAGTCTTTTAAACACTAACAAGTTACTGAGCGCATAGCCACTCAGTGAGCTGTCTTCGGGATACTCGGTAAGAGACAAAGAAGAAGTCTCTCCACTCAGTAAGGCGGAACTTAAGGGCTGAAGACTGAGTCAAGAAGAAGATGGTGGATTCAGTGAGTGATGACAATAACTCACTGAATCCCAAAACTCCTCACCAACTACTACCACTGAAGACGAAGACTAAAGGCTAAGAAGGCGAAGAATGGCGGGACAAGGCGGGATAAGTTTGAGCAGATAAGACAAAGTCCTTATTAACCAAAGTCAAACTTTCCACTGAATCAAGCTAACTATCAGGCTCAGTATCATCACTGACAAGAAGAAAGCAGCCTTGTCACTTACTCTAAATAGCCAATGTAAACAGAGACAACATACATCAGTATTTTGTCCTCTGTAACCTGTCAGTTTGTCCTCTAGGATAGAGTTAAAAACATACTTGTATAAATAGCATAAGAGTTGGAGTGAAAGATTTAAGCATGTGCATTAATTGTAAAACACACACAAAAGAAATCTTTCACTCCTCCAAATACAACTATGTCCCTGAGATAGCTCAGTGGTTCCTGTGTAGTTGTGCTTAGACTTAGCCTAAGCTTAGTGAGGAGTTATACCATACTTGTCATTTCAATCCCAAGTACTATTCCGTAAGTACTTGGGTAATGTATTCTTTTTGATTCATTTTAATAAAGAATATAAACGTTGAAAATTACTTAGTGTGTTTTTACTTGCATTACTTGGTCATTGTTTACAATTAGTCGTTTTAATTGTTTTATACTAAGCTGTGAAACAGGAACAACAAGTGGTATCAGAGCGGGCTGATTATAAAACCCTTTTAAGCCGCTCAAAAACGTTTTTAAATCAGGATCCAAATGGTGAAAATGGCGTGCCCCAACTTGTCGATAAAAGGGTGGAGCCTATCTTTGTTGTTGCCCCGACTAGAAGTTGGCAAATTTAACAAATGGAAAAAGCGAATGCTTTGATATTTGACTAGGATGGAACCTTACTACATTAAGTGCATTAATGAAGGTCCATTTATCCCAAAGAGTGCTGAAGGTTTACTTAAACCTGAAGCTCGATTGAACTTCGGAGCGAGAAGACCTGGTCCACAACTATGAAGATCAAAGGCTCAAAAGCATCATCATATCATGTCTGCCTGATGATGTTATGGAGTATGTCATTGGCTGTAGTAAAACTAAACAAACCTGAAATGACCTGGTCCACAACTATGAAGGTCCCTTAGATACCAAGGAAAATAGGATTATGGACCTGAAACTTGAGTACAATACCTTCAGGGCTAAAGACTCAGAAACTCTCTCTCAAACTTACACTCGGTATAAAACTTTGTTAAATGAATTGTCAGATGATGGTGTAAAGTTGTCCAAACATGAAATCAATGTTGGTTTTGTCAATAGTATCCCTGAGAAGTGGCTTGAATTTCTTTCGGGGACTTAGGAATGCTAATCATATTCGAATCTTGAACTTTCGAATTTATGGGAAATTTGTCTATGAGGAAAACCTCATCAACAGACGATACCCTGACTTGAAAAAGTCTCAGGAAGTCAAGAAGTCCCTGACCACCACTTCAACACGAGTATCAACTGCTTTCTATTCTAACAGTGTGGTTCAAGATTTTCAGGAAAATTCAGACGATAAGGCTGATGAGAGAACAAGCGAGTAGTACCTGAATGACTTAAACATTGATTTTCAGGAAAGGGCACTCCTTGCTAACTCTAAAAGGTTTATATGAAGAAACAAAAGTTTTTCAAATGCTAAAGCTAATGAGGACACTGAATGTTTTAAGTGTCACAAAAGAGGTCATTTTGCCAAAGACTGTTTTTCAAAAACAATTTCTGAACCCTCTTACAAACCCTCAGGGTCAAATCAGTCCTTGGGCTTTAGCAAATTTCAACCAAAAGTCTATAAGTCTCATCAAAATTTTTAAAACAAGTCTGACCAAACAAATCTGTCGATTTTGAAGCTAAGTATAGGAAAGCCAAGGCTAAACTAGCACTTCTTGTGGCCATTCCCTCAGAAACAACAAACAATGTTAAATCTGTGCAGGGTAAAAACAAGGGTTTGGTAGCTGAAGTCTTTGACTGGGATGAAGAGCCAGTCTCCTCAGACGATGAAATGGTGCAAGTCGTTACTTGATGGCTCTCTCAGAAGAGGGCAAGCTAACCGTTGGGAAGAATCATGCTAGGAATGGTGAATGGGTCAATATCACAATGAAGAAGGTAAACATTTTACTTTCTATGGATGATAATTCTGATTGGCAGTCCTTTATGAACTATATCAATGTTGACCTTAAGTTTTTAGGGGAGCAAAGATTAAATCTTTTTTCTAAATACAACAAGTAAAGTTTTGAATTAAATAAGTGTAGGGATGAACTGCTTCTTTTAAAACAAGCCAAGCTTGAGGCATTACCTTTATGCAAATTCAAAACACTGAATTAGTTCAAAGAAATCAGGCTCTTCAGGAAGAACTTAAAAAGGAAAAAGATATCATTGAAAGTTGGACTGCTAAGAATCCCAGAGTCTTTGACATTGTTCAAGCCCCCAGTAGCAAAAAGAGAATCCTAGGTGAAGATCATCTCACTGATTCTCTCAGTGAATACCAAAGCCCAAAACCATTCGTGTCTGCTGGTATGCTCTCCAAAAAGGAGTTAATGCCTAAACCCAATGATTGGGTTGAAAGGGTAAACCACGAGTAAGCTTCCAAATTTCAATTCTGAAAGGATTCTTGAGCACGAGTCAAGCTCTCAAGAGTATGCTTGGACTCCCTAATGTACCCAGCTGACCTGAACACATCACTGAGTCTGAAGCTGAATCTGAAGCACCGCTTACACCACTGAAACCTCTTCAGGGTGCTGCACCTAGCTCTGACCTTACTCCGCTACAATTCAACCCTCACTCTCCAAAAGAAAGGTCAGGTCTAGGCAGAACCATTTTGGAAAGACCAACAAAACCAACCCAAGAAGACTTTGTTCCCACTGAGACTTCCACATCTTCAGTTCCTACTGAAGCAGACCAAATCTAGCAACTGACTGAACTTGTGAGGAAGTTGACTCACAAGATGGACTCCATCGAAAAAGCTCATGATTCAATAATCAAGGAACCAAAGTCAGCCTCCTCTAGTTCCTCAAAGTCAAAGCCAAACACCAAACTCAAGCAGAAGTGTGATCTGTGCTATTATACCAGCCATACCACTGATAATTGCTACAGAATCATATTTTACATGATCTGCAAAAAAGGATGATCACAGAACTTCTGACCACTTACAGTATGTAAGTTCATTCATTGAAGCAACTCATACCAATTCTGGTCATCAGTATGCTTCATCCTTAAAGTTGGGTCAAAGACCTAAAGCTAAACCTTTTCCTCCTTACCTACATTGTGACTATAATGATCATCTTCCTGATGACTGTCTCATGAACTCTTGTTGTGATATATGTGGAAATCCAGCTCTTGAGACATCTCATCATGATAGAGTCATTCAGGCAAGGAGAAGTTCAAAACAACCCCGCATCACTGAGTCTTCCTCAGTAAGCAAATGCAAAACTTGTGGTAGCACACTTCACTCAACCACTGACCATGAATCAATTGGTAAGTTCAAACATGTAGGATCGTAAAAACATAAGATTTATGTGGTTTTGGGGGGTCCTGGTTGGTGGAAGAAGATGAATATCTTCATCCTTTTAGAGAGAGAAAGTAGTGAGAGGGAGGAGAAACAAAGATAACTTGATTAAAATGAAAACAATACAATACACCTAATGATTCACCTCACCCCTCATGGAGAGTCATGAGGGGTATTTATAGGCTCAACAAACCAATATTTTGCCACTTAAACAATACTAGTCCCAGTCCCTATGGGCAAAGTATTCTACGCATCTAGTCCAATTCACGTAAGTGACGTTATCTTTATAAAAAGCGAGGCTAACAATCTCCCTCCAAGATATCGTCACACGTGAATGGTTACAATGAGACCTATAAATACAAAACAAAGTAAATTACAATAGTAATGAACAAAGTTGACTTTGTTGAAGTCTGAGTCTCTGTAGTCTAGATCTGAGGCAAACTTGAAGTTCTCCTTCCGACGATCTCGGCATTTGATCTTTGGCGCGACGCACAAATCCTTGTAGCTCTGAACTTCAAGCTATAGCGGTCTAGTTAGGTTAATACTCCCTCCTAACTAGTGAGCCTTTTTCTTTCTTTTGCTCCCTCCTGAACCGACAACTCTCTTCCAACACGCAACGGAGAAAGTAGAGTCTTGATTCTAGCACAATGGTTGTCGTTCTGGGAACATCATAACAACATAACTCACTTAGTATTGCATCCAAGTTGGTAAAAAGCCCCGATGTACACACACTACTTCTCCTTCTTCAGTCTTAAGCACAAATCCCTTTGTAATCCAATCACGAAAGATGAAATACCAACTTCTCCCTCCTGATGGTAGCGAGCTATCGGAATCATCATAATGTTGCGTACATGCCGTATTACCTTTTTCTTGATGCAATATTAAAACCTTAACTTGCTCAAAATTTCCGTGAGAATATGGTTCGCTCCTGAACAGTCAAGTTTAATCACACAAGCTAACCACTTGTGAATGGTCAACCGTAATAAACTTAAAACAGCTCAGAAACAAATGCAATTAAGATCAGAGGAATAGAGTGGATTCCTGGGTCGTTAAGTCCCACGGAGGATGAATGGTGTTAAACAACTTCGGATGTCGAATAATCACTAAGGATAGTGATCGATAAGTATTTTGATGAATAATTACACTACTGATTGATTGGAATGGATATTGAATACAAAATTGTAAAACACAACAATCAGATAAAAGAAACGTAAATCCAATGCGTTTATTAAACTATAAGCGTACAAAATAAAAGTGAGATCTAAGAAATAAAAGACCTAAAAATATGAAAATGATATTTTTGGAATCCTAAAAATAAAAGAAAATGATTGGAAAAAATAAAATTATTTTTATAACTATTTATTTAATTATTATTAATTAAAAACTATTTTTAACTATTTATTAATAACCTAAAATATGAGAAAATATGAAATAAGGCTAGAAAAATAAAATTATGATTTAGAAAAATCTAAAATACTATAAAACTTATTTTAAAATTGAAGATATATTTTTTTACACTTTTTATCTATTTATTACTAATTAATTATTATTTAAAATACACTTAAATACTAGAAAATATAAAATTATCCTGGAAAAATAAAATTTTAACTTAGAAAAATCTAAAATATTATAAAACTAATTTTAAAAATGAAAATATATTTTTTATGCTTTTTAATTATTTATTACTAATTATTTAAGACTTTTAACTATTTAAAATTATAATAAACACTAAACAAACAGAGAAAATTATGAAACTTTTTCTAAAAATAACTTATGATGACAGAAAACTAAGAAAATTATAAAAACAGAATTTGCTTAATAATAAGCTAAAAAAGAAAAATCAAAAAGCTTAATTCTATTAAATAAACGCTATCACTATATTTAAAATGATGTTTTTGTGATTTTTCTATTTGAAAACTATTATACTACTGATTATAAGCTACTTTAATGAAAACAAAAATTTTACAAATTAAAAATAAGCAGTTTACAATTTGAAAAGCTTAACGGTGAGCTTAATGAGCTTATTTGATGTTTTTCACTCAAACAAGCTACAGTTGAAAAAAAAGATGAAATAAAATGAGAATAAGCTAAAGCTACTTAAATAAAGCTAATAAGCACAAGGATACAAACTGATAAGCTAAAATAATCAAATAAGCACTTATATAAAACTAAGAAATGGACAGATCTAAAAGCAACTTGCAGCCCTAGTAAATAAGCTGCAAAGTACAAGATTGAGCTTGGGTCCTCAAGATGGCTAGGTAAGCTCTCCAAAGAACCAAATTTCACAAGCTAAAGCTAACTGAAGAGCTCTGTGTGAGCTTGTGAAAGTGACTAGCTCAACTGTGCACAGGACATCATTTCAGACAAGGTGCTCAAAACAATCTAAGAAATAAGCACTTAATAAGCTAATTAGAAGTAAACTTATATTTTTCTAATTAAGTTAAGCAGCTAAACTTTAATATCCCAAAAGCTTATAAGCTAAATCTCAATATTAAACACACACTGAAATTATCTATTTTATTCAAAAACGACCAAATTGAAAATTTTGACTTTTTAAGAAAAACACTAAGGTTGACTTATATGAACTTTAAGTTGATTCTAATCACTGATTGTGATGTATTAAGGTGAACTAAGACTGATTTGAGCAATATTAACAACTTATGAACACAAAATCATGATCATGGATCATGAAAATCCAACGATTAACACAAGATTTGATCAAAAGCTAATTTTGACTTTTTCACAAATGAGAACTGGTTTTCTTTGCTTCTTTGAACTACTAAGACCTAATGAGACATGCACTAAACAAGAACAATGGTAAAACAACCTTTATCACGATGAACCAAACACCACTTTATGAGTCTGATATGAAGATTTTCAAAACAAAACACAAATTAAGACCATGAAAATGATTCAAGACTTTATAATATCATGTAATAAGACTAAATAAGCACTAAATAACAGTAACAACAACATACAACTCAAGAATGATCTATATGCTATTATAACTGTCAAAATGAGATCTTAGCAACTACCAATTTTAAAGAACAAGCAAACTATATTAAGCACTAATCTCACTAATCATACACCAAACAAGCATAAAAGCAAAGATATAAGCAGAAATAAGCACTTGAGCGATTGAAATGCCAAAATTAAAATTAAGCTTACAAGTGGCTATCCAACTGAAAACTTCGAACCAAGAACAAAAGATCACTCCTATAGACTTACCACTAAGCCTCTAACCCAGAGCAATCCAATATTCACCCTGCTCCAGCTTTGATCTCCATTTCTTGTGATTTTTTTATTTTTCACTAATTTATTTGGTATTTTTGGTGATTTTTTCCTTTTGATGCTAAACTGATTTTTATGGTATCTAATAGCTTTTAGAAGCTATCTAGGAGCTTAAGTTGGCTTATGAGTCCATATTAACAACTGTTTAACAACATTCAACCATTCATGAAATTTTTGAATAAGGAAAATTTGCATAAACTGAAATAGGACTTAAACTTGAAATTGATTATCATAAAAGCTTTATTGTACACAGGAAACTTGAAATACAAAGTTCAAAAGCTAGAAAATACACTGGAATTTAAATTTAAGCTAAAAAGACATTGAATAAACTAAATTACACTAGTTATATTACTCCTCTGCTTCTCCTCTTCCTTTATAGACTTGAGAGACTCCCCACATGCCTCTGATCATTTCCCACTTACAATCTTGGCCGTTGGATGAGTTTTGAGTGATCTAAGCTTTCCACGTGTTTTGGCGGGAAAAGTTGATTTGACCTTTGTGGGCGTGAAATTACAGCCGGGGTGGTGGCATTAATTGTGGCGTGTTTAGTTGTTAGATGTGATGATGAGTTGGGCGGGAAACCACCATGGTTTTGCAGAGGAGGTATAAGGGGATGTGTCTGGTTTTGCTTGTGAGGGAGAAGGCGGGGTGGGAGTGGGTTTGACCAGGTCAAACTGGTATTAATATTAAGGGAGTTGGGTTGGGGTTGCAAGTTGGGCCAGCTGGTTAATGGGTTGGATTTGGGTTTAGATAATAACAAGGGTCCGTTTGGTTATTGTAGCTAGTAAACATAAGGACCATTCATGTAATTTGTGCAAACTTCAAGGACTGAAACTGCCAATTTCCCAAAGTTATCACAAGGACCAAACTTGACAAACTTTAATAGTACAAGGACCATATTTGATTATTTTACATTTTTAAATATCCAAGGACTATTTTTGACACTTTTGTAAAGTTGAGGGACCTTTTCTGCCATTTGACCAAAGATTCATTCAAGGACCATTTTTTACAACTTAGAATATTTCAGGGACCTTGAATGATAAAACTCCATATTTTTGGATTCCGGGGACTAGATTTGACAACTTTTGAAACTTGGGGACTAAAAGCGCCAATTATGCAAACTTGATACGTTTTTCATCTGATTTTGATATTTTTGCATTTACAACACATAAAACACTTATTTGTGATATTTTCATCATTTTGATACATTTCTGAGTGTTTTCAGATGTTTTTGGCATTCTAAATGGTACAAAAATGATGAGTATTTAGACACTCATCAGAATATGTCGCAAAAATACTCTCAATACTACTTCTCAAACCAACCTTAAATTGAACCTCCTTTGAATTCATCGGCTAATAGTAATGACCACATATGGAGAAAACCCGATACGACTAACTTGAAAAGGAAGCAAACATCCCAACTTTGTGACTTACTGCTTGTTCTATATTCTTGACCAATCCACACGCGTGTGACAGGCACTAGCGTAACTCCTTAAAGTGATGGTTATACACTGTGAGCACTACAACGTAACTCCTTACATCAGTTATAACCAGATTATCAATTCATAATCACTTAAAGTGACAGTAATGCCCCAACAAGTTATCTTGAGACATGCATCCAACCTACCAACGTCTCAAAGATAAAGAAGATTACCCGTGAAATGGCACTTCAATTTCGTATCAATAATATCGTACAAAAACCCCGTGATCATTTTTTCTTCAAATTTAAGCTCAAGCCGTGAATTGTGTATCCCTCCCGTGAAAATATACCATACCAAAATTACTCACATTTACCAAAATAATATATCCAAGAAATGTTGGACAATATATTTTGAGAATATGATTCGTAAATTCAGTCTACGTGATTTTATCCTAACCATTAGCCCACCACACGAGATCCATCAGCCCACATGTCCAAATGAGAAGCCAAAGCCCAAATTCCAAAGAGAAGCCCACGATCCAAGTTAAATGAAAAAACCCGATCCACTTTGAAATCTGTAAACCGGATATAAAACTACACCACTTAACCTAAAAACACTCACACTTTGTCTAGCCCTAAACATAATATCCCAAACTCTACGCCCTCACCCAACTTAACGTTGGTTTTTTCTTACCAAACAGATCTAGAAAAAAACGCTTCAATCACTAGTCATCTCCATCTCATCTCACATCATCACACAAACACAAACGAACCCTACTTGATGTACTCGATTTCTGCTCCAATAGAATCAAGAAAGCATGTTAAAGGCTTCAAGATCCTAATTGTGGGTCCCGGGTAGGTTTAATTTTTGATTTGAGTCATGAACGAACTTAAAGATAAGAGATAACATAGTTGTTATAATCTTGTCTTTTAATACGGATAGTGACAGAAATAATGATCAATGATGATGAAGATTCAATTGAAACAATCTTTAAAAAGATTGCAAAAAAATTTAAATCGAATCTGAGATCAATTATGTTAATTTCTCTTTGAGTCTTTGATTGATTGAGAGATGGGGATTGATTGTGAGGGTTAAATGTTGAGTCTCTGTCTAGGATTAGTTGGTATTGGTGGGATCTCACGGACTGATGATGAGTTGTAGAACCTGAGGTCGATGTTGTTGTTTTGGTAAATGGTATGTGGTCGTGAGTCATTTAAGTTTACGCATAAGGTTTTTCATAGTCTGTTTACGCGTAAACCTTGCTTCTTTCTAATCTTTCCTTATGCGTAAAAACTTTATGCATATGCGTAACCCTTGTCTTGCTTATGCGTAAGCAGGTTATGCGTAAAGATGGTCCCATAGGCGTAAACCCATATTCTTATGCGTAAGCCTAGGCTTATGCGTAAAAACATACGCGTAACAATCCTTACGCATAACTTTCCAAGTTATGCATAAATTAATCTGAAGATGGGTATGCGTAGAAAACGAGGGTTTTGACCATTTGACTTTTTCCGTGAGGTTTCCGACCATTATCGACCGATTCATTCAAACCCAGAAAAAGTGACATAAAAATCTTTTGTTTTTGCCCTGTGTTGACCACTCAGAAGCTGACCAGATTGACCACAAGACTTTCACACATTTGTAACAAAAAAAAGTCACAAGAATGATGAGTCACAAGAGTGTTTGGACAAAAGCTTGACCCAAAACAGATGCTTCACAATAATAGACCACAGGACAATTTTTGACTAATAAGGGATACAAAAACATGAATAAACTGGTTTCCACAATAATAGGAAAAAAAATTTCCAGCTAATAAAAATAGTACAAAACCAGCTTAATCACGATACAAAACCCACACAAATCGATAAAGATAACACCTAGCTCCGATGCCAATTGTAGGACCGAATAACATAAGATTTATGTGGTTTTGGGGGTCTAGGTTGGTGGAAGAAGATGAATATCTTCATCCTTTTAGAGAGAGAAAGTAGAGAGAGGGAGGAGAAACAATGGAAACCTTTTATTAATGAAACACACACTACACTAACCAAATGCTTAACCTCACCCCTCATGGAGAGTCATGAGGGGTATTTATAGGCTCAACAAACTAGGGCTGAGCGTCGGTCCAAAACCGACCCGAACCGACAAAACCAAAAACCGAAAACCGAAATTCATAAAAAACCTAAACCGACCCGAAACCGAAAACATGCAAAACTTGAAACCGAAACCGAACCGACGGACCGTCGGTTCGGCTCGGTTTTTGTCGGTTCGGTCGGTTTTGTCGGTCCGGTTCGGTTTTGGACCTTTGATGCTCAGCCCTACAACAAACTAATACTTTGCCACTTAAAGAATACTAGTCCCTACGGGCAAAGTATACTACGCATCTAGTCCAATTCACGTAAGTGACTTTATCTTTATAAAAAAGCGAGGCTAACAAAACAGACCATGAGACCCAAGCCCACTAGTAAGTGGGTCAGCAAGAGAAACTAATTAAGTTTACTATTTGTGCAGAGACACGCCAGGGAGCCTACTTGGCATCTAGATAGTGGATGTTCAAGAAACATGACTGGTGTAAAGGAGTATATGCACAAGTATGTAAAGGAACCAGGACCCAAGGTAGTATTTGGTGATAACTCATCATGTCCCACTGAAGGTTATGGTTCAGTAAACTGTAATGGAATAGTTTTCTCTAGAATAGCTTATGTCAATGGTCTAAAGTACAATCTCATAAGTGTCAGTCAGTTGTGTTGTGTAGTGATTACAAACTCTCGAGTAAGTGACTCGGAGAGTGGAGTAGGGCAAGGAAGGTGTCCTTGTAGCCAAACCACTATAAATACTCGCGTTGTGTTTTTGCGCTTCTTACTCTTTATCTTTGCTTTATTTATTTATATGATTATCTATCAACATCCAACACACATGTTTAAATAGATTGACATAAGTCAATCTAAATAGTTTAAAACAAGTTTTAATCGGTAAAATTATTCACCCCCCCCCCCCCTTCTAGTTTTCCACACATTTCTTGGACCTCTCCAAAATCCTAGACCTCTTCATGACACCTAGGCATGAAATGGTTTCTCACTATGGTATAAAAATTCTTAAACCTCTTCATAAGTTTTTAGACCTATTCATAAAAATCCATAGTGGATGCTCTAAATAGCACTTTCTATTGGTACTCATAAATTCTTATTATATTACCATTAGGTTGTCAATAAACAACAAATGGGTTCTTTTTCAAGTAAACACTCAATGATGCTAAACCTTTCAAAGTATGACAAAAAGATCTGAAATCAACCAACGAAAGTTGGATGCAAAATAAAAAAGTCAAAATGATTATGACATTTATAAAACATTGATAACGTTAGGTATGATATTGTCAAAACACCATATAACAACTATGGTAATGAACTGGTGACTATGAAAACCTATTTAATGCTTACTATGTAATAAGTTGAGTGTTGAGAACCTCTTTTGGATTTCCAAAACCTCGATGTCTCCCGGATCTAACCCTCGATGTATCCACATGGGTCGTACATCATCATCTCCCAAACTACGTTGTATTCATCCAGGTCGAGTGTTTGATCAAGTATTCAACGGAAATTTAATGGTCAACGTCTTCATCCTTTTGTATTTTTGTTCTTTGACTAACCTATACTAGCATATGACAATATGGAAGCCCTGGCTTTTAGAACTCAATTGTGTGTTGCAAAGTAGAAATTACGAACATGTGTGAATTTACTTATCCCATTCTTAACATATCTTAGAATAAAAAATACCAATATGAATGATTTGACATTGTCTATGATTTAATAAAAAAAAACTAGGGCAGATTTACTATTTTCAACTACATCATATCTACGGTGTTCACCCACTTGATTACAATCACCCAAGTAAAGATAAGGAGAGGAAACTCCTATATAGTGGTAAATCAAGCAAAGAAAGAAAAAATAAATATATCAACAAGAGGTAATAACAAATATTGTGAATAAAATGTATCATGGAGAAAAAAAGTATATGTAAAGATCTAACTCACCTTGAGTTGTATCATGTGTTCCTACATTGCCATCACATATGCAACTTAAATTCCTTACCTCACTTTAACTCATACATGAAATTTTCATATCTTGAAACTGTTAGGGCCCGTTTGGTTTGGGGTTGTGGGATTTGGATTAGGGTATGGGAGATGATAATTGATGTTTGGTTGACAAAGTAATTCTTTAAAACTTGTGGGGTTCACTACTTTTTCATTCCACTCAAGTATGGTGGGTTTGACCCATTGTACCTCTCTCACAACACTTTTTTTTATTTATTAAAATATTATATTTAAATACAATTTAATTATTATATCAATTAAAATATATTTCTCTCTCTTGATTTTCATTCTTATCAAATCCAAATTTAAGGGTCCTAAAGGTTTGGACTTAGAGTAAATTTATTTGTTTGCTTACAACAAATTAGATTTAAACGTGGGAGTGAACCCCACATGCAAGGGTGTAGACAAATCCAGCCAAATGTGCTTACTTTTCTGACAAAACCACTGTCCCATTTTTTTTCTTCCTTTTTTCTATCTTTACTTTCATTTATTAGTACTATTTATTTGTTATTTTCATAAGATTATGGCCCACCACTATTACATTTTATTATTTAAAAATAACTTATACATTTTATAATATATTTTCTCTCTCTTAACTCAAATTCAAATCTAAATCCTAATCCAAATTCAAATCCAAATCCAAATCTTAATCCTAAACTCATATACAAACCAAACGGGCCCTAAATTTGAATCCGAATCTGAATCCAAACCCATTTATAAACCAAACGGGTCCTTCGAATACAAACTACGAGTATTTTTTATTTTTTTTAACTACAACCATTTTTTAAGCAACAATAAAAGTTAGCACGTGACACTGACTCTACTATACACATTGAAAATATACATAGGGTATGTTTGGCGCAATGAGCTGGGGCTGGGGCTTTTATTATAAGCCGAAGTTGAAATTTGTATTTTTTTAAACTTGTTTGGCAAATGGGATTAAGCTTAGGCTTATTATTGCAAAATTACTAAAAATGACATAATTAAATGAGTTTTTGTATATGTTAGATATTTTTGTTGGTAAATAAGTAATTTATTTTTCAAAAGCCTCGGGCTAAAGTTTTTAGCCTCTTTTATGGGGCTAAAGTTTTAAGCTCTTTTTAAGGGCTTATGATTTCATAAGCCCGCATGACAAACGAGACTTATTTTATAAGCCGGCTTATTTTAAAAGCTCAAGCCCCATAAGCTCTTCGCCAAACACAGCCATAGAGGACTAGTACTTTGTATTATTTTGGCTAGTTTTCTCTATTCTCTATGCATCTTCTTCCTCAAAGTTTTTTTTTTTTTTTTTTTTTTTTCTTTATACTCTCAAAATATCTATTAGGAGTTTGAAGGTAGGTGAAAGATTTTGTGGGTTTAAAGAGTTTGATAGGTGAGTGAAGGTCATGGAACGTTAAGAGGCAGTAAGATCAAACCTACAGCTCTTACTCGGTAAGAGGTTTTACATCTGATCGCGTCTTACTCGCAAAAGAAAAACAAACAGCTCGAAGTCTGACCGCGTCTAACCGGGTAAGATCTCAGACGCCAGTCAGACGTTTTCTGTAAAAACAAACACCCCCTAATTGTATTGATTAATGGATTAAGGGTGTGTTTGTTTCTTTAAGATGTTTTAGGTCTGAATCTGACTACCATATCTTACCGGTAAGAGGTGGCTATAAAGTCTAAATCTGAACGGAATAATGTTGTTTGTTTTTGTATAATTGCCCGAATGATTTTAGGTGCTCGTTTATGCAATTTGTTTATTAAACTAACGCAATGCGATAATAAGTAACTTATGTAAATATGAAACAAGACTTCTTATCAGAAATATAACATAGTTAATAAACCATTAAATATATTATATTAACACAAGTCTTCAATCTTTTATCGAGTAAGAGGCAATAAGACAATCCCCAACCTTTTATTGAGTAAGATGTTATATGTCTGATTGGGTCTGACTCAAAAGAAAAAGAAAAAAAAACAACACTAATGTCTTACCACCTTTTACCGACTCTGACTCAGTAAAAGTAAGAGGCTAGTAAGACATTTTTTCAAAAAACAAACGCACCCTAAGTGTTGAATTCTATCCTTCCCCGGTCATATTTTTAGAAACCAAAACAGGCAAGTTTGAAATTTTTAAATCTAACTATATATGATAAACTATAACTTTTATAAATAAGTTTATTCAAACAGCCAGGTAATATATGTGAAATTGATAAATTAACAAAATGTGGATTTGGGTAAAAATGTGGTAAAATGATTATTAAGGGAGTGTTTGTTTTATATGTGGGCTTATAGCTTATATTTTTCGGATTATTTTGATACTTATGACCTTATATAAGTTTATCGTATCACAATAAACTTATGGGAAGTTGGAGATGATTCAGAGTGTTGGAATTATATATCATGACAATCAATAATAAAACACAAAACATCAAAGAATACATGCGGAAGCGTATAGGAAAGATTAATGAATAATTAATTAACATAAACAAGAATATGCGTACCTTTATTGATTCTAGCCGAACAAGAATCAAATCCACAAAACTAGCAATTGGATGAACCCTAATTAGGGTTTATAGGATTATGTGAATTACCCCTTACCGATTTTGTAATTCAATCCAAGAATACTAACAATAATGTGTTAGTACCACTTTCTTGTACACACGTACTATAACGAATTAAAGCAATGCTAGTTTTAATTAAACAAAACAATTTGGTTTGGAAAAGATGTTGATCGATCCCCTAGGGAGGGTGCACGATCAGTTCTAGCAAAAACACACACAAACACTTTTTGGTTTTTAGCTTATGAGTACAAGAGCTACAAATCCAAGACCCCTAGCCTTGTATATATACTCAACTTAACTTTGTGAACAAGTTGAGTCTGAGTTGAGTTGGGAATACCCTTGGGCCGATCGGTTGAGTGTCCCCCAAGGGATTCCGGAACGTTCCCAATATTAATTTGCAATCTAGTCCTTTCCAATTACATTTAACAACCGTTAGTTCATTACACTTAATTACTTAACGTCCGTTACATTATTTCGTTTAATTAATAAATAAATATAACATTTACACTTAATTATTAACTTTAATTCTCATACACAAAGTGTGTAATCCCGTGATCTCGAGTTCGATAATAACTCACATCTACTAATTTATATCCATAAAACCCCACAAAGACTCATTCTTACAAGCTTCTTTTCTTGTTTTTTTAAACAGTGAAAATGATTGAGGCCTTTGTAACTGTAGCAGCTGAGGGGATACTGAAAAAGGCATTGTCCATAGCTGCTAATGAATTTGCCATTGCTTGGGGTTACGAAGATAGTTTGAGAAGCCTTCATGGGAAGTTGGAGATGATTCGGGCCAAGTTACAAGCTGCTGAGAGGCGAAACGGTACAATGGCCGTGACGGTGTGGATGAAGCAGCTGAGAGATGTGATTAGCGAAGCTGATGATCTCTTGGATGAGGTTCAATATGAAGTGTTAAGGCATGAGGTGAAGAAGAAACGAGATCTGAGAACTAAAAAGTTACATTTTCTCCCGAATTTTAAAAAGTTTTCATTTCGTAGAGATATGGGTCATAAAATCGAAAATATTAACACAAAGTTGTCAGAGGTCAACAAACGAGCACTCGATTTGGGACTACACAGTGAACTGCAAGGCCCTGTGGTTCCACGGAGTCTTCATGAGGAGACTCATTCATATTTAGACGAATGCAAGATTGTTGGGAGGGAGAAAGATGAACTACATATAGTAGAGATTTTAACGGAATCAAAAGAAGAAGAAAAGCTAACGATTGTTCCTGTTGTGGGAATGGGTGCGATTGGGAAGACCACATTAGCTAAGTCGGTCTACAATAATCCAAAAATCGGGAAACAGTTTGATGTTAAAGCTTGGCTGTGTGTGTCCGTCAAGGTTAACATCACTAGACTTCTTGAAATGATCTATGAATCCGTGACCAGTAAGAAATGTGAGATAACAACTAGAGAAAATTTGATTAAAAATCTTCGAGAAGTTTTGGGATCAAAGAGATATTTGCTAGTCCTTGATGATGTGTGGGATGAAGAGAGGGCATATTGGGATCATTTTAGGAGTTGTATGGTAAATGTGAATTCAAAAAATGGTGATGGCATTATTGTCACCACACAAAAACTTGAAATCGGAACTATCGATATGACAAAGGATTCTTGTACTTTGCAAGGTCTTTCAGATGATGAGGGTTGGTTCATGCTTAAAGAAAGAGCAAAACCATTGCCAGCATTGGAGGAAATCGGGCGTGATATTGTGAAGAAATGTCGTGGTTTGCCATTGTTAGTAAAGGTGATAGGAAGCATGTTGCAAAATTACAGCAGTGACAAAGATAAGTGGTTGTCCATCCAAGAAAGCAAGGTTTGGGGTGCAGAAGAAGGTGACATGGTTCTAAGCAACTTGAAACTAAGCTTTGATAGTTTGCCGAATTCGATTTCCATGCAATGTTTTGCATATTGTTCGATCTTTGAGAAGGATCACGTCATGAAAAAGGAAGAACTTATCCAACTTTGGATGGCATTGGGGTTGCTTCAAGTGGATGGCACGTCAAATGGATGGCACGAGAAACGGTGATATGGAGGATGTGGGAAATGATATTTTCAAGATCTTGGTAAGTAGTTCCTTGTTCCAAGATGTTGAAATGGATGAGTATGGGTATGTTTTAAGTTGTAAGATGCATGATCTAGTCCATGATCTTTCTTTACATATTTCGGGTGATGAAAGCTTATGTTTGCTGGTTGAGACTAGCGCCGAAGTACACATGCCTCACGTAAAACATCTATCTCTGTACCAAGGAAAAGACAACAATTTGTAGAGGACATGGCAAGTAGAACTATGCACACGCTATTCTTGAGAGGAGTTGTGACGAAGATATCATTTCAAGATTTCAGGCATCTGCGTATCCTGAAGTTAAGTCGCAATTATGCACCAACAAGGATACCTTGATTTGTCAGATACCAATATCGAAGTTCTTCCAAAATCTACAACGAAACTTCACCCATCTGCAAACTTTGAAGCTGCTTGGGTGTTCTAAGTTTAAGAAGTTCCCAGAAGGCATGCGGAATTTGATAAGCCTACGACATCTCGAGTTCAGAAAAAATGTTATCTCCCCGAAGGACGTGGGAGAATTGACTTCTCTTCGAACATTGTCTTCCATTAGCGTGGCTCGAGAAAAAGGATGTCAAATTGGAGAACTAGGCAGTTTGAAACATGGCAAAGAAGAAGCTATGCAGGCAGATTTAGTTGGAAAGAAAAATTTATACAAGATAAATTTCTGTTGGAAGGAAGGTAATGAGGTTGCGAGGAAAAAGGGCAAGGATATATTGGAAGGCTTGCAAACCCATGCAAATGTGAAAAGCTTGACTATTGAAAACCATTCGAGTGATTGTTTTCCTACGTGGATAATGAATATGTCTACCAATATTGGAGGGAAATGGATTCCCCTTGGCAAGCTTGTGGATGTCACATTATCAGGGTGTCCCAACGTCCTCAGTCTTCCAATGGTTTGGAAGCTACCACTTCTTTTTGATCTTGTGTTGAGGGATTGGGCAACGTGACAAGTTTAAGTAGCTCTTCTAGCCTAGGATCAAGGAAGCCCTTATCTCTATCATTGAGACGTCTCACACTTGCGGGTATGGAAAGCCTGGAAAAGTGGACAGATGCAGCAATGAGCTCCTCAACGATGATATCGCCTGTCCTCGAGACGTTGTACATTATGTATTGCCCAAAAATCATTCTCTTAGATGAAAATCATCCCCATCCTCTTGTTATATTAGCTATATATAACTGCCCAAATCTCGAGTCCATTTGGAGTTTACAAGGGCTCACATCTCTTGAACGTCTAGATATCATCACCTGTCCTGGTCTTTTAGATATACCTGATTTGCATAACCTTGGTGGCTCTTTGAGGGAACTGGAAATTAAAGATTGTCACAAACTGACATCCTTGCCTAGTGGAAATGACTGTCTTACTTTGTTAGATATGTTGGCACTTGGTCCATTCTCAAAGAAGCTTGATTGTTTCCCACGTCTCCAAGGGATGGAGAAGCTAAGCAACCTTTAGACTTTAATGTTGTTTGGTTGGAGTCGTTGGGAGTCAATTCCTGAAGAAGTACAACACCTCACCTCACTGGAGTTGTTTGATATAAGTGGATTTGGTATACGAGAAATTCCTGTCTGGTTAACCAATATGTCATCTATTAAATATATCTATTTCAGGGAGTGCCATGGCTAGATGCTGACTCTGATTTGAAGGGAGCGCCAAGAGAAGCAGAGACTGTCTATTTAGACTTGGAAAGGGTACGTTGAATTTCCATAAAAAAATTGAACAATTTTATGAGAGCGGTTTTATAGTGACAGTTGACTTGATCTATTCATCTTTGGAAATCAATGTACTTTATAAAATGTATTCAGCTTGTGATTTAGCCGTTGGTGCAAATAAATATTCTGCGATTTGAACAGATTATTATTAGTTTATTACTGCAAGTATCTTTTATATTCACCTTCAGAATTCACGAAATCAAATCTTCATAAGGTTCCATGATTTTCTGTTGACCTGTTTTCGAGTCAAATAATGAAGTGTGAAGAAGTAGAAGTTCATCAGTGATGTGCAAATGCAGTTGGAATCCTGCTTTACAAACTATACCTGAATTAGGTCATTATTGAATAGGTTCTTCAGTTGATTTTACAGCAACGACATATGGAATTGATGGAATTGGAATCTAAATTATATTACATATTTGTTTTGGTTGGCAGAAACTTATCTATAGTAACTTACTTGCCTTTAGTAAACGCTATGTAAACGACAAAAAAGTTGTGTTACTAGTAGTATTATTTTGCAGGTGTGTTACTATTACCGATAGTTTGTTTTGTAAAATGTGGCTATAATCAATCTTAAATTTTTTATAAGATACATCCTCAAGACTTTTGATCCTTGTGTATAGTTTTCTTTATTAATTGTTAGCGATTCTAAATTATAACTCTGTATTATAATGCTAAAAAATTATCGATATTTGATTATACTGCTGTGTTATATATCAATTGGTATTGTATGTCCTGTATCAAGCTTTTTACCTCATGGGCATTTGGTTAAAAATAGTCTTCATATATAACACAACTTCATTTTACACGATCAGTTCGACCATCATTCTAGTAACAGTTCCTGTAGTTCATATTTTTCTAGTGGACAAATTTTGTTTATGGGTTTTTACCCCAACCGATACTAAAACTTTACCCGAACTCGGAACTTTTTGGCATATTAACCAACTCGCCAATTTTAATATCCCTACTAACAACAGCCAAGTCTTTTGCTGTAATAATATTTTATAAACAGTTAACAGAAAAAGCAATTTCAGTGAAATATACTGCTTCAAATTTCTTTGCATCAATCACGAGTCTAAATACATGAACTTGAACGACTACCCAATAGCCACATACATTTGTAAACAAGGAAACAAGCATAAATAAAAGGATTAGCAAAAGCTTCCATAGAGAGCGATATGATAAGTTATTCCCAGGTTAGATGCTAATCTTTGTAGAGTAAGAAAGCCTTTTAGGGGGTGTTTGGTTCGCCGTAATCCGCCGTAATTGGATGTAATTGTAATTTGATTACATTACATAGTCTTTGGTTTGCAGAATGGAGGGAATGTAATTCAGATTACATTACGTATGCTGTTTGGTTTGCGTTGTAATTGTAATTCAATCATTTCAATTACATCAAAGGAGAGAATTCAGATTACATAGGATGTTGGATGGAAAGTTTTGAATTACGTTGTAATTCAAAATTTTATACTCCCTCCGTCTCTAAATAAATGTCTAGTTTGACTTTTCAGAGTCAAACTAGTTTAACTTTGATTGTAAATATTTTTTTTTGTTATATAATACTTGATGAAAAACTATGCCAATGAAAAATACACATAAAATCCAATCCATTCATATATTTTTCATCAAGTATTATATAACACCCGCAAAAATAGATAAGGTCAAAGTTGATTCAATTTGACTCTGAAAAGTCAAACTGGACACTTATTTAGGGACAAAGGTAGTATTTATTATTATTATTATTATTATTATTATTATTATAAATGATATAAGATCATTTGAGGACAAAAGATTATTTACATATCAAGGGATCAATCTTCACCCTCTATTTTTATTTGATCTAATGGATGAGATTAATCGGCAAATTTAAAAACACTTTCATCCTTTTTTCAAATATTAATATCTTTCAAACCGTTAATCGTTGGCCGAAAAAAAATATATAATTGCGCGAGGCATTAATTATCTTTACATGATAGAAAGCACTTTGATATACTTTCGACAAAAAAAAAATTTCGTATTTTTCATGTTTTTTTTTTAAGTTTTTTCGTTTTTTTACGTTACTGAAATTTGCATTAAAAAATCATATATGATAAAACACTAATTTGATATTAGTGTAAAATCACATATGATATGTAATATCATATATGATATGTAATATCACATGTGATATTAGTGTAAAATCACATATGATATCACATGTGATATTACATATCATATATGATTTAACACTAATATCAGATGTGATATTCAATTTAGTGTTTTATCCTATGTGATTTTTATGCAATTTCGTGCGTAAAATAAACGAAAAATCGAAAACGTGAAAAAAGCGAATTTTTTCTTTTTGAAAGTATATCAAAGTGTATCTAGAAAGATAAACTTCGTCGCATGGCACGATATAAATATTTTCGCTTAACGATAGCGGTTTAAGAGATATGTAAATTATAAAAATGGGTGAAATAATAAAATCTTAATTAATCCAGAATTGATTTCTTTTTAGATGGATGGTGGAGATGAGTCCTTTGGTATGTAAAAAATTGGTATGTAAAATAACTCCAGTTATTTTACATACAAAACTTTTCTTACATACCAAGGGAATCATCTCCACCATCCATCTAAAAAAAAATCAATGGCTAAGATTAAAAGCATTTTATTATTTCACCAATTTTTTATAATTTAAATATCTCTTAAATCGTTTATCGTTAAGCGAAAATATTTACACGTCGGATGACGTTAATTATCTTTTTTTTTTATAGGCGAGCACTTTGATATACTTTCAAAAAAGAAAAAAATTGTTTTTTCACGTTTTTTGATCTTTTTTTCGTTTATTTTACGTTACTGAAATTTGCATGAAAAAAATCATATATGATAAAACACTAAATTGAATATCACATATGATATTTGTGTTAAATCATATATAATATGTAATATCACATGTGTTATCATATATGATTTTACACTAATATTAAATTAGTGTTTTATCAAATATGATTTTTCAATGCAAAAAAAAAAAAAAAAAAAAAAAAAAAACCTTGAAAAAAGAACGTGAAAAATACGAAAAAAAAAAATTGTCGAAAGTATATCAAAGTGCATATCTACAGAAAAATAATTAAATGCTCGTCAGACGATATATATATTTTTTTTCGGCGATCTGATTTGAAATATATTAATATTTGGAAAAAAATGATGAAAGTGGGTTTTTTAAATTGTTAGGATTAATCTCATCCATTAGATCAAATAAAAATGGAGTGTGGAGATTGATCCCTTGGTATGTAAATAATCTTTTGTCCTCAAATGATCTTATATCTTATTATTATTATATAAATAATAAAATAATAAAATTTATATAATAATAATAGTAATTATTATTATTATTATTATTATTATTATTATTATTTTATATATTTATTATAAAAAAAATTATATAATAATAATAAAATAATAAAATAAATAAATAATATAATAATAATAATAATAATAAATATTTAATATAAATAATAAAATATAATAATAATTATTATATTTTATTAATAATAAAATAATAATAATAATAATACTAATAATAGTATAATACTAATAATAAAATATAATAATAAGAATAATAAAATAATAATAATAAAATAATTTAATAATAATAATAATAATAAAATAGTAATAATAAAATATAATAGTTATTATTATTATTATTATTATTAGAATTATAAATATTTATTATAATAAAATTTATAATTATTATTATAATAAAATTTATATAATAATAATACAGTAATAATAATAATAATAATAATAATAATAATAAAATGAAATAATAATAATATAATAATAATAATAATAAATATTTAATATAAATATTAAAATAATAATATTTATATAATAATAATACTAATAATAATAAATATTCATTATAATAATATTTTTATAATAATTATAATAATAAAATAATAAAATAATATAATAATAAAAATATTTATTATTATGATAATATTTACATAATAATAATAGTAAATAAAATAATATAATAATAACAATATAATAATAATAATAAAAATAATTTTTAATATAATTATTAAAATAATAATATTTATAAAATAATAATAATAATAATATTTTTTTTTATTATAATGTTAATTTTTATTTAATTATTATTATTATTATTATTATTATTAAGTTTTCTTGAATTAAATTTCGTTGAGATCCAAGCAAACACAATGACATAATACATCAATTACAATTACAATTACAACACATTACAATTAGAACACATTCCAACTCTTTGAATTACAATTCATTCAAATTACAAATCCTTTGACAGATTACAATTCTTTTCAAAACATACTGCGAACCAAACGCACCCTTATATTTTAGATAATTCGAATACAAAACAAGTAATTAATAGACTTATACATGCGGCTTAAATAAAGAATAAAACGACAAACCATAACAATGTTACTTACACACTAATTCAAAAGACTGTCAGCTGTAATTTACATACCAGTAGCCAAAACATATACTAGTAATTCAGACCCATCCGTAAAACCAAACAAACACAAACACTCAGAAAAGAAACTACACACAAAAGCAAGTTTACTGTGTGAAAACACAGTTCACTGTACCATGTCATCAAAAGAACATGACACAATGACTTGCTACTAACCACAGCTCAAACTGTCACCTACGTTCTCTACACACCCGCAACATAGCTAAACTACAGAAAACTTCAAGTCACTTCCATTTTAGTAAAAATAGTAAGTCAACAAACTCACCAATTCACTGCCTCTGGAGAATTAATTTTTCATATAGAACCTGAAAGTCCTTCTTGGTGGCGGTAGACTTTAGTTGTAGCACCTCGGCAGCAAAGCCAGCCTTTGTGAGCTTTTCCTTGAGTTCTGGTTTTTTTAATTTTGTATAATCTTCAGGCTCTTGACTTTGATTGTTATCATCAGTAGAAACAATTTTTAAAGGGCTAGTTGTACTTCGTGTTCTTTTGTTTAGTCCTGTTCCTCTATCATCAATATCCATTTCTTGAACAGAATCAGTACCAAACGTGTCATTAACTCTGACACGTTTTCCATGTGACGCGGTTTTAAGTTTACCATCCAATGCAGATTCATTAAGACGAACAGTAGTCATTTGTTGCTGAAGCGAATCAAGTTTCCCTTGAGTAGATTGGAGCTGAACCGAAAGAGCTTCTGCCCGGTTATTAGCATCTGCCCGAGCTGCCGTTCAGTTTCCAAAGTGCTTCAAGGACCTGCACAGTACTAGCACGTTGCTCGTTGTTTGATTTTAGTAAATTTTCAATTTCTTTTTCTCTTTGACCGACTCTTTTTTCCAGCATCGTTACTTTAGATACAGCCTCCATTTCAGCAGATCGGTATGTTTCTAAATTTTCAGACAAGTCCTTTGTTTGTCTTTCAAGATTCTCGATACGCCTCTCGGCATGAGCGATTTCAGTTAATCTTTCACCTGCCAGCCGTTCGATTTCGCTCTTTTCTTTTTGGGCAGTGACTGCTTCTGCCCGGGCAGTATCAGCCAACTGAGTTGCTCGTTTAGTTTCCTTTTCAGCGATTCTACATCTTTCCTGTACTTCCGCAAACCGGTCAAACTCTGATTGATATCTCTGCTCCAAACGAACTTTTTCTTGCTTGAGAATTTCGGCTTCTCTTTCATAAGATCGAGCCTTGGCATTTGCACTTTCTAGCCTTTCTCCAAGTTCCTTGATTTGACTTCTCAATGAAGATATATCTGAATCATAATTCTCTATCTTTGACTCTGCAGTCTAAAAGAAACAATTGCATACATCATCAGTTGCTGCACAACCAAAATAACTTTTGATGTGGATATCAAAAAGTAGAGCCTCTCACCTTCAGTTGCAAGCTCAAAGTAGTTACACGCTGCTCAGCATGTTCAAGCTTTGATGCCCTATCTCTCAGTTCGGCTTCCTGCAATTTCAGTGGTGACAAAAACATATCACCGTGATCAGAAATTGAGCGGGTTGGACAGTTGGATAGCATGTCTAAATAGGTTCAGGTCAAAACTGATATATATATAGTAAAGCTGTAAAAGTTCGAGCCAGGTTGAGTCGACCACAAGCATCTTTTGCCTTCTTATTCTTGAACTTTTTGAGTATTTAAAGTGTTAAATATAGTTGCAGAAACTTTTATAGACTTTCAGCATACCACATTACAAGAATTGATGCATTTTGAATATCACTTTCAACCAATTTGATGCATTTCCACTTTAGCTAATCGTATAGGGTTATATGCAGAAACTACCAACGTAGTTTCTCATTTGTCTCGTTTTAGTCATTATACCTTTTGTTTGCACATCTGAGTCATAAAAGCTGGCTGTGATAGTGTGATCCCAGTTTGGTTGTTGTATAAGCGAAAAAAACCCATTAAAAGTGACTTTCAGAAAGGATGATTCTTGTAGAATAAAAGTGTCAATTTCATTTATAACAACGATAACGATGTACAAAATGAATAAAACGTGGAACAAAGCCATCTTGTAATGATCCAGATGTAAACAAAAGACACTAGTGACTATAATGAAAAGTCTGTTGGTATATATCAAGGAAAAAAACACAAATTTTGTACCACGTATAAGTACAGTATAGCCTAAATCTATCTTGGTTAATGTGTGAGTGTGTGTGTGTGTGTGGGGGGAAGTTAAATCTATCAACTTGCGCATTTGTATTTAAAAAGAAAAAAAGCACATATATAACCTAAACAAGTCGTTGTATATACAGCATTGACGGGTGATTTGTAGAGGTGCACCTCTTCAAATCACGCTTCATTGTATATAATAGGGACAAAAACACATAAGATTGGAAAAGAGATAATCACCTTATCAGCCAATGTACCAGCAAATTCTGCCCTAAGAACATCTTCACGTTGTTGCGTTTGTTTATTAGACCGATCTTGCACAACAGCAGCCTTCTCGAGTGCACTCTTCGCTTCTTTAACAGCAACATCAAACTTACGTTTCCACTCCTGTGCTTCCTCTTGAGCAGACTTTGTTTGTTCGCGTGCAGCTTCTAATCTTGCCTCAGCAGCACTGCTTCTCGCCTTAAGATTTGCTACTTCTGAACCAGCCTGATCTTCTGCAGCTTTTTGCTTAGATAAAGAAAGTTCATATTTTCTTTTCCATTCCATTGATTCATGTTTAGTGGCTTCCACTGTTTTTGATAAACTGGAGCATCTTTCATCCAACGAGCTTGAGTTTTTTTGAAGATTTGTTATACGGGTCAAGTAATCTTCTGTGACTTTGTTTTTGTCATTGATTGCATCTTCATATCGCTTTAAGTAATCGGATTTGTCTGCTTGCTTCTAACTGTTTGCTGAGTAATTCCATTTTGCCTTCGATTGAACGGCATTTCAGATTCAGAGAGCTCTTTTCTGACATGATATGGTCTATTTGCTTCTTGACAAGATCGGGAATTGGACCTTCCAAACTATAAGTTCAAGAACAAAATGTTTATATAAAAGAACATAAGAAAAATTAGCAAACTGGATATACTAAATATAGAAGACAAAGTGACAAACCTTTGTCGTAAGAATGAAGTTAGTTTCTGCCACTTCTCTGGACCATGAGAGGTTGCTTCATACTTTGATATAAGCTGATCAAGAACCTATTGAAAAAGTTAAAAAAAAAAAAAAAAACTACATTAACATATTAACTACCAAAAATAGGATGACAGTAGAAGACTTTTGGAGCCAAAATATATACATCCATGCAACACTTGATCTTGAAATGGTAATAGATTTGATGTTTTAAAACAAAGATTCCCTGTAAGTACTTATATAAACTAAAATAGGGCCTACTCTAAACAGATATAACTGAATTATGAGCACCACCTAGTTACTTAAGGAATGCATAATGTTCAATTTACCACCAAAGCCAACTCTTTTTTCCAAATATTAAGCAAAATTGTTTTTTTATATACAGGGTGAATGAGATGTAAACCCACAACCACTTGGTTGATGGGGTACCTCCGATTACCCAAAGTTCCATTGGTAAGCAAGAGATATAAGAATATCGAACTCAGCAGTTTAAATCACTGAAATTCAAAAACCATGGACCCATGGTTAGGATTGCTTAAAAGCATGTTCCGGCTTTTACTCAGTTCCACTTGTAAAAAAAAAAAAAAAAAAAAAAGAAGATAGATCAAAGCAAAGTAATTTCTTAGCATGGTACTACAGCTCACGCTTCACATAATTTGAGACACAAAAACCTCAAGCTCTATGTAATTGTAATTACTTTTTAAAGCTCACGATCAACACTAAGAACAGCATTTTGAAGTCTGAAATAAGACTACACAGATACATACACATGAATTTTGTAGGACATCAACAGTCACCATTGAAGAAAGGTTGCGACAGTTCCATGCATAGAAAGGCAGTTTAGTAATACAGTACCTTAAGAACATCATCTAATTTTGTGGAAGGAGCATGACAAAGTTTCCTAAGTTCCTTTTCCATGCTCTGTATGGCATTCGAACATTGCAAGTAAGCCTCCCTGAATGCATTCTTTTTATAATCCTGCATTATATTAAGTATTAACAGCCAGTAAAATTAAAAAAGAATGAATAAACAAAAGGCCAAATACTTCTCAACTAAAATAGAATGATGGTTTCCTAACTATATATTAGAAAACCTTTTACCGATATGAACAAGCTATTAACATATGTTATCAAAAGAGTCTGGTTAATTCTACCATTTATCTCTGACCTATCCATTAGCAGTCTTAAACAAGCAACACAGAAAAAAATACCTCAAAAGCCTTTTTCAGGAACATATGTAAACGCTTTTCATACTTCTGCCTAGCCAACCAGCTCCAACAGCGATGGCATTAAAGTGGCCACCGCCTTTGACAGCCTCTTCATGTGCTTCTCGCATAGCAACCTATAATGATTTGGGAGTTAGATTATCTAACACTTGTGCACTGGATAATAAGAAAGAAGAAATTTAATCATACTTCCTCAGGCGGCTTTGAGCGATCAAAGATGGACACATAAAGTTCAGCAGCTGAATCATATGCCCTTTCACACTCTGCTTCTTCAACACTCTGTAAATTAGAAGATACCTGAAATGACCACCCATTTGCAAAAAAAAACAAGAGTGGAATTAGCTGAAAAGATAACAAGACTAACCTGCCATGAGGAGGTAATAGTAGGCACTGCACCATTATTGAGAGCATCTAGAAAAGATTGAGTGATACGAGCAAATATGGGTCCAGTCATAACTGTGGCCCCAACTTGCTTAGGCCTGGTCCTCTCAAAAACAAATCTTGTCAAAGCATCCAGTCCTGTTTTAAACTCTGGCCTCATATTGTCCAGCTACAAATCACATATAAACATAGATTATGATGCGTAAAGCAAAAGGCTAACTTTGCAAATAAGTTATTTTATTTGTATGACGATGTCACATTTATTATATGCATAATATTCATGTACATGAAAGCGGTTACTGACCGAAATCTGGTCAAGTCGCTGGAGCTCGGCCTCATCAGTCAAAGGTCTAACAAGAGTGAAGCAATCTCTATCCGGGAAAAGAGCTCGGATGGATTCTCGAATCTGAAAATAATACATTGGTTTAGAAATATAGTAAATCATGTAAAACAGGACAGCCTATATAACGTGTATATTTTAGGGCCATTGTTGCATCATTCCCATTGTGAACATACACCATATGTACATACATGTGTGCGTATGTCTATATTAGTGATATAAAACAAGTGCAGTCCTATTTTCCCACAAGAAAGAAGATTCAGTTTGATTCGTTACCTCATTCTTGGCAGTAACATCCCTTCCACCACCGTTAACGGGCCTCAAAGCAATTTCTAGGTAGTCTCGAGGTGTTATTTTCCTATTATCCTCAGCCAAATCCAAATAGAAGTCCTGCAAGTTGGAATTCGAAAGGTTATAAATAAGAAAAAAAAACGACGAGCAGTTTCTGAATTTAAACAAAGATGTGTATGATCAGTGGTCCAGATATATTTACCCTCAAAAGCCAAACAAATATTGGTGAGAACTGGCCAAGCTCAGAAGCTGTGGTCTTTCCCCCAGAAGCTCTAACACGAATGTGCTTAGTCATTTCAGTCACCAGAGAGAGGCGATCAAGTGCAGCTTCATCAATACCTCCCATCTGAAGACATAAGAAAAACAATCATAAGATAGAGGCATTGGACGAAGAGACAATTATAAAAATAATGCATCAAGAATAACCTGGTTGTATATGAACATGCTTGATAATAGGACAGCTAAGGAGAAGATTTGTGTACTGTATGTCCCCTGCAAAATAATCCATGAAGATTAGAAATTTACCATAAAATGAGAAAAATCAGCAAAAAAAGAAACTGTGATTTGCTAAGTCAAACTGAAAAGTATTAACTGAAATATTCAAAGTAAGTTAAGCCAACCGTTTGATCATATGCATCGATTCCTTCGCTATCTAATAATAAAAGGTTGTATTCAGTTCCATCAAGAGCTGTTCTCTTTATGGGAGTACCCAAGCCCCTTTGGTACATGGGCGATGTGTTGCTGCCACTTGAAATCCACTACTCCTTCCAAGAAGCTACAACAATTAGAAGAGAAACTATTAGAAAAAAGACAACTGATAACCTATTCCACATTTCCACACAAGAAGATAAGATGGTAACAATGCGCAAGATAATAACATCATAAAGAAATATGATTGCCACCTGTACTTCACTCATGTGTATCAAAAGTTAGCAAAACAAGGAGTGACCCTTTTATCAATGTTTAAGAATTTCTTCCACTATTCCCTAAATTTACTTCCTACAGTGAAATACTTTGCAATACTCAGATAGTCAGATCATATATGGTTACTTAGGCTAGATGGTTTAAGAGGGCCGATATATGATTATGATCCGCCATGACAGTTCTGTCCCATATATGTCTTCTTTTCTAGAGTTCTATTTCTACATCAGCTACCTTTCAATTTCGACTTAGTGTGTAAGCGGTATTTAGAGTCCGACTTCCTTACGATAGATATGTTTAGATTCACTGTCTCGGGATTTAGGATAAATCCTGCGTACAATTTTAGGGTCTTAAGGTCGGTTGGATGGTTTTTTCAAGTAAACTAATCACTCTAAAGCGCCTTACTACAGAAAAATGTCAACTTTTGAAGATATTTTGCTTGTTTCTGTAAGAGAAATGTTCTTATTGTCATATGCCACATGCACAGCTATATTTCTGTTTGATCCATGTTAGCCACCATGACTGTTACGAGACTATGTCTATTTGTTACAATAGAAATCCTATTAAAGATACTTATAACAAGTTCAAAACCAACAAGTTTCCAATCTCAATTTCTTGACTTCTATATTGAAACCACATAGGCTTGATTAGATGTTAGTACTGATCGGATACACCATCTTCTACATGAGCGAACTTCCATCATGCTAACCTCTTTTGTAATTTTCTTTTACAGCACCATGTGCAGTCAATAGTTACTATTACACTTGTTTAACAATAAGCAACTAAAACCAAATAACCGTAAATTCTCATAACAAGATTCACAGTTTGAGACTTTTAGGAGTCTTTACCAGCATGTTAGGAGTTTAATTGGGCTATTCGCTCCATTCCATTATACTGGCCATATAAAACTGACATACTTTCATTGCACCCATCCACCAAAAAGAACAATGGAAACCAAAAATCAAGGACCACATCAATGCTCCTCTCACTAACAAATCCTTTTCAGATGAACTTTGATGTAGCTCTGTTAACTTTCAGACCATAATTTTTAATTAAACACGCACGCTTCAATTTCAACTGTAACTTAACTATAGCACGACCATGACTTAACTTCCAATAACGACCAATAATCATCTAAATTAGAAATGATGGCAACTAAACATCACTTATTTGCTACTATCTAAATATAAGTTTTCATAACCATTACAGCAATCTTGTAAAAGGTGACAGATAATAAAATGTGTGCCATCCGAAACCGAAGGGGTCAAGCCAACCTATGAAACTGACAGTAGTTACTCGGTACCTATTCTACTAATGATCATAACATCAGCATGACTAATTAAAGTATGCACACAGCCACAAGTGAGCCGTGTTACATTGCTCTTGATAATTTTTCCCTAACATCATCATTAACTGTATTATTAATATATAGCCTTGTACTCAAACTAACCAATTCCATAAGTAACCGTTCCACCTAAACCTAGCTCCACAATTCCTAGTACTCGCAAACAAACTACGGTTCAGATACACCATCAAACAACAAACTAACAAACCCCAACTTTAACCTGCAACACAAATCCGCAAAGGTACTTGACACAGATGAAACTCCTGCCATGTCTAACAAAATCAATCTATAAGCATTGTGCTCATACCAACTATATCCACAAGCAACAATTCCACCTAGAGCCTTATCTTCACAGTTACTGATACTCACAAACAAACTGCGCTTCAAATACACAATCAACAACAATCTCACAAACCCTAACTCTTTCCTAAAACAATAAAATTACCTTATCTCAATACGAAACTAAACAGTTTAATATAAATAATACTAACACCACAATATTCCAACTGAAATCCTAGCTTCACATTTACTGCTACTCTAGTCACAGCTAAATTATGCTTTAAATTATATCACCAAACAGCAAACAAAGAAACATGCCCCAACTATTTCCTGCAACAATCTATACATGTACCTAAATGATTCAATATCTAATGTTTTAAGTTACAGCATTATACTATATGCACTAACTAAGTCCACAATATTCCACCTAAAACCCTAGCTTCACATTTACTGATATTCGCAAACAAATTACGCGCTAAAATATATCATCAAGCAACAAACTAACAATAGATGAAATTAAGCAATTGACTAACTAATATTTTTGGCTGTAGTCAAAACTAACTAATTCAATAAGTAACAATTCAACCTAAAACCCTAACTTCACAATTGCTGCATCACCACAGAACATATCACCAAAATCCGACACTTAATTGATAATTGTATCATCAAACAACAAACAAACAAGCCCTAACTATTTCCTGCAACAACATATTAACAAACTCTCGCTCGTTCCGAAAACTATAGAGTTCCACACGTGACAATTCAACCTAAAACCCTAACATCAATTGCATCACCACACAACCTATTAACAAACGCTAACTCATTCCTACAACAACAAAACTACTTAATCGCGCAATAGACTAATATAATTGCAGCATTATAAAAAGCATTACAATCAAAACAACAATATTCAGAAACCCTAACTTGAACCAATGAGTATACCTGATTCAATATAAAACTCTTGCCTTGACGAGCACGACCGCAGACCGAAACGATACCAACAGGCTCCTTAACTAACTGTAAAACAGCAACAGCTTCTGGATCCATCTGAAACTTTCCTTTCTCATCGCAGTAGACTAGACGGATAGCTTTTGCTGGTCCACCGGAGGGTGATGATGATGATGATGATGATGATGACGTGTCCTTATTGAAGAGCCTCATCGGTGATGGTTGACGGTGGTGATCGTACGGTTGTAAAGTGAATGGGTGTGAGTTGTTGTGTGTGATGCTTTTTGAAACGGAAGGCGGTAAAGAGAATATATTGTTTTCCGGGTTTGTGGCCCGCACGGTTATCTATTCTATTCTTTGCTCTTTTCTCCACTTTGTTAAGCTATCCAAATGTTTTTGAGGATTCATTGGTTTACTCTCTAAAATGATACTCCTTCCGTCTTTAAATAAATGTGACTTTTAAAATATTTATTTTTTAATTTTGATTTTAAATTATTTTATTTGTGTTATGTAATATTTGATGCAAAATATATGAATGAATTATGTATAAAATGTAGTTTCATTGATATAACTTTTATCAAGTATTACATAACACATATTAAATAATTTAAAGTCAAAGTTGAAAAAAAAAATTAAAATCAGCAGTAGACATTTATTTAAAGACGGAGGTAGTATTACTATGTAATACTTTTTCTAAATTTTATTTTCTTTTTTTTTATATAATTTTGTTTTTTATTATAAAATTAAGTAAGATAAAATATAAAGTTTAACATGTCAAAATAGCAAAACACAAAAAATACAAAGCTGAAAATAAGAAAAACCGTTGAAAATTAGAACCGTTGGAAAAAAATGTAGAACATAAATAATAATGTTTGATAAGTCAAATTAGTATAAGACTAAAAATACGAAACAAAAAATCATTAAAAATTTGTCTTGGTCTATAAATAAAATGAGTAAAAGAGGAGTAAGTAAGGTTAGAGAGTAACAATAGTAGTACCCATGTTTTAATGTATTTGTTACACTAGCATGATATCCGTGTTTTGGGCAACGGGTACCAATTTATTACCATAACATTTATAGCTAGCAATGTTTTTTTATTATACATTTTTTGCAAGTTATATACGGATATACTCATATGTGAAACAATTTCATTAATAAAATAATTATCGAGAATGTTATATTTATTTGGTATGTCTTGTGTTTTATGATAGTCATTTCTAGTACTTTTCATCCCGTATTAAATCTGAATGTTTAATGTAATGATTTTAATACTACGTGAACTGTTACAAAGTAATAACTTTCACATGTTTAGTTTCAACGACAACTAGTTTTCCATCAATATCATACTATAATATAAAGCATCAACCTTTTTGTATAATGTTAAAATTTAAGCATGTCAAAATTATTTAAATGCTCCTTAAAATTTAAAACATAAAAATATATCAAGTTAAAGAGTAATCATGTTATGGAAGGTTATAAAGGTTAAATAATTTATGCATTTTTTGAAACTAGACGAGTACCCACGCCTAGCGGCAGCGGTTCCTAGCGGCATATAATTAACAATATGCGATATTGTGGTAACTGTTTCGTAACATCGATAATTCAATGAAGCAAAATTATTAACGTGTATCAAAACATATAAAATATCTATTGAAACTGAAAATAAAACATTACATCAATTATGAGATAACTAACAATGCATGTATTCGTTGTGAAATTGCTTAGTACACGGCATATGAGGTGTTGAATCCTCTTTAAAACTAACTTTGATTGACTTCACTTTGTAGTTATCATCCATCACGGCATGGTATTTGACCTAATAAAAAAAACTTCAAACAAGAAACTTACAAAATATATATACAGGTTGTATAATGTATTTTGACCAAATTATTTCATAAAACTTTGATAACTTTGACTTATATAAATATATATATATATATATATATTGGGAAATTATATAAGTCAAAGTTATCAAAATTTGTCATACATTTCTTTGAAATTTTTAGGTGTGAATTGTTATGGTAGCTATTTTATTAAGGACAAATTCTTTGAATTTTTATATAGAAATTTTAGTTTGAAAGGAATTTTAGAAATTTAACATTACTCAATTTTTAAGTTTCAAAAACATGGATACATGCTTTGTATGTATAATAATAATAAAAAGTTGTATTGACTTTTCAATTGAATATGCTAGAATCTGTTTTCATTTAATATTAGTTTGAATTTTTAATGGTAATTATATATATATATATATAGTTAAAGACGATGCCGTGCATAGCAACGGGATTTTATAGTGACATATCGTTTAGTGATAAAAAAATGTTTATGGGTTATAAACTAAAAATAATAAAAGTTTGAAGATTTGGGTATTAAACATAATGTTTTGAAATCCGGGTTGACCTAGGTGGTTCAACTGGTTGAACCGTTTGGTCAAAAACGGACCGATTTAAAACTGGTCAACCCGACGGGTTGGGTTGAACACGGGTGAAATTAAACCGGGTCAACCCATCGAGTTTGAAGCGTCCGGGCCAACCGGTTTTCGATGTATTAATAGTTTCCTTTTGAAATATATGTTTTCAACATTTTTATTTTTAGTTTCAAGTTTTCACTTTTTGTTTTTTTCTTTATATATAGTATACACGGGTACCCTGTGACGATTAACTATAGAAATAAATCTCGATGAGGCCTGGATTACCGGTTTGTATCGGTTTCAACGGATCCTCTCTGGTTCATTTTCGGATGACTTTTATTGGTTAGTTGAACCGGTGGTGAAACCGGTTCCCGGTTGAACCCGTTGGTTCGGTCCGGTTTTCAAAACTATATGTATCATCAACTTGTTAGCTTGTATAAAACTTTGGGTGTTTGATTAATTTGTATAATGTGTATAATAACATGTACTTTTCATTTTATGGTGTTTTAAAAATAACATTAATTAGTGTGTTTAATTATTTTATATTCTGGATTTTGTTGTAGCTTGTTTAAATTGTATATTGTGAAAATTTTATTGTACTTTTTAGTATGGGGTGTTTTGATTGTTTGTATTTAATTTGGTGGATATGTTTTTAGTTGGCTGTACAATATGAATAAATCAATGTACTTTTAAATAAATGGGTGTTTTAATAAAAGTATTAATTACATTATATATTTCTCTCACCTATGATTTTCAACTTTCAACTTTCAATTTTCACTTTCACCTTTGACCATTTTTCTATTTTATGTAGTAAAGATATGTAATTTCCTTTAAAGGTAAAACGAAAATTATAATATATGTTTTTTAGTTGGCATGATCATAATGAAATCGATAAAAAGATGGCTAAAATATTGATCGATGATAATAAGTTTGTTTTAGTGGGCAATTAATAAAGCACTTTTATGTAATTTTGATTTCACTTCAAGACGTAATGAAGAAAAACTAGACGACCTTTTGGTAATTTTTGATATAATGAGTCACTACTTGTAATGAATCATCACGTTCTACTAAGCGTATACTCGTGCATAGCGACGGGTTTTTATATTGACAAATAATTATAGTTGATATTTTGGTTAAGTGTTTCGTATTAAGTGTATGCATACAACTTAAAATAATCAAAATTTAATTGAAAAATGTTATAACGGTAATTGAAGTACAAGAACAAGGTTTAAAATGTTTCAGATAATGTATAAAACTGAAAATCAAAGCTAATCGAGTATGGTAAAAGCAACATAAGGCAAATAACATATAACAACCCAATCATTTTTTTTAGACTAAAATACACCGTTGGTCCCTAAACTTGGCTGGACGGATCGCGATGGGACGAACCTCGCCCTTTTCATCGCCACAGGTCCAAACCTTGGCCATTAAATGCCAGATTCGTCCATTGACCAATAACGGCGTTGTCAACGTTCCGTTATACGCAAAAAAAACCCTAATCAAGTTATTGTTGAGGGTACAATAGTCATTTTGTTTTATATACTGTAGCACCAGTCTTGTCCAATTTCCCGCCATTTTGTACAATATAACAAAACCGTGTACTCATTGCTCATCCCCAAACTTGTTTTGGAAGCCTACCCAGAAAACCCTAATGCAATGTCTATCATCAAATCAAATAATCTGAGTAAGAAAATAACAAACAACCACCTTGGATTTACTCTGTGGGGAGTAAGGGAATATCCTTTATATGATGATCATGAAACGGAGGAAAGAGCTGCAGTCAGGGAGATATTAAGTCTTTTTGGTTAGAGCCTATTACAATCATATGTTGAAATGACTGATTAAGTTATTCCCTTTTAGGTAACTTTAGCTTAACAATGTTTTTGTACATTTTTTATACAGCGGGTGAACCTGGATCGTTTAGCATGATGTTCCATTATGAAGGTACATTCAAATACTTTCCAGGTACGATATATCAAGGAGGCAAGAAATGCCTTATTGATCTTGTGGAAATAAAAGAGGTATCTGTTGATGAAATGGATGCTCTCATGACCCAAATCGGTTATGAGTCTGGACAAACCAATTATTTCTACTTTCTTAAGCCTGGTTGTACATTAGACGACGGTTTGTTTTCTTTGCGTGAACCTGCTAATCTAGACTTGTTGAAAGATGTTGTCATACGCATAAGGCGATAGAGCGTGTATGTTGAAATAGGGAAGACTAGATTAGAACTTCTGAAATGTCCACACAATCAATTAAGACTGTGTTTTGGGAGATGGATGAAGATAGGTGAAAAGTTGCTACTGCGGCTATTCAATCTGTTGTAGCGGTTGGTGTTAGATGATATAGATAATGAACCTTCCCTAGATCCGTTTATCCAACTTACACAATTGCCTGTGGACGTCAATGATATTGGTGAATCTAGCAATTTGCCAAACATTGAGCCACTCTTTTCCACCTTAGACTGCTCATTTGCTAGCCAACCTGTTCAAAACAGTGAGCGTACTTTAGTAGTTATTGATGAGGAGAATGCTATAAAGGAGCCTGATAATGTTGAGGTTATCTTTTAGAGTGAGTCAGGGGAAGGACAAAGGTGGAACAGCACTAGTTGATGTCAATAACACCTTTGAGGAGCCTGAAAATTTTGAGGTTAATATGTTTCAATTAACACAGGAGAAGCATTTACACAAGCGGAACCACTAGTTGATGTGAATAACGGGTTTGAGGAGCGATGTGGATGTAACTCTGTTTCAATTGACTCAGGATAACATGGAAGAGGATCCTGTTGTTGATCTTACTATGTTACAAGCGAGTGACACTAGTGAATTTGGCAATGCAGTTGAACCAAATCAAAATAACACTTGTCAAGAGAATGATGCACAGCTTGGTATGCTACAAGTAGGTCAGACTAATGATTTAGGTGAAGAAGGAACAACCAGTAATATAAGTGATGACAGGCAATTGGTAAATGATTTACTTGTGATGGTTGATGAAGTATTTTGCAGTGACCATGTTAGTTTCCAACACGCACACTTTGCTAATGGTGTCTATACCTCTTTTTTCTATACTGGTCAGGAGTTTGGTACTGCAGGGGAAGTAAAAAACCTAGTAAGAGAGCATTCAATAGAAACTAGGAGGGAGTTGTTTTTTTTTTGAAGAATGACAAAACAAGAATAAGGGTCAGGTGTAGGGGCTGTGTTCCAGTTTCAGGCCAACTAAAGGTCCAGGTATGGATATTGGCTTATCTAGAAGTCCATT
>OU343225.1:115121037-115137021 GCA_910596185.1 Chrysanthemum makinoi | reverse complement strand
ATCTTCAATACCACTGTCATCTAAAGTGATAAACCAAGAGTATTAATGAACCTCGGAATCCTCTTCCCTAAGTTGAATAACTGAGGGCTATTTCTTTTCACCCTTTCTTTGCATTTCTTAATTCTTCAACTCCTTCTCCCATTCTCATTCTCTCCTTTTTACAATCATACCTAAGGACTTCTAAATTCTAACTATTGTAGTGTCCTTCGTAGATCCCTTCTCCGCTCAAGGATCATGAGATGGTTATTCCTAACCTTAATCACCATAACCCATTGCCATAAAACCATTTTCAAGAAAAAATCTCTCAAGGGGTTTGTAGATGAAAACATGTTTGGAACCATTTCATGAGTTTTATCTTTAAAGCAGGTAAATACTCCCCCTCCACATGCGCTAGAGTTTTGACGAATCTCGCACAAAGTGAGGAAAGAGCGCTGCGACTTTGAATTGATCGACCTGTGATAGATATTCCTCTCAAGGACACGGTTACGCGGCATAAGTTAAAGAGTTGCATTATCAGCTTTAGGTGACAACTAACTTAATAATCTGGCGCTGACAACCCCCGAAAAGGTTGTCAACCTGCCAAGGTTCATGTCTACCAAGAGTTTCTTGATGGTACATTCTAATTCTGACAAGTCCTTTATGACACGCTTACATCACTAGCTAACTAGCTTGAAATTATTACCGGCCCCGCATACAAGTCTTTTCGAAAGCCACCGACGGTTAAGATCTCGCCACCTCGGGTTAAAGTCTTTTTACGAGAGTTCATATAGCAAAACACAACATATTTCTTATCACGTATTTTTCTCCCTAAAAAATGGCATATAAAAAATGTTGTTTTGAGAAGTTGAGAATAAATATGACCAATATGCAGTGTTGCGGAAGAATTAATCCACTCGAGAACAATTAGTTGAACAAAGATTTTATTGCACTCCCCTCAACGAGCATATATAAACATTGAGGTTTTGAAAATCATAAGGAAAGTACGGTTCTTTGAGCAAACCCTGAAAAGTGAAAGGTTTGATAGGTTTTACTAAAAGTAAGAAGCTGTCATTTTATAAGATTGCACTGCTGCACTACACAGTGGTCCCTTTATTTACAAGTATGGCTTGTATTGTAGACCTTTAGATATATCAACCTTATCACAAACCCACTTAACAAACACAAGTATCACCACGTTGAAAACCACGCCACGCCAGAGAACACGCTCTCAACCCAAACACAAACATAAGGCTTAATAAGATGAAAGAAGAAAAGATAAGAAAGATGGTGACTTGATGTTTATAAACCGGTATGTCAAGTGGTGAGAGAGATGAACACAATAAGTTGTATTGTTCCAGAAAACACACACACACACTCAAGCACCATAAGGGATTATTTACAATATTTACTACAAATATAGAAAACAAATAAAGAAAGGTCTTCATAAGCTCTTCAAGTGCGGAGGATGATGAAAGTTTACGCCTTAGTCTTTCTCGTACCTCGACTCGAGAACCATTTTCTTTCACTTGTGGGCAAATGTAATATGCATAAATTGATTAACTTCCCAATCTTTTCATGCCGCGATGTCTTTAGCAGCCTTCTCCATACACTCCTTTTGGCTTAAGTTTCAATCACTTCCCCAAACCTACAACCGCCTTTAGCGTGATTCTTCAACTTTGATGTAGTGAACATTTTCAACTTTCGACGCTTTCAAAGACGTTAGCCGAATTTGTAGATGATGTTGAAACTACACAAGGTAAACCGACTTATTATGAAAATCCGTCGTAGTACATGCAAGAAATCAACAAGATCTCTAACACATAATAGATGCTTCACACCAAACAAACTAATGAAGACTAAATGAAACGCATCTCCCTAATGTTGGGCTTTTATCTAATAGTAGTTACCAAGAATCTTCACAATTACTCGATAAAATGACCGCAGAGGCATCACAACATCATATTTAGGTAACTTCACGCAGCACTCCCTGAAAAGAGGTATCGATAACACCAAAGTGAGACGCGACCATTGCATCGCCTTCATTTCTTCCCCGATTGAAGAAATTCACGAAAGGAGTAGGTTTTCGCAAAAAAAAATACAAAACAACAAAGGAAGCGCATTACCACCTATACTCTCTTCCCCCATGTTTTCTTGGTAATGAATCGTGAATCATACACCACGTGATGTTGATGAAATTGAGACATCGAAACCATGTAGGTTCAATTAATCGGTCAAGCTGGTACCATAAATATCTAGCGAGAATCAATTGGTTTATAAAACTTCTACCTGTATACTCTTTCAAATAACTCTTACCGATCCTATCATTCTCGACGGCTTTTGTAGTGACTCATCGAATGGAGAGAACCCAATATGATTAACTTGAGGGATCAAGTAGTATAACCCAACTTGTGATTCTTAAACTTGCACTATTGTCGTGACTCGAAGAACCCTTTTCTTAACTCCATCAAAAAAAGGTAAACTTAAAGTTTCTCAAATTATCCACACCTTAGTGTGACACTTGAGCACAACAATGTAACTCCTTAAAAAGTGATAATTATAAGTCAGGAGCACAACAACGTGAACTCCTTACATCAGTTCAACTAGATAACTTAAGTCTTTGGGTTGTCTGCACGCTAAAACTCAACAAGGATCTCAAGAATCATTCATCCAACCAACTCATATCTTTAGATACTAAGTACAATGACTGCGGAAATCCCACTTCAACTCAAATAAATAATAAAGAATTAACTCAGAATCAAGACATTCTTGTTAAACGCCAAAACTAGCCTTCAATCTGCCAGTTTAACTATGATAATGGTTTCATCTTGTCAAAAATTGTATCCTCGTGAAAATACCAAAATACCACACCTTTACCGGAATATAATCAAGAAATTAACAAAATGTATAAAGAATACATTTGATAATGAATTTTTCATCCCAATGATATATAATCTTGGATCAAGAATTCACCCCATAACAAATATTAACTTACTAAAAAGAAAACCGTAGCTATTTATGTAGTTTTGTAATGCTTGTGTGTTTCAATTGTTTAGCCTAACACCTTAATATCATCACACCCAATAGCAAATCAAAAGAGTAGGTTTAGGCCCAAATGAAATCCAATAACTCGTATTCATGCAATCAGCTACTAGTATAAGAGACTACCAAACCCTATTTTTCTAACATTTACTCAAGGTTCAATATCACACACCACATATGCTCCATCTTCCTCATCACAAAAACGAACCAACATCTTAATCCAATTTCTAAACCGTGACCTCTATAACAACTTAGAACGGCTTATCTTCTCTCATCTCAATCAATCTCTTCAAACCGATAATAGGTAAATACACCATGAATCAATAACTCATCTCAATCAATCATCAATCAATACCAATACACCAATTAGACTATCACATGAAAAACCTATCCGCACTTATTAATTCTATTTTAGTACCATACGAATCAAGAATCTAATTGACGTTTCAAGATCCAACGTCTCGTGTAGGTTTATTTTCTTGTGTTTTGTAAATAATCTAAACCAAGATAGAGAGGGTAACGTAAATTGTTATCTTCCTGTTCTGTTGCTCAGATATTAAATGAAGCTATGCTTCAATATTACCGGGATCGATGATGATTTATAAGTCGCAAGCCTTGACCTTGATTTTTTCTCGATGTAACATGAAGTAACACGCTTAGATCGAGATCAATAAATGTTTACATTTTTTTCCTCGTAAATCAAGGTTTAGGATTTGGAGTTGTTGATTGATATGAGATTAGGTTAGAGTGGTGGTTGTTGGTTTAGGATCGAATATGTCAATTAGTTGGTTTTTCTTGGACTCAAGATGGGTTTTGGGCTGCAGGTCACATAATTATGTTAATTTGGTATTTGGTATTTGTGGTGGTCGAAGTCGTTTGAATCTTCTTCATCACTTCTTCATTAATCTTACTTAACTTAAAGAAAAAGAAGTGAATAAAATTCCACGCCAGAAGACCTTATGCGAACATCCCTTAATGCGTGAAAACATCCTTTACGCTGTAAACACGGTCTTATGCATAAACTTGCCTCCTACGACAGCTTATATGTAGATAGTTTATACTTAAAACCTTACGACCAGCCTTGCTTTATAACTTCACAGTTATGCGAATATCTCTCAAGATGGCACCAGGCGAAAATAGGTTTTGACTCTTTGTTGACTTTTTTTCCAAGCTGAAGTTTTCCACCAAAAGTTCCACCAGATTCATTTGACCAACAAACAGAGACATAAAGATATCGATTTTACCTTTTGACTGAATATTGACCGAGAGACCACACAAATTAACGAGATGGACAAAATATTATATGAGTAAAATGAGTAAAACCTGCTTTACCAATAGATACAAAAAACAGCTATGACCATTGTTAACCCATAAAAATTTTGACCATAAAATGATACATTAAAAAAGGCTTTATCAATACAAAACAATTAAAACCAAAAATATGAAAGTTTTAAGCTTTGGTAACAAAAACAGATTCACATGAGCGTTTTAGAAAGATACATCACCAAAAATCAACCACAAATAAAACCACCTTGCTCTTGATAACAATAAAAGACTAACATTACAAACACAAGCTTCAATGAAAGAGATAGAGGCGGTTGAACACGCTAAAACACACAACATTACCTAACATAATAATGTCGTTAGCGAGAGTGTGAAAAGAGAGTGAATAAATGAACAACCAACCCTCGGTTGAGGGTATACAAGAGTATTTATGTATGAGCTGCTGGAAACACTCCCACTCCTTCCTTTCCTTATTGGATTATGGGCCTAAGCTTATGGGCCTTCTTATATAAGCTGACCTTAAACAAACAAAAAGGCCATAATAAGCTACCTATTACATATGAGTAACTAACACTTGAATAAAGGTTTGGAGTGATTCCAAAAAGGAAGCAAGGCAAAGGCATGGGCATGGTCATAGATGACTCGATTTATGTTTTGGGACCACCATTTTATAATGTAAATATTTCCTACTAATCAATAATGTAAACATTGTTTCTAAGAATGAATATGACACGCCACAAATGCTCGGGGTCAAAGGAACTTCCTTTCGTCGAAAGCGTTTTTTCAACACCAAAAGGAACCTAATCGCTGGGTAGTGTAGTATTAGGTAAGCCACGGAATTGATATCGCTCTCTAGAATAGGAATGCTAGTGAGAAGTTACTACGTACAGAAGAGGAAGATTATTTTTTATCTTTTTCTGCTTTTTAGAAAAGAAAAGTACAATCTCGGTTTGGATTTGGGGTTGGTATTTCTACCACACTTTACTATTATCTAATTATCTAAACTAAGGTGGTGGTAGTCATGTCTATTATTGTGTGCTCGTATGATAGTTTAAAGATGTGTTTACTTAGGTTTTACTACTCCTTAATTATCTCCTATGGGTGGTTGAATTGTCACGCCCTTATTCCTAGTCATGCTGTGTGTCTAAAGTTGTAGTGGCATGCTTTCTCCCTACTCTTGAAGTTACCAAAATCTGCCTACAAAACCCACTATGAATGATAAACTCTAACTCTAAGGCCTCTTTGTATAGTTTAGCTTACAACAACTCATATATTATAACCTAAGGTTCACAAAGATTTAATCAAGCATTAAGTACACAACCAATGACCTATCGCATTACTAGATCATTAATCAACTAAGATAAGAAACAACCAATCAATATTCAATAATTAAGTTTCATATTCCCAAGCAAACACACAAGTAAATTAGTTTGACATGGAGAACATGCAAGCATACACACAAATAATTGAAGACATAATTAAATTAATGAAGTAAACAACTTATCTTGGTGTAAGATAGGGTTTAAAACCCTAAAATTTACCTTGGTTGGTTTAGGTTTTACCCAAAGTTTACCCAAAAGACTCCTCTTAAAAATGCACGGATTCTATATATAAGATTACATGTGCGACGGCCACCTTATGATTTGTGATGCCGCGTGTCGCTGGCCATTGTTTCTCACGGCTGTTAATCTTAAGGACGGCGTCACCTTATGCATGTGACGCCGCCCCTTCTTTAGCTTCTCGACGCCGTCGGATTGAATCTAGGTTGAAGCCGAGCTGCGACGCCTACTCTTTTAAAGCCCGACACCGCCCCTCCAAAATCCAGCAATTTTTCTTCTTGAGTCATGTTAACTCCTCCGACGGCGTTTAGATAAGCAAAGGACGCTTCGGCCCTTTGTAATTTATCACTGAAAGGTTCCTGATTCTTGACTTTGGCCATTTTCTTCATATATCCGTGTCTTTCGGCCCAAATAAGTGCCATTACAACAAATTTCCTTCAAGAGACCTAATAAGTGAAAAGGAACGATATTAAGCAATAACGGATACAAAAGTGATCAAATAAGGGCTTAAACGATCCCTCAAAAAGGTACATTTTAAATCCTTATCAAATATCCCTATACTTGGTATTTGCTTGTCCTCAAGCAAATGTGCTTTTAGCCAATTAATTTATAAGTTAGGGTCATGAAGCATTGATTTAAACAGTCCACAAATACATATAAGCCCAAGAAAAGTCATAACAAGAATCTGAAATTACATACTTAGCACTCACATGGGGTGTTTGGATACCTACATCTCTGTGTATATGAAATATAACAAATTGGAAATGGAAGATAAACACTCATTAACTGGTCCTAGTACATAGATTACCATAGGCTTGAGAATAGATCAAACCTCCGTCAGTTGCGTAAGTACCTAGGAAAGACTATCAAAGAGGTCTTTAAAGTGGTTAACGTTAGGCTTACTTAGGGAAACAAAGGGTTTGGTAGGATAGGCTTTTTAGTGGTGGCAAGTCAAAAATCTCAATGTTACATGCATAATGAAGAATGGCGCTATAAGCCAAGACTCCACACTCTAAACTCTAGATAACTCAAATAAACAAACATAAATTTAAAGATGAATGATGGTAGTTCCTTGATTTTTTTTTTTTTTCACTCTATTTTTTTCTTTCTCTTTTCTATTTTTTTCATTTTTTAATACACTTTACTCTACCATCCTCTGTTTTATAACATCAAAATGATAAGGATTTATAGCACATCCCTACACTTGAGTTTTTATTACTCTAACACTAATATGACCCTAATTGAAAAGATCAAAACACTTGAGTAATGCTATTACGCTAAATAAGGGAATTGGCGCTTTCCTTTAGTCATTTAAAACTTTAACTTTTCCCATGAATCCCAATCGTCCCAAAATCAGATACAAAGGATAAGGACTCGACTTAGCAATTCATGCAAGCAACTAGATAATTGAACTAAGGGTTTAGGGTGATAACAATAATGCACTAAAAGTGAGTGCATATAGGTATGCTATACATTTGGGTGTATATTCAGTGGGTGTAGACAATACTTCATTGATATTCCGAAAACCGAAACATGGCGAGAACCGCCAAGGATAGGCTCGTGAGGGTTTAACTAGGTATCGTAACAAAGATGAGTACAATGCAAAGGCGTGGGAATTACTCAACCTAGGTAGAAGAAGTAATTATATTACAGGTATCAAACAAGGGTTATCCTAATGCCTCTTATCATTTAGTTATTCCTAACTACACAAGTGTAATCTTACTAATGATCCCTTTAATGCATCACAAAGCAAGTTCTAGAATCTAATATACTCACCGTTCACACTCTAAGCATTGAAGATGAATGCTTCAATTCCTACTAATCTAAGGGCTATCCTCACATTTTTGGTGGAATTTAAGTGGTAAAGGGTTTTGTGCTAGTCATATAACTTCCTATCCGTGAGACGCTTTTGTTAAGACTAATGGCCCACTCTTATATATTATGAAAAATTTTAAATTTGGTGCCAAAATTACCCTAACCGATATTTTCTCATGGTTTATTACAAAAGTGCAATTGGACAAAGCAAATAATCAAGGATAAGCATAGTTTCAAAGTTCCCGCTTTATTTTCCTCCTCATTACTTCTTAAACTCAACATTGTCTCCAATGTTCCCCGAAAGTATCAAAGTTATGATAAAGGAAGGTAATTAAAAAATAAAGAAACTAGTACTCCCCTGATTAGCTCGGTAGGAACCGTGCAAGAAGTTGGTTAAATCCTTTCCAAGAAGAATGTATGCGTGACAAACTCCTCCAACTTTATGTATCTTCTTCTTGATAAACAAAACCCGCGACACTTGAAGAAGAAAAACAACGAACCTTCAAGCAAAATCGGGCGTAATATATATAAGACTCATTTAAACTAGGATATAATGCTTGTGGAATGGATATTTACTAATTTCTAAGAAAATTAAGACCCGAAATTTCCAAAATTTTAAGTAGCTTTAAAACCAGAAAAAAGTGATCCGATGTTTTTATTCCTTCCTCGACGCCACAAGTTGTAATCAATCCCGACGCCGCCAGTTATCCCGACAAAACCGGTCTCACATTGAAAAATTCGAAAATTTATATCTTTAGAATCTCGAAAAATTCTCAGAAAACATCCATTATGACTCGATACAAGCATTTGACCGAACAAACACGCTAAATATATCTTTTAATCAATTGTTATTCTCATGTTCACGCTTTCTTATGAAACGCTGCGGTAATCCTCCACACTTATCTTTATGTAAAATACCTTTATATGCAATTAAGACGAGGTTAAAAACAAAATAAAGCATTTTTACAAATTTAAACATGAGAATAAACAATCAATAAAAGATATATGACACTAACAAGCAAACAATTAAGTACAATGGGTTGCCTCCCATCAAGCGTTTATTTAAGAGTCTTGTAGCTAGACTGAGTCGTGTCCTTCAGAATCGATATAAGTGAGCTTGTCCTTAACAATGTCATATGATCAAACTTATCATTTAGGTTCCTAGTAGTACGCTCGTTCGATACGCTTTTCAAACTTTTCTCCATCGGATCATAAATTGTTATCCTAATGTGCCATTCTCCATTTCATCACTAGGCTGTCTACTCCAATCCCACCTATGTTTAGGCTTTCAATTTTCCACCATTCATAACGCAGGTTGACGGCAAACTTCCTAAGAACTCGGTCATCTCCTAACACTAAAGCTGCCTTCTTTAACTAAGTTCACTCCATGTCTCTAGCCATCTCTTTTTCATGGAAAGTTGCTTCGCAGCAAAGGCATCATCTAGATAGGAAAGGTCGTCGGGGCCTATGAGGTTTTATCAATCCATCGTCCCATATCTAGAAGGCATTCTATCCATCCTAATCTCATGTGGAATTTCTTCCCTTTGTAGTATGTATGCCTTTGACATCGCAGAACCCACCTAGCACTACCTTCTCCTACCACTATCTTGGACATCTTACAATCAATGATGGCAACTAGCGGTGAAGCTAAGAATCTCTTCCTACAAGTAATGGGCATGTCGGGTCCTTATTCATGTCAAGTATTATGGAATGCCTGTAAGAGTTAGTTTCCTATGTTACACCATGTCTTTATTATCCCTACCGGATAACAACACTACTGGCTCTCGCTAGACCTAAAATGGTTTTCAAGTGGTTCTATTTTACCTAGGTTAAGGCTTCATGGAGGACAACGGAACAAGATTGATACATGATCCTAAGTCGGCCTAGAGCACGAGAGGTTTAAGTTCCAAGCCTCACACTAAGAGTAAATAGCCCGGATCGTTTAACTTTTAGGTAGATTATTTTGCACAAAATCGGACCCATGATTTCCAAGTTTAAGTTCTAACTCATATTTTCTTCAAAGCATTATAATAAGGTGTATGAGCTAAGACTAAGAACCGTTTTTTCTTTGATGGAGTTCCTTGTACCCTCCTCTAGATTGGGTGGGTTCTTGGTTGATCTGCTTCAAGAGTAGGTTCTATCAATGGTGTGTGGCCTTGGTACCTAAATTCGATTATTGCTTAAACCTTGTTGATATAGTGCATTTACCGAAAGGAATCGCTGGAGTGTGAGGACATGGATGTACTCTCCCAAGGTGAACAAGAACATGAAGTTGACAAAATCAATTTACTTTTTGGGTTCTTTATGGTATCACTTGGAAGTGCCCAATTTCTCTCGCTCATTGAAGGCTTTTAAGAGATCAAGCTTGTTTGTCATCTCACCTTGCTTTCGCTAAAATCGCTTCAAGCTTAGTCAATCGAATCTTGAGATGACATGAATCTAGATGCAATTGCTCAAGATTTGTGGGGTTCCAGTGCTTGTAGAATTGAACCTATTAGGTGGACTGGATGAGTTGCTGGGTGTACTTGATTTGGTTCCATATAAGTTAGGTGATTTTCCATGAAGCGGTGTAAGAGTTTCGCTAAGTTTTGTTGGGCTTGAAAGTGTACCACTTCTCTCTCATTCACTGCACAAAGCAAGTGGAGGCTTAGGTCCCAAAGTTTAATGGGAGTCTTGTGCAATCACAGTGTCATGGGGAACACCACACAATTCACAAGGTAGAGATTTTATTCACTTGATGTAAGACTTAGATTTTGTAGAGCTTATGAGGAATTTTACTTGATCTTCAAGTTCAAGCATCCTAATACCGGAAGGTTGTGAGTCAATTGGAAGCAAGAGATTGCCTTAACGGCTTTTGGGAAACTCACGGGGTCATTCCAACTTTCTTTGTCATAGAGAGCAAGGTCCTCTATTATACCCCATGATTCTTCGCGTGAGATCACTGTTTTCCATCGGCCGGTCAATGGATCGCCAGGGGAAGTCGACATGATCATAAAAGATTTGGACTTGGAGCCAAAGATCAATGCCGGATGAGGACTTTATGGAGTAAGTCCTTGAATCGAGTCCATGCTTGGTAGAGAGATTCACCTTGACGTTGTTGGAACATCAAGATGTCATTCCTAAGTTTTGTGTTCTCCCCGTGGAAAAATTGAGCAAGGAAGCGAGAGGTGAGATCATCCCAACTTAAGATGGAGCCGGCGGGAAGTCGCCGCCACTACTAGCTTGGTCCCAGAGAAATTGGAAGAGACGCACGCTGCGGTGTCCCGAGTAGCATCAAGGTCAATAAATCCATAATTTTAAGGAAGTCCTTAAGATGCTGATTAGATCTTCAAAGCTAATTCCATGGAATGCACATCCATTTGCACCAACCGATGGTGTCGGATCGCATGTCAGTAGTTTGGGCTTGGTCGGAAGCTCAATGGTGTTCCTATAGCCTAGGTGGCTAGGTTCGAGTATTCACCAAGAGTACTGGCCTCTTGGCTGACAATGATTTGAGGGGGCTTTACCTTCCATGATGAAAAGTGATGAGGTTACCAACAAAAGGTCACGAAGAAGGGGGATAGACTAAGAGGAAGCTAAAAATGGAAAAAAAAAGTTTACTTGATAGAATTACAAAGAAACCTAAACGAGGTGGACTACTAACTAGCTATTCTATTCCCAAAGAGCGTGCCTAAAACTTGATACGCTTTACTACAGCCGCTCGGGTCAAAGGAACTTTCGTCGAAAGGTTTTTCAACAATTTGTAAGCAAAGGGAACCTAATCGTTGTAGTGGTATTAGGTAAGCCACGGAATTGATATCGCTCTTCTGGAATAGGAATGCTAGTGAGAAGTTACTACTAAGGTCAGTTGAGGAAGATTATTTTTATCTTTTTCTGTTTTTAGAAAAGAAAAGTACCTAATCTCGGGTTGGATTTGGGGATGGGGTTGGTATTTCTACCCCATTACTCTACTATTATCTAATTATCTAAACTAAGGTGGGTGGTAGTCTATGTCTAATTAGGCTCCGTATATAGTTTAAAGATGTGTTTACTTGGTTTTACTACCCTTACTATCTCCTATTGGTGGTTGAATTGTCACGCCCTTATTCCTAGCAGGCTTGGTGTCTAAAGTTGTAGGTATGCTTCTCCCTACTCTTGAAGTTACCAAAGGGTCTCGCCTACAAAACCCACTAGGGATGATAAACTCTAACTCTAAGGCCTCTTTGTATAGTTTAGCTTACAACAACTCAGGTAAGTTATAACCTAAGGTTCACAAAGATTAATCAAGCATAATACACAACAATGATCTATCGTGACATTAGATCATTAATCAATTAAGATAAGAAACAACCAATCAATATTCAATAATTAAGTTTCATATTCCCTAAGCAAACACACAAGTAAATTAGCCGACATGGAGAACATGCAAGCATACACACAAATAATTGAAGACATAATTAAATTAATGAAGTAAATAACTTATCTTGGTGTAAGATAGGGTTTAAAACCCTAAAATACGAACACCTGGTTCGGTTTAGGTTTTACTCCAAAAGTTTACCCAAAAGACTCCTCTCTCTTAAAATCAAAAAAATTGATTCTATATATAAGATTACACGCGAATTGCCACCTTATGATTTGCACCGTCGCGGTCGCCGCTATTAGGTTTCGCTTTGGCTGTTATGTTCCTAGCACGGCGCTACCTTATGCTTGTGGACGCCGTCTCTTTAGCTCGACACCGATTGAATCCAGGCCGCCGGAGTCATGACGCCTACTCTTTTAAAGCCCGACGACGGCCCTCCAAAAACTAGTACTTTTTCTCGAGCCGCCACAACTTCCTCCGACCTGCCGCAGATAAGCAAAGGACGCTTCGCCCCTTGTAATTTATCGCCTTTGAGTGTTCTGATTCTTTTTGCCATTTTCTTTCATATATCCGCTACTTTTCGTCCAAATAAGTGCCATTACGTTAGCCATTTCAAGAGACCTTAAAAGTGTGAAAAGTGAACGATATAATAACGGATACAAATATGATCAAATAAGGGCTTAAACGACCCCTCAAAAAGGTACATTTTAAATCCTTATCAGAATAAAAGTTTATTTATGAAAAACCAATTGTTCTATGCTTATATTGTGATATCAATTTAGTAGCACCCCAATACTTGTGTGCTTCCGCTAAGCCATTTTGGGGTGCATACAAGATAAGTATCATGTTAAATCCACCAAGTATAGGTACATTGGTATAATGATCATGTTAAACAACCAAGTATAGGTGCATTGGTATATGATCATTTTAAACGAGCAGTATAGGTGCATTGGTATACGTGATCATGTTAAACGAGCAGTATAGGTGCTATGGTATAACGTGATCATGTTAAACGAGCGAAAGTATAGGTGCTATGGTATAACTAATCATGTTAAACGCACCAAGTATAGATGTTATGGTATATCGATCATGTTAAACCCAAGTATAGGTGCTATGGTATAATGATCATGTTAAACGATCAAGTATAGGTGCATTGGTATAATGATCATGTTAAATCCACCAAGTATAGCGTGCTATGGTATAACGTGATCATGTTAAACGATCAAGTATAGGTGCATTGGTATACGTTATCATGTTAAACGAGCGAAAGTATAGGTGCATTGGTATACATATCATGTTAAACGCACCAAGTATAGGTGCATTGGTATATGATCATGTTAAACCACCAAGTATAGGTGCATTGGTATATCGATATTATTATTATTATTATTACTATTATTACTATTATTATTATTATTATTTTTATTATTATTATTACATAGGTCCAAATTTTGCAGCTTGTCTCATCGATCTCAACTTCCCACCAAAACATGTGGCCAAGAATTCCCTACAAAAACATGGCGAAGAATTCTACAAAAAATGGCCCAAAATATCCCACCAAAAGCTACCAGATCGGCTCTATATATCACATAAAGAAAACTTGAGATCTTATCCCACCAAAAGCTACCAGATCTTATCCTCAAAACCACTCAACCTCACAACCTCTTATCTTCACACAAATTTCAAAACCTGAGATGGAGCCATTTAATCGTTATGTGTTCTTGTGGAGCAGGAAATATAAAATTAAGAACATCACATAGAGAATATTCAACTGGACGACAATATTATGCATGTCCTCTGTAAAAGGTGAATAATCATACATTTTTTATTTATGTAAATATACAAATAATTGGGTTGTAATCTCTTATAATTTTCTTATTATGTAATGCCGTAAAAGATGATAATGGATGCGGATATTTTATGTGGAAGGATGCATTTGACGAGTACTTAAGAACAATCTCTTCTCAGGTTCTGATCTCGCACCAACAAAGTTCACGAGCTACCATGAAAAAGATCTTAGGATAAGCTTGCTGGAATCACAAAAACATGTGCTGGAGACAAGAGTAAGGTTGCGGAGGCTGACTTGAAATGGCAAGGATTCCCGACGACCACACATGTCGGCCGGATGCATTACTTCCTCGAATTTTTAGGTGACATGGAAAATATTCGTATGTAGTAGTAGTAGTAGTAGTTGTTCTTGTAGTTGTTGTTGTTGTTGATGATGATGATGTTGTTGATGTTGTTGTTGTTGTTGTTGATCAAAGTAGTAGTTGTTCTTGTAGTTGTTCTTGTAGTTGTTGTTGATGATGTTGTTGTTGTTCTTGTAGTATGTATCTGTCAAGTATTTTTATAAATAAAAGCACATGCTGGATTTGTAAAGCTGACCATGTTCTTAGTTAACCAGATTACCAAACACCCCTTTTCCAAAACTAACAAACACGAATTAAGAACCATATTAATTCATCATAAATTTAATATTTTTGTTTTTCCCATAGCTATATATCTACTCTGTTTCGTCAAGTCTCATCAATAAATCCCAAGCATTGGATAACCTGGAGATACAACCCATTGCTCAAATTCAAGTCTTCGCTTTATTTTGACCAAATATTTTGTAACGACAGATTTACGATGGAACTAAAGATATGCCGTTTTAATTTTAAAATAGTTTAGGGTTTTATGTAATGAAAAGACTATCCAAGCATTGGGGTTTTAGTTATGTATTAATAGTTGCAATAAAATGTATTTTTATAATTACAGTGTTTTGCCGGGACATGTCCTCTGGGAAAGGTTTCATGAAATTTTCCCGTGAACAATTAGCATGCTTTTGACTTGGTTAAAATTTTGGTAAAAGTGAAATACTTTTTCGTGGGGACATGTCCCCGAGAAAGTGCACGCTGAATTTTGACTATCCGGCAAAATTTGTTAAAATTCAACATACTTTCGCTGGGACATGTCCCCTAGTAAAGTGTATGTTGAATTTTCCCAAACAGTCGGCGCATTCATGTGCCAATGCCGATGTAATTTTGTCGTTTAGTGACTTTCTCCTGGGACTTTGTGTCCCAAGTAAAGTCTCCTCGCCTGGCCCATCCGATTGTTGTAGTGCTTCCTCTTGATATTTTCCTAGACAAAACATCTTCCACCTCCACTTCCAACATAGAGATAAGATATAACAGGTCCATAAGATACATATTAAGTTCTATTCGATTTGGTAACAAACTCATACATTATTTATCAATTTCGTATCTCCATCCAGAGCATCATTAAGTATATCATCATCCCAGTAAAAAAGCTCTCATCACCTGAACATTCAATTTCAATAACATTGTTCCACAAATCTGCCTCATGTTTCCTTTTCCTTGATGTGCGATTCACCTCATTAAGCAACAAATGGGTATCGATGCGGTCATAGTCATGTTTTAAAGAAGGGAAACAATATTAGTCGGTCATTCAAATATACGAATATGAGATTTTTTTGTTGCAAGGTGTATAACTGAATGTTACCTCATAAGTATTCATATCGACATTGTTCATGACTTGCTATTCAAACGAAAAAGTAAATATGGTATTACATCTTCATAAAAAGTATAAAAATGACCTAAGATGTTCAAGTCTAAAACTGAAAAAGTGTAGACATGAATTTCCCTTGTTTTCTTCATTGATAGTCGTATTGGTGATGCTGGTTAACACATTTCTGGTTGCCTCGATAGTGAATACATTGTTTGACATGTTAATCCGTGTAAATAGAAGAAATCAAATGTTAAATAATACTTTGAAATATAATGGATGAAATAGAAAGTATATGATTTACTTCTCCATTTTTAAGTTGCTTAAATGAGTTCACTTTATTATGTTTGGAAATGAAAATGGTTTTTCATTTATAAGAGCGTGCAAGGTACCCGTCAAAATTCATGTTATTTAAAATTCAAACTACAAAACTATTGAAATAACATGAATTAGTTGTTGGTTGCA
>OU343225.1:114944712-115120937 GCA_910596185.1 Chrysanthemum makinoi | reverse complement strand
TGGTGTGTTGCCCTAGTTCCCTCCTATAAATACTCTTGTAAACCCTCACTTGAGGGTTGGTTGTTCAATTAACATTCACTCTTTACGCATAACCTTTCTTAGTATCATACGTGTGTGTGTGTGTTATTGTTCATCCGATCTCTTCTTCTCTATTTCTTATATTGATTCTTGTGTTACTAATATGGGAACCTAACACATTACCTACGTTCAACAACTTCCAACTCTTCCAAACGAGACCGCGAAATTCAAACAATTGAAGGGTATGTTCCAATGCCTAGCTAACTATGTCGTGAAGTCGGGAAAGAGGAAGAGAAAAGATTGACAAAAGAGACATTAGAATTATGTTTGATTTTAGATATCTTTTTTATCTACTTACAATGAATGCTTATGTTTGTGAAGCACTTTAGTTTGGTTGTTTGGATATTATCATTACTACTCTTATCTATGATATGGTTTATGAGATGTCATGCTTGTTTTGTTGTTCTTTAGAGTAGAGATTAATAGATAGTAGTATACATAGTATAGTGCAAATTCTGCATCCCTTACTGTGATGCTTCTGATCTGCAGTTGCCGGATCCCTAAGGATATACTAGACGGATCCCTCCTCTTAGGGAACCGTGGGATCCGTGTTGACAGATATGCAATGCAGAATCCCACACATCAAAACAGCTCACTAGATCACTTCACACTAGCTAAGCATAAAGCCTTAGGACCACTTAAGTCTTCTTCAACCTTAGAAAGCTTCACACTCACTAATAGCTCATTTAGGATCACACTCAAAGTGCCTTTTAATTTGTCATATCACCAAAACTCATCATCCTTCCGCTCTTACACTTACACATCATCTATCACATGTCAACACACCTAGTTTTATAAATCTCTCAATTTTAACAAATTGATTTTGGTCATCTCTACCTCAAAATGGGTCAAAAACTAGTTTTTCAATTCTTATAATTTTTAAGGATTTTTCAAGTTTTATCCCAAGTTGCCATCTGATCTCTAGGATCATTTAACATGACTTGACACTATTTAAATTCCTAGTGTCATCCTTGATCACCCATTGGTGATCATAAAGTCCCATTTTCCTTCCATAAAAGGCAATCATTAGCTACCACCACTTATTACCCTTGTTCATTTAAGGCACACCTCATTCAAAACACTTAAGAAGACTGAGACACTCAAGATGTATAGGTATTAGATTTTACCAACATCATTTTCTTCTTTTCTTAACTGCTGATAGCCGAATCACTAGGATTAGCCTAGACGGATCCCTCATGGGAGGGAACCGTGGGAACCGGCTGGCAGATTCAGTAAATCCTGCCTAAAACAATCATTTCAAGCCCTTTTGGATAATTTGAACACTCCATCCTGCCTTAAATAAACTCATAGATCAGTGCACATATGTGGTTGACCCTTGTGCATGCAAATCATCACATTTCTAAGGATTCTAGTGGCTTAAGTCTTTAATGCACTTCCCAAATCCTTCCCTTTATAAGTCATCTTGTTAGAATCTCTTAGTCATCAAATACAACATAATTCTTAGCATTTAGAAACCCTCTCCTTAGGCATTTCATCATGAGGAAAGCTTCTAGTGCTAACTCATCCACCAAAGAACCACCCAAGAAACTTAATCGTGTTGTACACGAAATTTCCTCAAACGAATCATCTCCCATTAAGTCCACAAATGCTAGGATTTATCCTCCACCAACTCAACCAATCAAACCAATCCCCAAGAGGATTGTTCCCTCGTAATTTCGTGGTCAAAATATCATCACCAAACTCGCTATTTAGTATCAATTCCTTAATGGTTTAGGCTGACTAACATATTATCAAGGACCAAACTAGATTTAGTTTACACACCCTTTTATCCATGCATGGATTTGCATTTTTCAATTAAACAAATTCCTATCGATATCGCGTAAACATTTATTTTGGTTCCTAGAGCAATTTATTTCATATCGGTTTTCTTATTTACCACCTCACAACCATCTCCACCTCTCTACAATTTAGAGAACTTGCCTCATAGGCTTTACATCTAATCATACTTCACAAACATTTCCTGCCGACACTCTCAAACATTTTACAATACGCTCTAGAGAAGCGTTCTCATAACCTCATCAAGCAACAAACCCAAGGAGTTGAATCAACACTTTCACACTCTAGGTAATGTCTAGGAACTTTTCTTCGGAGTTGTTTTGAATTGGTTAGAATAGGTTTGGCGCGAGAAAAACTCCATTTCCCTGTCCAAATGGTCCATTTTGGATTATGAGGAATCATCAAAGTCAACCACCAGCATGCTGTCTCGACTTTTACGACCTTGTTGTTAACATATCAAAATATATATTAGGAAGTTGACAAAAACGGACTTTTAAGTTATTCACATTTTAAACAAGTACCTCCACCATCAACAATCCTTTGTTGAGCCACCATTGAATGTGCGGGTCACTTAAACTTCCGAAAAATCATCCTTAAACAATCCCTCTTTACTATATTTTTCTCCATGACCGAGACCTCTAGGATGAAAACTTAAATGCTAAAACTTTGAGGTAATGATACAAGCTTCCTAAAACCATTGAGTTCGCTTCCTACTTGATCCTTTTATACATTAGCTTTTCAAGGCCGTCAAGCCGCATTATTTTACTAACGAAAAGTTATAATTTCACAATAAATCATTAAATGATTATCGTAGGATATCATTTCATTTACTTGTAAAGTTACCACCACCTTTTCCAAGCATGTGGATTGCATGTGGATTTGCAACAAGGATTGCTATCATTGTCAACACAAGTTTTTACTTTATTTCAAACCCACGGGAGAATACATTGTACATGAACCAAGTATATCAAATTCATTACATTGATACCTCATGAATGAATGTCCCCATTATATAACATGAACCGTGTTAATTTCATAGAAGCGAGGGTGAGTGGATAGATCAACGGGTTGGTGGATTCCAAACGGTTAAACGGATGCATTTCATTTAATATCACCTCCTCGAATGTTTCTTGTCATTTCGATGAGGTGGTAGTCGTATCAACATATACCTAAACAATCATGAGCTTAAGGATTCAAGGCATGCATGTGACATATCATAGTCTGTGACGATATGCCTCACATAAGCTTAACCAAACTTATTTTCATGTTGAATTTCGGGACCTTTACTTTGTATTTTTCCAAACGACACTTTTAGGTCTCAATATACTGTGAATGCTATGACATCATTTCCATTCCACAGATAATTTGGGGTGTGCCCAAAAAATATCATCACCAAACTCTACAATTCCTACTAAACCAAACACACCCTTTTTCCACCCAACCATCATCTTTGGTTCCTAGAGCCATATCATTTACCACCTCACAACCATCTCCACCTCTCTACACTTAGAGAACTTGCCTTAGGCCATCTAATCCTCCACCATTGCCGACATCTTTTCAATAGAGAAGAACGCAACAAACCCAAGGAGTTGAATCAACACTTTTATCGGTATCCTTTTCTCCATTTCCCTCAAATGGTATTTTCATTATGAGGAATCATCAAAGTCAACCACCCAACCACATGGAAGTTGACACTTTTATACCTCCACCATCATCCTTTGTTGAGCCACCATTGAATGTGCCTCCACCAATCCTCCTCTTGAGGATCCTCCCTTCACTTGATCCTCCACAAGCCGCTCCATTTTACCACCACCTTTTCCAAGCCATAAGGATTGCTATTTGTCAACACGTAAAGATATACATGATACGAGGAGCGTTTCATGTTTTATCACCTCCTCGAACGTTTCGATGAGGTTAAACAATCGTGAGCTTAAGGATTCAAGTGGTGTTCTAGTCTTAAGCTTAACTTAGATCGTTTAGGAATCACATTTCATGTTTAATGATTCTCTTTGTTTTAGAGATTTGTAGATCATTTCTTGTAGTTTTATTGAATGAAGTTACATGTTATATGCCATGTTGTTTTGAGTATATGATTGGGGATTTAATTACATATATCATTGTGATAGTAACATCATTTGTTCACATCACCATTGCTGTCTTAAGCTTTCAGACAGACGGATCCCTCCATTTTGCCAAGACAGATCCCTCCAAGGAGGGAACCGTGCAACAGAAGACATGTTTTCTACTAACATTGAGTCTTATTTGCAGGAAATTAGGCATTGTATACTTGGTTTCTAACCTTTGTTCTGTAGATTTTCAATATACACATGAAGAAGACTTTGACACCTTAAGCTAGGGGAAGTTTTGTGTCAAAGCGATACATTGAAAAATCATTTGCAATATACTTTAGGATTACGTTACATGACATCCCTTTGCAAAGCTGCAATCATCAAGGGGGAGTATTATCGTCACAAAGACGTAACCATTTGCGAACATACTTGCAATGCATTAGCTTAGTAGTTTTTCTTACTTGACGCCCTCACAAAGGGATGGACTCGTCAAGGGGGAGTTAAGACGAGAACTATTCCCGTCACTTGCTCTCTATATTTTTTAATTCGTATTACATGTTTTTCTTAAAATAATGTGTTAGGTTCTTTTCAACAAAAAGGGGGAGAAGAGAGTAAAAACTCCAATTCAAACTTTTACGAATTTTAGTTTTTCTTTAAAATAATTTTATGTTTTGTCATCAACAAAAAGGGGGAGATTGTTAATATAAATAAGCCGTAAAAACATTTATTTATATTTTACGATCTCTTAATGTTTTGTCGATAAAAAACGTAAAATCATTTTAACGAAATAAATAAAATACGAAAATGGTTTGAGCCTATAGTTTACTAACACACTTACATTTTCACATAAAACACTAAACAAGTAAAAGTGATTTTATGATTTAATAATACATATGTGCAACAACTAGTGATTACATATTGGGCAAATATATATATATATATAACTAGTATGTATCATAATGGGTAATACAATGGGTAAAAGGTTAATTATTTGACCCATTGACCAAATGCATTGAATATAGTTGGGTTTAACCCAAAGTCCATGACCCATACCCATGGAGCATAACCCATAACCCATTGCATGACATCATGCATAAGTCATAATAGGTATAACCCATGACCCATGGATTCAACCCATGACCCATGGACTAAATGCATTGCATCTTGTAGATACATTGTATCTACTTGGATACCCATGGTCCAAAGTCTAGGACCCATGACCCATAACCCATGACCCATGAACCAAAACCCATGGGCAAAGAGGAGCGTCCTACAGATCCCTAGGAATACACTGGACGGATCCCTCAAGTGAGGGATTCGTGGGATCCGTGGAACAGTAGCTAAATTTCTTCTATAAATAGTGAGCCATTTCTTCGTTTTTGGTTACCACTCCCACACATACTTTATCCTAGTATTGTAAACCTTCTAACCTCAGATCCTAAGGATCTCTCTATGTAGTTTGTATTTTGTTTTTGTATGATTCTCTAGGTTCCTCTTAAAGGCGAGATCACCACCTCTTGAAGTTGAGCAAGCTCAAGTCCATGAGTTGCCATGCTTTGTCATCATCAAGACTACTGAGGTTCTCTGGTTGATAGTTCTTTCTTCCTCCATAGAAGTGTTGTGTCAAAGGCATTAGTGAAGGATGCTGAAAGAGTCATGACGAAAGAATTAGTGAAAGGTGCTTAACGTCCATGTCAAAGGCATTAGTGAAGGATGCCGAAAGAGTTAAGACAAAAGCATTAGTGAAAGGTGCTTAACGTCCGTGTCAAAGGCATTAATGAAGAATGCCAAAGGAGTCAAGACGAAGGCATTAGTGAAAGGTGGCAAACGTCCGTGTCAAAGGCATTGGTGAAGGATACCTAGAAGTCAAGTCAAGTGGCATTAGTGAAAGATGCCAAGGGTGTGTAATCGATGAGGTGCATCGATGTGCAAATAGAGATAGGTTGTATCCAAGGATATTGATATCCTGGATGATGTTGTAATAAGGAGTGGGTATCCTTTGAGTTAGGATTTGTGTAGTGTTGGTTAGTAGTTCCTCCATTATAATGGAACTCGGTATCTAGCCTAGTACCGGATAAAGGGTAGGCGACATTGTGATAGGTGTGGTTCTAGCTTATGGAAGAACCCGGTGTCTAGCCTAGTACCGGAAAAAGAGTAGACGACGTTGTGAAGGCTTCTCCGCTATAAGGAGTTGGTGTCGTGTAGAGTTTACGAACTCTCGAGTAGGTGACTCGGGGAGTAGAGTTGGGCAAGGAAGGTGTCCTTGTAGAAATGAACCACTATAAAAACTCATGTCGTGGTTATGTGCTTCTCACTCTTTATATTTCATTACACATTTATATATCTATCTATCAACGTCCAACATACACATCTAAATAGATTGACATAAGTCGGTCTAAATATTTTAAAACAAAGTTTTAATCGGTAAAACTATTCAACCCCCGTTATAGTTTTCCATAAAACTCTCTCATTTACCTCCTCCTTTCCATCCACTTTCACCACCAAATCACCATCCATAACTTTGATTCATACCATAAGTTACATTAGAAAGATGAAGACCTAGGTGAGCTCTACATAGTCCAAGTGTTGTTTTGGTGATTCCATGGTTAGTTTAGGAGATAATCAAGAGTTCAAGGGCTGAGGTTAAAAGTATTCTTTGGTGACTAACAAGGGTTGGAATCAAGATGGATAAAGATTCAAGACAAGGGTGGAGACTAGAAGGGTTAAGGGTTAAATTGTTCTTGTTGTACTAGTAACTTGTCATCCTAATCCTTGTAAGATTGAGTTTATTTTCTTTTCATTCAATATGATTTTAATAATCTCTATAATTATTTGATGTAATTTAATATAAGTAGTATATGTAATATGGCTAAATTGATGTTGTACATGAGGTTGTGACCATAAAAACAAGCTAAAACAAGTCCTAGGTAAGTTCTATGAACCTAAATTCTGAAACTGTCCCAAAGTTTGATTAAACTGATCATCTCAGTAAACCTTGAGGTTAATTAAATAAGATGAGATTTTAGAGCTATGTCTTACGGTCGTTTCGCCAGGTGGCGCACCTCATAACTTATCCCGATGAGTAAATGAGAGCCAAAATGGCAAAACATGTCAAAATCTGTACACCATATTTCATTTAGGAAAAGCCCATGGTTCTGACCATTTCTGGAAGTCAACTCACTTTTAGAACTCAACTTGTGGTCATTTTGGCAGGACTGAATGTGCAGCCAAACTTTCTGCAATGAAATATAAGTATATACTTGTAATTAGACTATTGATATAAATAAACTTTGGATCTTAGACTTAATTAAGCTTAATAAGCTGTTAGAGAATATATAATTATGAACTTGGACTTTTGAATCACTTAAAAAGGATTTGTGGTTAAAAAGTTATGCCTAATTAAGTTTTACTAGATGAAAATATAGTGTTGGAACAAAAGCTTGCTGATACGATTTTAAATCACGATTTTGACCCTTTTGTGGTCCGAATCAGCAAAAGTGTAAAACACTAAGGTTGCTCATAATGACTTTTTCTACAAAAACTCAGGTGCACATAATCAGAAAGTGAACGAAAAAACCTAAAAACGGCAAAAACTAAGCTGACTTGTTGTTGACTAGAAAACAACCTTAGTGAGAACTTTAAGTAATATATTGATCATTTGAGGCTAATATAAAGCCAAGATCGAGTCAAGATTGTTGTCTTGAGATTGTTTAACTTAGATACATTCTTAATATGGTCTTGATTATTATTGCTTAACCATAACTTAGCCGCACGGCTAGTATAAGTCTAATGAACGAAACTTGTTTTAAAACTTGTTCACCAGACTTTGACAAACTAAGTAAATGACCATATGACATGTTAAACTACTTCACGACCTCTTGATTTTGATAGCCTGAATGATGGTACGAGGTTATTTGTAAAAGGGCTATAAGCCAAACAACATTTAAGGAATAATTTTACTTAAGGATTCATGTACAACATCATATTGAAAGCCAACAAACTACATATACTTGTACACTTATATCGTACAATATACTAAAACACGAATACTATGATTTCTTAGGTAATCGTTAAAGATCATGGTTTTGCCATACTCTATTTTTGACATACAATATATCGTTACACTCCGCTGCTGATCACTTGTTAGGAATTAGAAAATTCTGTCATTAAAGTGTCGGTCACCTCAAGTATATGTAATCATTATAAAGCTCGTAGTCGTAGTTATCTTATATTAGTAAGTTGTTAGTTAAGTAAAACCGTGGAGGACGGACGGGTCTTTACCCACTGTATGCCTGATCCACAGCCCGTAGGTGGCGTTTATTGTAAGACGCTATAAATACCCTCTACCTCCCAAGGTAGAGGGTTGGAGCTTCAATACCATTTTTCTTTGTTTCACATAGTTCCCAACTCTCTTCTATTTCTCTCTCTAAAGCCTTATATATGCCTCTTATGTATTTGGTATGATGTGATTGTGAAATCCAATATGCTACAATTGGTATCAAGAGCCATGGTTTGATCATCTCTCTTACATATCCTTGGATTTCTAGTGGTTTTATATGGTTTTTGGGTTTGAAAAAGTTTAGTGTTTTTGCATCATTTGGATCATTTCTTGTGTTAAAGTTTGAATTTTGTGTGTACTTTTATGTTTAGAATCATTGTATGTGCTTGGGTTTTGATTTGGAAAGCTTGAATCACTGTGGTTGAGCTTGTTTTGGATTGAAAAGTGTGGTTTTGAAGTTTTTCAACCTAGCGACTTGTGTCTCGGAGTGTTGTTTCTTTGTAGCGACTTGCTTTAGTAATTTCCAGCGAGTTGTAGTTTAAGTCGTAGCGACTTGATCTTAGCGACTTGTCTATTGAGACAAGCCAACAAACAATACAAGTTAGTGGAGGTTCCACTTCGGCTAGCGACTTGGTTGGGTTAGCGACTTGTTTTTATTATTTCTAGCGATTTGTCCTTATTGTTCTTAGCGAGTTGATTCTTAGCGACTTGGATACTTAGCGAGTTGTTCTTTAGTGACTTTTCTGCTTAGCGATTTGGTGCTTTAGCGACTTGTGTTCAGCGACTTGTGCTTAGCGACTTGATTCACAGCGACTTTAGGTTTAGCGAGTTGCTACTTAGCGACTTGGTGCTTAGCGACTTGGTTCAAGGGTTATAGCGACTTGGTTAATATTTGTTTCTAATACGGTTTTCTCTTGATTTAATAAAATCCCGTGAAAGAATCTATTTCCAGGTTTAATCATAGAGTTATAAAATCCCGTTAAATCTGTAAACATGTCTACCAACGTGCCTACAATCATCTCTTCTGTAGCGAGGACGCTTCAAGCAGATGGTTCAGACACTCGTCCACCCATGCTTGACAGAACTGACTATAACTCATGGGCTCAACGAATTCGGTTGTATTGTCTTGGAAAGGAAAATGGAGTCAACATTCTCAAGTCAATTGATGAAGGACCTTATCGATTGAGACTACAAAAGACATAATTGACACTCGCCAGCAGATGGAATAATGATCTTTGGATTGGACAGACCAAAGACATATGATGAGCTTAGTGATAAGGAGAAAAGAGATTCGATGTCGATATCGTGGCTTCAAACATTATACTTGTGGTCTTTCAAAAGACATTTACAAGCCGATCAATCACAACACCGAAGCTAAGGCAGTTTGGGACAATGTCAAGATGCTTCTCTCTGGTTCAGAACTTACCAAGGAAGACAGAGAATCACAAATGTATGATGAACTTGAGCATTTTAAGATGAAACCAGAAGAAAGTGTTTATGAATATTACGTGAGATTCCACAAGCTTGTAAATGACATGAGGAACATCAAAATGACCATGCCAAATATTCAATTGAACTCAAAGTTTGTGAACAACATGAATCCCGAATGGCACAAATTTTTCACCTCTGTGAAGCTAACCAAAGGATTGAAGAACACCAACTATGAGAACTCAGTATGCCTTCCTTCTCCAGAATGAGAGACATGCTATGTTTGAATGAAGGATTCTTGAACAGTTCAAAACTAAACAGGGAGAAACAAGCTCTTCAAATGATTCAACAACCTTCTACACCAATGTTGGAATTACCACCAAAGCTTCTCAAGTCATACCAACGGGGAAATGGTAACTACAAACTCATTCCAGATCCATCATACAAGCCTCCTGATTCAAACACATTCATGGAAAACTTCATCAATCAACTATCTCTCATGGTCGGTCAAAATATGAATTCCCTCCCACACACCAACAATAACCTCTGAACAACATCCAATCCACAGAATCAAGCTACCATCAGAGATGGGAAGGTTATGGTGCAACCAGTTCAAGGAAGACAGTATGAATAGGGAAGAGATGGAGTAGGTGGAGGGTATGTAGCTAATCAAAATCGTGGGAGAAATGCCAATCAGGGACAAGTGAAGCCAATTAAGTGCTACAACTGTGGTGGTGATGGACACATTGCAAGGAACTGCACATCTCCAAAACGCCCTCAAAATGCAGAGTACTTCAGGGACAAGATGCTGCTGGTACAAGCTCATGATAATGGAGCTGTTTTGGATGAAGAGGAATTGTCGTTTCTGCCGAGGGAAATGCTAAAACCTATGATGCTGATGTGGATGAACAATTAGCAGGTGGTATGGGTCGAAACAATCCAAATGCATTTCAAGTAGCCGATTGTGATGCTTATGATTCGGATGTGGATGATGAACCAACTGCCCAGATAATCTTCATGGCTAGCATTTCTCCAATGGCCTCTCAAAAGGCTTCATCATCTAAGCAAGCTGGTCCATCCAAAGAATCAATCATTTCAGAGGTATTAAAACTATACGATGAAATTGATGAGCAAAAGATTCATAATGAAGTACAATCTCTTGAAACTTATGAATCAGATATTGATAAAGAGGGTAAAAGCAATGTTGTCTCTTATGATCAATATGTGACGCAAAGTGAAAGTGAGATTATACCAAGTGAGGCATCTTCTGCAGTTAATGATGAATATGTTTTTTATGAATACACTGCATGTGCCCCTGATGATTCTGTTACCTCTAAACTAAATGCCTATAAAGAACAAGTTGCTATTTTTGAACAACGTGCTAAGTTTGAGTTAACTACCCGTGAGCAGGAAATGGATGACCAAATGCGTACAATTATTATAAAAAGTAATTTTAGAGAAGAAGTGTTAAAATAAGAGTTAATCTCCTTACAAGAAAAGCTTTCTAAAACTGTTAAGCAAAAGCAAGAGCTTCAAGAAAATGTTAAAGTGCTTAAACAAGAATTTAACGCTAAGGAATCAAAACTTTTGAAGGACTTTTCTAATCTAAAAACTTTGAAAAACAAGCTTGAAAATAAGTTGTACGCACAAGGGAACACCATTCAGACTGCTCACATGGTCACTAAGCATCGAGTTTTAAGCGATAAGCATAGTATTCCCATTATTAAGAAACCCAACCCTGAGTATGGTAAGAAAGCAAGAGAAGCTCAGAAGATAATCTATGATGGCAATGAAATCCTTAAGCCTAGGCAGAAACCTAGTTGCTTGAGTGCAATCGAGGAAGATAAGCAATTAGAAGAGGTTACTAGGAAGAAATTGGATGAAAAACTTTAGAGCCCCTCATGCATAGAAAACAACATCAGTTTCAAAACACCCAACTATGCTAAGGAAAATTGGATTGCATTTAACAAGTTTAGACCTCAAACACACCCCCGAACAAATGTTCGGAAAAGGATATGGACATGAAAAAGTGATGAGTTTGTTGAACAGAGAATCCCCAATGTAGGAGAATGCTTCCAGCCACTGTATATCCCCCCCAATACACCAATGCATTTAGTTCATAGATCTATTCCCACTAAGTGCAAGACCTTAATCAGTCAGTATGTGATTTATCAATTATTTGTTGATTTTGAGAAAACATGTAAGAAAAGGATCACACCTATTGGAATAACTGAAGGGGAAAGGGGTTTTGAGCAAACTAAAGAATGTTATTTAACTGAGGTCATGCCTTTATTTAAACAATTAAGAGGTCAATTTGATAGTCTTAAAAAGGGGATGGATTCCGATATTAAAGAAATGGAAAAGGAATTTGATGCAATGATAGTTGAGGTCAATGACTATGAGCGAGAATTAAAATATAATGAGATTGAGAGGAAGAACTTGCATACCTTAAATGAGAATCTGATTTCTGAATGCATTACTCAAGATGTGTTTTACACTGCCACGAATTGTTCAATTAATGCATCTCAATTTCATGAATTATCTGTTGCTCAGAAAGTCTCCCATGATCGTGTCATTGAGCTTGAGAAAACTAACTCTAAATTGCATGAGAAATTTGAACAGGATGATCATGATAATCGGTGAAACAGCTTTTCTAAATTGAAGTTGGCAAAATCTTGCTTTGCAATTTAAATATCAACATCTAAAAGAAAATGTTAAAACCTCAAATATCAAGACATCCTTGGATGCTCCCAATTTGATACGCTTTTGAAATCGAAACGTGATGAATGATTCGAGCTCATTGAAACACGATCAGAAAAATGAGAACCCAAATTTCACAATTAAAGGGTGAAAAGAACAATGTGACTGGCTCCCAAATGCCTCCTCCTTCAGATTCTCAAAGTTCTCAGAGTTTTCATCTTCAAAACTTGGTTAATGTACTACAAAAGGAAAATGAGAGTTTTCTAGAAGAAAATGAAAAGGTGAAACAACACTTTAAAGAGTTATATGATTCAGTGAACGTCACTCGTGACAAAAACAACTAAATAATAACGTCTTTACAAAAGGAAATTGAGAATCTAAGGAGTCAGGAAAAAGGGAAAATGCCACTTGTCTTTAATGAGAATGTTGCATCAAAGTCATCTGCAGTACAAAATATATTGTGATCTGTTAAATACATTCCTCCTCATCTTAGAAATAACGAACTTGCATTTCATAACTATCTCGCTCACCTTAAGGATAGTTTAGAATGTCTCCGTGAGATTGTAGAAGAGGATTTCATAAATAAGCCACTTTATAGAGAAATTAGGTTTGCTTGCATTCAGGGCAAACGATCTCAGGAGCTACTAGAATGTTTAAGAGCAACTTGTCCTAAATCCTTATGTGAGAAAGGTAAAGCTGTGATGCCCTGTTCTATGCCTAACATTAAGAAAGTGAATTTTAATGTGCCTTCCAACTAGCTCAGATCCCAAGACTTCTAAACCTCAGAATGCACAAGGTAGCCCAACCAACTAATGTTCCCAAAATTCCCTCTACAGAGTAATCAGGTGACACAAAGGCAAGTGGGTCAAAGCCTTTAGGCAATACAAAGCAAGATAGGACCTCGCAAGCTAAGAATGTGCAATGGAAGAAAGTAGAAGACCACCCTAGGAACATTAAGTTTGAGTTGAATAAAATGAATCGTGTTGATCCTAGTATTAGCTATAAGCATCGTAATTAATTCAATTGACTAATTTTGGCAAAACATGTAATGATGATTGTTTGGTTTCTGTTACTAATCATGAATGTGGTGTGAATGAGTTGATTAATGCTGCTAAATGCCCTGTTAAGATAGTGAATACAAAAAATCAAGCTAAGAAGGCTAGAAAGCAAAGGCGAAAAAAGGTTAGAAAACATTGGAAACCCACAGGAAGGAAATTTAGTAACATAGGATATCGTGGATACCTACGGTCGAAAATTAAATCTTAATGAGTTGTGCCCTAAATTATCTAGATCAATGCCCATTAGGAAATGGATGCCCACCGGTAGAACTATACCTTTAAGAAGTGAACATACTTTGAGTAGGACAAATACGGACACTAGCATTGCATCTATCCCTGATGATTCCATTGTTTCTACTTCTGATGTGGGTGTTCCAACCATCAACTAACCAAATGGAAACCATTCTTGCATGGGGATCCCAATTATCCAGTTATCCATTCTTGTATGTGTTCAATTGCGCATCGCTTCAAATCGCTCAGGTTTGGACTCAGTCATTCCAAGCATATAACCGAGACCGGTCACGCTCATTAACTTTGTGAGTAAATTTATCGGACCTTAGATTCGGGAATGATCTTTTCGGTGCAATTATGGGTTATGGAGACTATGTTGTCGGTGATAGTGTTATCTCCAGGGTATATTACGTTGAAGGTCTTGGTCATAACTTATTCTCTTTCGGTCAATTATGTGATTCTGATCTAGAAGTAGCCTTCAGAAAACATACTTGTTTCGTTAGAGAACTTGATGGTAAAGAACTCTTAAAAGGAACACGTGGTTCAAATCTATACACCATCTCTATCGAAGATATGATGAAGTCTTCTCCAATCTGCTTGTTGTCAAAGGCTTCTAAAACAAAGTCATGGTTATGGCATCGTCGTCTCAATCACTTGAACTTCGGCACCATAAATGATCTCTCCAGGAAGGACTTAGTTATAGGCTTACCTAGACTAAAGTATGAAAAGGATCATCTTTGTTCAGCATGCCAATTGGGAAAAAGCAAGAAGTATTCCCACAAACCCAAACCTACAAACTCAGTTATGGAAGTTCTTCATACCATTCACATGGATTTATGTGGACCCATGAGAGTGCATAATATTTTTTAGGAAGAAATATGTGTTAGTTGTGGTTGATGATTACTCTCGATTTACTTGGGTTAAGTTCTTAAAGACAAAGGATGAAACTCCAGATATCATCATTAAACTTATCAAACAGTACCAGGTTCGACTTAATAAAACTCATAATCATCCAATGCAGACAATGGAACTGAGTTTGTCAATAAAGAACTTAGTGAGTTTTATGAAAGTGTTGGAATCAATCATCAAAGAAGTGTTCCACGAACTCCTCAACAGAACGGTGTAGTTGAAAGATGTAATCGAACTCTTGTGGAAGCCACAAGAACAATGTTGATTTACTCAAAGGTTCCAATGTTTCTCTGGCTGGAAGCCATTGCCACTGCATGCTACACTCAAAATAGATCCCTAATTCACACTGCTCATGGAAAAACTCCATATGAACTTGTCCACAATCGAAAACCTAATCTCTCATTCCTTCGTGTGTTTGGTGCATTGTGTTATCCAACTAATGAGGGCCAAGACTTAGGAAAACTTAAAGCTAAAGCGGACATTGGAGTATTTGTAGGATATGCACCAAGCAGAAAAGGATACCAAATCTACAACAAAAGAACCCGAAATATCATGGAAACAATTCACGCTTACGCTTCGATGAGTTGACCGGTCAAATGGCTCTGGACAACCCAGTTCGACCGCATCATCAAGTAGTCCCATCAGTTCTACTCTACGGTATACGATTCTTCGCCAAAGAACTCCTTATGTACCACCGTCAGAAGATGACTTGAAGAAACTGTTTGATCCAATGTTTGATGAACACTATGAGCCAATGGCTAATGATCTATCAATTCCATCAACAAGGTCGCTTCTATCCTGCCAATGAAGTTAACCCTTCGCTTTCTATGTCTTTAAGTCAAGAAGCGCTGCTGCTGACACATCACTTGCTCTCATCAACAAATCATCAATCATCGAGTGTACATCATCGAATTGTTTCTGGCACCCTTGATGGAGAGAATCCCTTTGCTACTCCTAAAGATGCCCTCTTTGAAGACATATTTGCTCTGAATCATCATCGAACCATCTTCATCGGAGAAATCGACTCGCTACTTCGCCTCAACAACAACCACAGGAACACCTTAGAAAATGGACACATGATCACCTATTGGATAACATCATTAGAAATCCTCTCGCCCAAAGATCCACTCGAAACATAACTTGCAATTGATGCCTTATGGTGCTTCTTCAACTCCGTACTATCCAAGGTCGAACCAAAAGACGTTAAAACCGCCATGAATGAAGACAAATGGTTCAATGCCATGCAAGAAGAAATTCATGAGTTTGATCGACTAGATGTATGGGAATTAGTACCGCTCCTCGACGTGCTATATGATCATTGCTCTATAGTGGATCTTCAAAGTAAAACTTGATGAGCATGGTGATGTTTTAAAGAAAAAGGCTCGATTGGTTGTAAAAGGATACCGTCAAGAGGAGGGTATTGACTTTGAAGAATCATTTGCTCCAGTTGCTCATATCGAGGCAATCAGAATCTTCTTGGCTAATGCTGTAAGTAAGAACATGGTAGTATATCAGATGGATGTAAAGACGGCTTTCCTTAATGGAGATCTTAAAGAAGTTGTATATGTTAGCCAACCTGAAGGTTTTGTGAATCCAGAGCATCCTACTCATGTCTATCGCTGAAGAAGGTCTTTACGGCTTGAACCAAGCTCCAAGGGCATGGTATGATACGCTATCAAATTTTCTTCTATCTATGGATTCAAAGAAAGGAGCGATTGATCCAACATTATTCACCGAAAAGTCGCAAACATTTAATTCACTTTCAAATCTATGTTGATGATATTATCTTTGCCTCGACTGATCACAATGAATGTGACCATTTTTCTAAGGAGATGGGCTCCAAATTTCAAATGTCTATGATGGGACAAATGTCATTTTTCTTGGGATTGCAAATTTCACAAAGTCCCGGAGGCATTTTTATTAATCAATCTAAATATGCAAATGAAATTTTAAAGAAATTTGGATTTGACACTTGTGACACCGTTGACACTCCCATGGTAGAACGTACCAAACTGGATGAGGACCACTCAGGGATCATGGTAGATCAAACAAAATATCGAAGTATGATTGGATCCCTGATGTACCTCACAATAGACTGATATTCTGTTCGATATATGCATGTGTGCTAGATACCAGGCTAAGCCTACCAAAAAGCACCTTGAAGTGGTTAAACGGGTCTTTCGGTATCTCCAAGGAACCATCAACATGGGACTTTGGTACCCGAAGGACACCGGTATGTCATTAACCTATGCAGATCTTGACCATGCAGACATCAAGATACTCGTCGAGTATGTCCGGAGGTGCTCAGTTTTTGGGTGATAAGCTTGTGAGCTGGTCTTCAAAGAAACAAATGAGTACTTCTATATCCTCTACGAGGTCGAATACATAGCCATGTCATCTTGTTGTGCTCAAATCCTATGGATGAGATCCCAATTATCGACTATGGCTTTGAGTTCAACAAAATCCTCTCATTGACAGATAACAAAGTGCCATTGCTCTATCATGCAACAACGTTCAACACTCAAGAGCAAAGCACATCGACATTCGACATCATTTCATACGGGAACAAGTGGAAAAAGGTGTGGTAGAACTCTATTTTGTGAGGATTGAATACCAATTAGCAGACATCTTCACCAAAGCTCTTCCTAGAGAACGCTTTGAGTTTATTCTTCCACGACTTGGTCTAAAGAGTCTACAACCGGAAACACTCAAACGTCTTCAAGAGGAATACGAGGAGTAAAAGGTCTTTCTTCATCCATCTCTTGTAAATATTTATTCGAAAAGCAAAATACAAAATTACAAAACCTACAAAAAGCAAATAGAAAAATATAAAACTTTCAAAAATCCATAAAAATTAGAAAATCTTGAAAATTTCCAAAAATTATTGTTATTTTGTCATATTTTTTTTCTATTTTTATTATTATTCGATATCATCTACGGACTTTGTGTTGACATTCAAAGAATGTCACGAGTTTTTAGATGGTCTTCGAATGTACATAAATTGCTTAAAAAAATGAGGCGGAGAAAAATGGTGGTTTATTGTCATTTGAGGCAGTAACTCGTTTTAAAATGCAAAGAACAGAGCCATCCTTTATCTTATTTTTCAAATCTCATGCTCTGATTCCTAAAACAAGTATTTGTCACCAAAAAGACAAATGTTTTCTTTCCAAAATATTTTTCCGTCTAATGATTCTTCTGAAAAATATTTTTCATCTAATGAAAACCGAGTTGCTTTGAAAATACCTCGTGCTCTATTTTTGAAAATCATCCGGGCTTATCTGTGTCAAACTCTCTAACGCTCAATCAACAACTCTTGTCATTGATTGAGGGGGAGAATGATTTCAACTCAATCAAAAAGGTTATTTTTCAAACAATTGGCACGTAAATGAGCAAGGTTTACTTTTGTAAAATTAAAATGAACAATGTTTTATACAATTGATTCAAAACCTTTGCTAATGTTATGTTTTCAAAAGATACTCATGCATGTTTAAACAATAGAGTTTAAAGTCTCAGATTTGATCCATATCGGTTAAATGTTTTCATAAGCAAGTCACAATTCTTCTCAAAAGCCTTCAAAAACAATTTAAATCTATAAAGATAAAAAATCTCAAATGATTTGAAGATTGTGATCGGGGGAGAATTTATGATTTAAATTGGATTTAAACTGATAACTCGATAATTGGTTTTATAAGTGTTTAGCAAACTCTCCTCCATTCATGTGCCAAACGAGTTCAAATTTTCCATGCACATGTTAAGGGGGAACATCTATTTTAAACCAAAAAGGATTGAAACGTGATTAAGTTGTTCCAAAGTGCAGGCTTTCCCTAATATGTGCAAAACTCTTTCAAAACTCGATGCACATATTGAGGGGGAGCAATTTTTATTGAAAAACTCATTCTTTCCCGAAAATATCTCTAACTGTATGTGAATCACTTATTTTAATCGGGAAAGTGATGTCGATATTTTTTTGAAAATATTTATCAAAAGAAGTGAATTCTTCCTCTTGCCTCCATGTGCCAAAATGATCTCAAACATATGATGCACATGTTGAGGGGGAGCCATTTTTCAAAAATATCAAAATCGATTCAGGTACAAAATGCTTTGATAATATATCACAAGTACTTGGATTGTTTTTCAAATGGTTTTTTAATTTGTTCAAACGGCTGATGAAAGATACCAAAAGACCGACCAATTTAATTTTATGCATGGTGTTATAAGGATGGTTAGGTTAGGTATTCGTTTCCACGAACCCGCCAAAGCCGGAGGGATCTACCCAGGGACAACCCACTAGATAGTATAGAGTCCTTAAGTATGATGAAAAAAGGAGAAAATTGAGATATGGGAAGAGTGCGGACTGAGATAGAGCTAGAACTGGAATAAACCCAAAAAGGTTCTAGTAATGAAGTCTCGGTAAGCACTGAAGGGGTTGAAGAATGAAAAAGAATTGAATGTAAAAAGGGTGAATATAAATAGCCCTCCAATAATTCAACCTTAGGGCAGAAACCGGGTTAAATACATATGCTACTGGTGGTTACTAAGGTAACACTAGTATTGAAGACAAGACGTCATGGACCCAGTGATGCACTGCACTACATCTTCCCAAACTACTCAAGTTCCTCTTAAAAGGACTAGTTTCATTCTCACAGGGGAACCGACATTATCTATCGACTTTCTCTTAGAGATGGTTGATATTGAAGAAGGAGACCTCTCCCTAGTCTCCGGCATAGGAACCAAATGTGCACAATTGAGTCTAGAGCCTCGAGATCATCAATAAATCTCATTAGGACACTGTCAATGAAGTCTCTCTGTTTCACACAATGTGGAAAGAGAGATTATATCTTATGAGTCCTACGCATTATCCTTGTGGTATTGCGTAACATCTGAGTGATTTTCTATCATATTCACAATGAAGATGGAAATCCTTCTAGAGCCAACATCAAACAAGCTCTTGGTAGGTGGCATGTGAGATCTATCTAATAGATCAACCATGTGACAACTGAACAGAAACAATAGGGCGATTCAAATTTCTGAATCAATCCCGGTTCAGTGTTATGGATTGACGGATACCTTTGAAAACCGGTCGTTGTGCTTAAAAATCTTTTCTCTAGCACATCGACTGTGTATTAATATTTCAAAAATAATAGGTGTTTATGATTGATAATTGATTTTCGTTAAAACCTTCGTTGTATTGCAAAAACACTTTATTTTGTGCATTACACGATTGTTTTTCAAATCTCTTTTCATCAATCGCTGAATCTCAAATTCAATGGTTCACTCACTCCATGTTGTCTTCTTTGAGACGTTCCGGTTTGAGAACAGCTAGAGTAGTTGCGAAACCCTGTCAAGGAGATTCTTTGGAATTATACCGATCACAAAGTACTTGTAACGATCAACGGGAACCATGGGCCATGTACCTCAATTCAACGAAAGTGATCAAAGACACTTTCGCGGCGCTTTATTGCTAATCTGTTGTATGCGGTACTCACGCCAAATGATCGTAATGGAGAAGTCAATCCATAGCCGCATGCTCACACAACACATTCATTTCAAAAGAAATCATGATTAGTGCTTCCATGACTATGATATTCTCACTCCATGCTTCGCTCACGCTGCGCAAATATCATGAATCAACTAAAGCTTCCGCTACTCTGATAAGAAGATATCATGATCCGAATGTGAGCATGTCGGTCCAATGTCACAACGCCACATTATGTCAACACCACAATGGAAGAGTCGAGATTTACGCAAGCGGATGATCTCAAAGCGCTCAAAACTCATCATCACGCGGATCGCTTAAAGACCTCCACTTGAATTATTCATACATGGATAACATGAAGAATCAAAGACTACGAAGCTATCTCTTGAGCAAACAACTTACAACAAGAATGTCAAGGAGACAATCTCAGATGTAATATCTGTTTGTATCTCTTATAAATTGTGACCTCCCAGATAGAATTTTAGGCCAATTAGTGTATTCTCACGATGATGCCGAGATATGTCTAAGTCAACTGTGTATCTCGCGATGTTTGAGATATATCTAAGTCAATTGTGTATCTCACAATGTTTGAGATATATCTAAGTCAACTATGTATCTCAATGATAAGTTTGAGATATAAGAAGACCATTGCATACTTACAATGTGTTAATAATAATGAGACCATTGTATCAACTACAATGTCTAAGAAAGTTTCGTAGATCACACAAATGTATATGATCGGGGATATCTAGTTGTGCCATAATGCCTTGGAATAGGCATATGCAGTTATGTTTAGTCAATCATTGTCAATCATTTATATAAATAGTCTTTATATAAATAACATAATATTGTGTTAAGGAGTAGGCATGGCGCACGGAATGTTGAAGACAACAATGAGTGATCAAGTTTAATGTAAGATGTAGTTATAGCCTAGGTTTAAATGCAACATAGTTCTCTATAACTCAAGCTCGATACCAACTGTGAATAACACCCCAAAATTATCGCACAAGATTGTGTCACTAGGGTATTACTTCATAGTTCATGTGATCAAGTTACGTGAAAACGACTCTAAATGAGAAATTTTGAAATAAATTATCATTCGATTAAAATATCGAGTTTACAAACGGAGGTCCCACAAGTTTGTACAATCATAAAAAGAACAACATAAAAGTTGTAATGTTTTTCGAATGATAATATATGCATCGCCTTGAAAATATTTTTCCATGTAGCCTTCACATGCCATGCCAGCTAATTTCTTTTGAACCTGAGATAACATGCTAATAAGTGTCAACACAATGGTTGAGTGAGTTCATAGGTTTGTAAGCAAACCAGTTGATCACAAGATATCAAGTTTATGAAAGTAGTGGGCTACGTTGTTATATGCCCATAGTGCGTTTGATTGCCTAACCGGTCAATACAAACGATAGAAACCGCATAGGTTTGAAAACAGTAGTGGAGAATATAGTTCGTATAAAATATAATTGCAATGTGTACAATTATCTTCTTGATAGTTATTATTGCTCTAAGCTCATGGCACTCGCGCGACATGTTGTATATATATCACGGACGATATATATATATATAAATAACTTGCCCGGTAGGTATTTTTCCTTTACCTAGATAATCTCCGGATATAGTGCCTTTGTTATTTCCGATACTTGAGTAGATGGGTTCATCAATTCCGATAGGCCTATCCACAATATTTTATTTCGCACACTCCCAGTGATTAGTGGTCCATGATGTTGGGGACTTTTGGCATAAACAACTTAGACATGCAATAATACGGTCCAAGGCATTCATTTTGCAAGTAATTGTCCATAATAAAGCATTTTAGCATGTAGTAAAAGCAAAGAGTATGTATCTCCCCAAAAGAGTTTATAAAACAAAGTTAAACAAGAGTCAAATTTGGGGCTATGAAACTCACTTTGTAGTGTCGTATGAGTGTAACGATATATTGTATGTCAACAATAGAGTATGGCAAGACCACGATCTTAACGATTACCTACTGAAAGCATAGTATTCAAGCTTTTGAGTATAGTGTATGATATAAGTGTACAAGTATATGTAGTTTGTTGGCTTTCAATATTATGTTGTACATGAATCCTGGTTGAAGTATCCTTAAGTGTTTGTTTGGCTTATAGCCCCTTTATAAATAACCTCGTACCATCGTTCGGGCTATCAAAATCAAGAGGTCGTGTAGTGAACGTATGAGGAGCCAGGACACTTTAAATCGTAATCCACAACTTCGTCTATACAACACCCCGAAGAGGCCTCTTATGATAATGAAATTCCTTACTATTATTGTACTTGTCATTTATAAGTAAAGTATTTGACGAGACAAATGTTATATAAAACATGTGTCGTGTTTCGTCAAAGACTATTGATTGACTTGTGTGACGATATGATGATATAAGTTGTGTCGTGAAGTAGTTTAACATGGCATATGGTCATTACTTAGTTTGTCAAAGTCTAGCAAAGTCTAATCCAATGAACCAAGTTTTAAAAACAAGTTTCGGGTCATTAAACTTATATTAGCCGTGCGGCTAAGTCAAACAAAAATCAAGGACATTCTTAAGGATGTATCTAAGTTAAAATATCTTGAAACAACACCTTGGTTTAACCTTAGCTTTGTTTTGGCCTCAAGGAATCAAAATATCACTTAAAGTTTCTCAACTAAGGTTGTTTTCCGGTATACAACAGGTCCGGTTAGTTTTTGTAGTTTTTAGGATTTGTCGTTCACTTTCTGCTTATGTGCTCCTGAGTTTTTGTAGAAAAAGTCATTCTGAGCAACTTTCGTGTTTTACACTTTTGGTGATTCGGACCAGAAAAGGGTCAAAACCTTGTTTTAAAATCATTTCAGCAAGCTTTCTTGTTCCAACACTATATTTACCTCTAGTAACACTTAACTAGGCATAACTTTTTAACCACAAGTCCTTTTTAAGTGATTCAAAAGCTCAAGTTCTAATTTTTTTACTTTCTTTAACAGCTTCTCAAGCTTAATCAAGTTCAAGTCCAAAGTTTACTTATATCAATAGTCTAATTACAAGTAATTACTTATATTTCATTGCAGAAAGTTTGGTTGCACATTTAATCCTGCCAAAACGACCATAACTTGAGTTCTACAACTTGTTTTGACACGCGGATTTCGCCAAAATTCAATTTTATGTCTTGGCTACATTTCATAAAACTGAGTCGACTTCCAGAAATGACCAGAACCATGGGCTTTTCTTAAATGAAATCTGGTGTATAGATTTTGACATGTTTTGCCATTTTGGCTCTCATTTACTCATCCGGAGGAGTTATGAGGTGCGCCACCTGGCGAAATGACCATAATACATAGCTCTAAAAGCCTATCTTACTGAATTAACCTAAAATTTTACTGAGATGATCCGTTTAATCAATCTTTGGGACTGTTGCAGAATTCAGGTTCATAAAACCTACCTAAGGCTTGCTCTAGCTTCTTTTCATGTTAAAAACTTCATGTACAACATCAATCATGTCATATTACATATATCACTTGTACAAGGTATAAATTACATCAAAGATGAATGAAATACTTGAGAACTAAATATAATCTTACAACTTCTTGGATGAGAATCATAAGAACTTAAGAACCACTATCCTAAGTTTTTCAATCACCAACTTAGCCTTTCAATCTTCAACCCAATCTTTAATCTTTTCAGCACTTGATTCAAAGCTTTATTAACCACCCAATAACCTTCTTATATTCAGCCCTTGTTTCCTTGTGTAGCTCCTAATTCACCCTTGTAATCACCAAAACAACCCTTGAATCATGTAGAGCTTATCAACACTTTCATCTTTCTTGTACAACTTATGTCTTGAATCAAACTTATGGATGGTGATGGTGATTTATGATATACCATTAGGAGAAAGAGATACCAAGAAATTTAGAGAGTTTCTTTCTTAGTTGCTTAAGTTTTCTTTGATATGAAGTTTAGTATAAGCTCTTATATCCCTTTAGGAGTACATGTGTCTACATATAAACACATAGTTACTAATACAATGCCATGTAGCTTTGTGTTAGTAAATTGCACGCCACCTCTCTATGAGGTGGTGAGGTTCTTGTGTTTTAAATGGTTATCTTGTATAACTTTGAGTGTAAAGGGTATAGTTTGATCCCGGTAATTACTAATGTTAAGCCCTTAAGTCACGAAACTTAAAACCGGGTAACATAAGAATATAATACTTATGAAAATGTCAAAACTTATCAATATACTCTAACTAATTATATTAAAGATGTGATAAGTCTAATGGGGTGCATCTATTTCGTTAAAACCTAATGACGTAGGTTTGAGCACGCGTATTACGTAAAGAGTAAAATATTTACGTAAAAATAACAAAGTGCTAATAGTTCATATAAAATATGACTATTGGTGAAAATAGAGCATTTTGAACACCTAGACTTGTCATAGTCTTGTGTTAACCGCGAGGAAAGTTTACACGATTAAACTTTCGTAATTAATAAAGTAACAAGTTTAAATAATTATTTATAGCCATTGGTGAACAAAAAAATATTCAGAGTGTAATAATTCAAACAAAAACAGTGAATTATTTAACTTGAGAAATTACCTTACTACTACCACTAAAGATTTGCTTTTACGCTTACAAAGAAAAAGTCAAATAGTCAAACGTCAAAGTCAAAGGGCAATTTAGTCATTTTGCCTTATGAACATTTACAGTTGCACTCTGAGATATATATATATATATATATATATATATATATATATATATATATATATATATATATATATATATATATATCAAGTGTATATATATGTGTGTATTTAGAACATTTAGTATAAATTCATTATAAAGGAATTTAAGTCTCAATTTAATTCATGTGTAAATTGTATTTGAAAAATATAATGTAGGTTTTTAATAATTATAGTCCAAATATCAATATGTTTCAAAAAGTTGTATATATCCCCGACTAATAAATATATCACAATATAAGTTTTCAAGTAATATATTTCGATTTTGAATCGTAAAATAGTTTATTTGAAAAATAGGTATGACCCGTGTGTACTCCTTCTATTTAATTGGTATTGTCAAAAATTGTATAGTTGATGTCATTGAGTTTTATATCTGGTTTTTATTAAGTGAATATGTATATTTATGTGTTTATGTCTCGTATAGTCTACAAGTCGAGTTATAATTTCATTTTCAATTGTTAACTTTTGTCATTTATTAATGTCGACGTGAGTAGTATGTCGATATATTTATGTTTGTGATGGAAATGGAAGACAAGTCGATTCAGATAGAAGGTAATCGGAATGACTCGAATCTATCTACGCTATTCGCGCCCTGGTGGGCTTTTCAAACTGAACGGACCCTGAAGGAATCTGGGCTTCAGCCTAGACATAACTACTAATTTCATTTGGAGTGGAATTTGAATTGGGCTTGTTTAAAGCAAACCCAAAAGCACCCTGAGAATTACAATGGGCTCGTAGCCCATGTATCAAATAAACAAGCACCCTTAAAGAACTGGGCTTAGGCCTAAAGGACAAGTTACTAGTTACTCAAGCCCAAACTTGAAGTGTAGTTTTCATGTCAGGTTGTTTTTGGAAGCTGTTTTGGCATCAGGAGGTATAACACAATACATTAAGAACTTTATTGGTGTAGCAAGCATGCGAGCGAAATTCATACAATCCTCACGTGGCCTTGTGACAACGAGAGTATTAAACACCCTTCGAGCATCTCTCCTTTGAGATTCAAAGCAAAAACTAACACCCCTTTGGGGTTTGCTTACACACCGAAAAACAACAATAACAACAATCGCTAACGATTTGTATTGTGACTACTACATAAGTGTTAACACTAATGCCAAGGAAACTTGGAGGCTCATTCTGAGTCCATACTCATGACAATCGGGTACGACCCGGATTGAGTAAAAGGGGACTCGATACCATCACCCTTACGGGTCTTGTGATGGTACAAGGCAACATCACACGTAAAACAAACACCCTCGAATGGGGTCTCAACACAGCCTGAACAAAACACGAACGAGCCAGAATAAATAACCTGGGGAAATAAGCCGAATAACTAACAAATAAGCCGAAGACCACTTAATCTAATACAAGGATTTAGGTTGTGATTTTAATTTTAGTTTACTACACTTCAACAACAAGTCTCACAAAAATTAAATTTCATTACTGTTTTTGGTTTGATTGGTTCTCCAAAAATGATTTTTCAACTTTAACACAATTTATCAACAAGTATCAATCAAAAAGAAACAAAATTCTTACAATCTTGTGGTGAGGTCGAGTGGAGTAGAACCGAACAAGAATCCACAATGGAACACGATCAATATTGAACCAAAACTCGATTACAAAGGAACAATTTCACACGAATTGGTTAAATTACAACCGAATCTAACCAAAAACCAAATTAATTCAAAAACCCCCTAAACTTACCAAACCCTATTATTATTTTTATTTTTTTTATTTTTATTTTTTGTGATTGTTTATGGAAGATGAGTGAAACTCTGTGAAATCTTGACCCTTGTATAGATGAAGGAGGGAAAAGAAGCCTCCTAACTTTCTTGACCTCGTGCTTAGGGTATCCCTTCTTCTGGCTCTCGTCTCCCCCCATAGCTACACTATCATGTTATGTTGATGCGCGTATAACGCGTTCGGGGTTAAAGGAACTTCCTTTTCGTCGAGCAAGTTTTTCAACACCCTAGGCAGTGAATCTAATCGTTGTAGTGTAGTATTGGGTAAGCCTCGGGTATTGATATCGTTCTCTAGGGGAATAGGAATGCTAGTGAGAAGTGTACTACGCTAAGGTTGAGGTTGAGGAAGATTAGTTTTTACCTTTTTATAATTTTTTATAAAGCTAAGGGTAAAATCTCGGGGTTTGGATTTGGGGGTTTGGTACTTCTACCGATTACTCTACTATCTAATTACCTAAACTACTGGGTAGTCTTATGTCTATTGATGTGTGCTCGTATGATGATTAAAAATGTGTCTACCTAGATACTATTACTCCCTAGTGATCTTTTATTGGTGGTTGAATTGTCACGTCCTTATTCTTAACGCGTTGTGTTTTCAAAGGTCGTAGGGTATGCTTTTATCCCTAACTCTTTGAGACTACCTTAAGGTTATTGCCTAAGAAATCTCTAGGTTTCATAAACTAACTCTAAGGTTATCTTTGGATTTTTAGTCTACAATTCCGCTAAGTGATCTATAAACTAAGGTTCACAAATATTACTCAAGCATTCAAACACAACGATGGCCTAATGCACTCCTAAGCCAATTACAATTAAGATAAGAGACAACCAATCAATAATTAATAACTAGGTTTCATATATCTAAGCAAACACACAAGAAATTTAGCCGGACATGTTAAACACGCAAGCATACACACATACAATAGAAGACATTATGAAATCAATGAAGTAAAACACTTATCTTGATGTAAAACAGGGTATGGGAACCCTAATATACTGTCCAAACCGGACCAAATACTCCACAAGTCTACATCCTAAAATTCTGAAAATTCGATTTCTATATATAGTTTTACAACTGCGATGGCGTCGTCTTATAGTTGGGACGCCGTCAGATCGCCGTCATTAGGGTTTCATCTTGGCCGAGTAATAGTTAATTTGTCACGTTGTGGTTGTGACGTCCGGTCTTCGTTGAAGCGACGTCGTCAATCCGATCTAGGTCGTCTGAGCTGAAAAGTCTTCGTGACGCCCTTCCTCTTCAAAGCCTGACACCGTCAGGTGTAATTTAGCAAAAAGTTTTACTGAGTCGTCACAAATTTAATTACGCGTAGAGGGACGGCGTCGCTCATGGATTGTGACGCGTTCAGCTTCAATTCCAGCAGCTTGAGTGTCTTCAATCTTGACTTAGCCATTTTCTTCATATATTCACTCCTTTTCGTCCAAATATGCATCATTCCATCATTTTGCTTCCAAGAGACCTAAAAAGTGAAAAGGAACAAAATTAAGCAATAACGGATATAAAAGTGGGCGATTAAGGGCTTAAATGACCCTTTAAAAGTGTACGTTTTAAATCCTTATCAAATATCCCTACACTTGGTATTTACTTGTCCTCAAGCAAATGTGTTTTTGGCCAATCAATTTATAAGTTAGGGGGCATGAACCATTGGTTTAACATAATTCACAACAAGTAAAAGCACCGCAATAGTCATAACAAGCACGGAAATTATATACTAGCACCTCACAAGGGGTGTTTTTGGATTCCCTCATCTATCGGGTGTATATGAAATATATCAAGTTGGAAATGGAAGATAAACACTCATTAACCGGTCCTAGTACATAGATTACCATAGGCTTGAGACTAGATCAAATCTCCATCACTTTGGCGTAAGCACCTAGGAAAAACTATCCAAGAGGTCTTTTAAAGGGTTGTAATGGTAGGCTTACGGTAGGGAAATAAAGGGTTTGGTGGGATAGGCGATTTAGTGGTAGTAAGTAAAAAATCTTTATGTTACAAGCATGAGAAGAATGGCGTTGCTAAGCCAAGATTCGACACTCTAAACTCTAGATAACTTTGAAACAAACAAACATAAATATAAAGATAGGTGTAGGATGGTAGCCCATTTTTTTTTCATACACTTTTACTCTACCATCCTCTACGATAACATCAAAATTAAGGGATTTATAGGAGCATCTCTACACTTGAGTTTTTATTACTCTTAACACTAATTTGAACCTAATTGAAAAGATCAAAACACTTGGAGTACTTTATTACGTAAATAAAGGGAATTTGAATTTAAAGTTCTTTCCCGTCACTCCATAAAATTTTACTTTACCCATGAGTCTCAATCGTCCCAAAACTATGTACAAAAGATATGACTCGACTTAGCAACCATGCAAGTGACTAGATAATTGAACTAAGGGTTTAGTATGATAACAATAATGCACTAAAGGTGAGTGCATACAAGGTAGGCTAAGGCGATTTGGGTGTACATTTGGGGGTGGATTGTAAACAATGCTCTTCATTGATATTCCGGAAAACCGAAACATCACGAGAACCACGAAAAGGATAGGCTCTGAGGGGTTAACTAAACTAGGGGTATCGTGTACTAAAGATGAGTACATCGCAAGGGTCTGGGGTAATTACTCGACCGATATGGAAGAAGTAATTATAATACGGGTATCAAACAAGGGTTATCCTAATGCCTCTTATCATTTAGTTATTCCTAACTACACAAGTGTAGTCACACTAGCGATCTCGGAATGCATCACAAAACAAGTTATAGAATCTGTTATAGTACTGGTACACTCTCGAAGCATTAAAGGGGAATGCTTTAATTCCTATAGATCTAGGGGCTAACCTCACATTTTTGGGTAGAATTTGAGTGGTAAAAGATTTTTGTGCTAGTCATATAACTTCTATCCATGAGACGCTTTATTAAGACTAAAGTCCCACCCGTACATGGCATGAAAAATTTTAAATTTGGCGCTAAAATTGCCCTAACAAATATTTCTCATGGTTTATTACACAAATGAAATAGGACAAGACAAATGATCAAGGATAAGCATAGTTTCAAAGTTCCCGTTTTATTCTCCCTCCCTACACTTAAACTGAACATTGTCCCCAATATTCCCCGAAAGTATCAAAGTTATGATAACGGAAGGTAATTAAAAGAGAAAGAAACTAGTGCTCCCCTGATTAGTTCGGTAAGATCCGTGTGAAGTAGTGGTTAAATTATTTCCCAAGAAGAATGTACACGTGATAAGCTCCATCCAATCTTATGTTTCTTCTTCTTGATAAATAAAACCTGCACACTTTAAGAAAATAGACGAAACCTTCGCGTAAAATCGGCGGTAAAACTATATATGACTCAACTAAACTTGGATATAATGCTTGTGGAATGGATGTTTGCAGATTTTCTGAAAAATTAAGACCTGAGAATTTCGAAAAATTTATAATTAGCATAGAAAACGAGAGAAAGTTATAAGCTGTTTCGCTTCCTCCGACGTCGTCAGTTATAATCCGACCGTCCAAGTTACCCTGACAGAACCGGTCTGCTGCTTTTCTGGAAAAATTACACCTTTAAAATCTGGAAAAATTCCTGCAAAACGTCCATTATGACTCGATACAAGCATTTGACTCTAACAAACACACATATATATATCTTTTCACTAATCGTAGTTCTCATGTTCATGTTCTTTTAAAAACTTGTGTAATCTTCCCTACACTTATCCCTTTTTGTAAAATAACTTTATATGTAATTAAGACGAGGTTAAAGACAAAATAAAGAATTTTCACAAATTTAAACATGAGAACATACAATAATGAAAAGATATATGACACACAAACAAGCAAACAATTATGCATGTGTTGCCTCCCACGAAGCGCTTTTCTTTATTTATGAGTCTTGTAGCTAGACTCGAAGTCGTGCTCCTACGTGGTCTCGTGCACGCTTACGTGCCCATACTAAGCCATTCCAACGTTCTCTCACTTTTCTTGTATTCATCTCCTAACTCTAGGCATTTTTTATAGTACCTTTCATTTTTTTCATAAGTATGCCTAAGTCCCCGTTGTTTATCTCTTTCACTAAGTATCGGAATGGGAGCCATCCGATTGCATGCCTCTATATCTTTGTGCTTAAACCTAGGATGCGTACGGGGCATTTGATAGACAAAATCCTCAACTCCATCGGAGAATGTGACTAAACCATCAATCATCCGTTCATTCAACCTAGTCATTCTCTTAAAGTTTGTTCCAAATATTACTAGATTGAGGCTTCCATCAATGAATTCTCCTAAATCTTCTAAGACCATGAATTCAACCACATAGGCAAAACTTCCAACAAAGACATCCAAGTAAGTGACTGCATCAACATCATTGTCCCCTTGATAGGATAATTCATTCACCTTAATTTTATTTTATAGATTTCTTGAGATTAAGTTTAAAAGTAAGACTGAGTGCAAGTTAGCATCAAAACTTTCAAATCCTATCTTACAAGGGAATTGCATGTTAAAGGGGCCATCAACCTCAATTCTACACCTAGGGTTAAAGCATTGGGAGGGGTCTTCCTCCATTTCAAAATTAACTTCATCGATGACCTCCCCTTTATCAAGTGCCTCGCCATAGTCAAATTCTTCATCGGAATCCGAGTCATAGAAAGGACTATGTTGTTGCCAATTTATTTCATTATGCCCTAGGTGATTTCCAAACTGGTGAATGGGTGAAAGGTTTTGTGGGATTGCGTTTTCTATTTCGGGATTGGGAGGAGGATTGGGAGTTGTAGTGCAAAGTTACGGCGAAAGATGCGAATCATGGTGAGTGGTGGGGTTTACGAACAAATTCACGAAGAAGGGGGATAGACTACGAGGAAGCTAAAAATGGAAAAAAAAAATCTTACTTGATAGGAATCAAGCAAGGGAACCTAAACGAGATAGAAATCTAACTAGCTATTCTATTCCCCGGCAGCGGCGCCAAAAACTTGATGCGCGTAAAATGCGTTCGGGGTCAAAGGAACTTCCTTTTCGTCGAGCAAGTTTTTCAACACCCTAGGCAGTGAACCTATGTAGTGTAGTATTGGGTAAGCCTCGAGTATTGATATCGTTCTTTAGGGGAATAGGAATGCTAGTGAGAAGTGTGCTACGCAAAGGTTGAGGTTGAGGAAGATTATTTTTTATCTTTTTATAATTTTTTATAAAGCTAAGGGTAAAATCTTGGGGTTTGGATTTGGGGATTTGGTACTTCTACCGATTACTCTACTATCTAATTACCTAAACTATTGGGAGTATTGGGTAGTCTTATGTCTATTGATGTGTGCTCGTATGATGATTAAAAATATGTCTACCTAGATATTATTACTCCCTAGTTATCTTTTATTGGTGGTTGAATTGTCACGTCCTTATCCTTAACGCGTTGTGTTTTCTAAGGTCGTAGGGTATGCTTTTATCCCTAACTCTTTGAGACTACCTTAAGGTTATTGCCTACGAAATCTCTAGGTTTCATAAACTAACTGTAAGGTTATCTTTGGATTTTTAGTCTACAATTTTGCTAAGTGATCTATAAACTAAGGTTCACAAAGATTACTCAAGCATTCAAACACAACGATTGCCTAATGCACTACTAAGCCAATTACAATTAAGATAAGAGACAACCAATCAATAATTAATAACTAGGTTTCATAGATCTAAGCAAACACACAAGAAATTTAGTCGGACATGTTAAATACGCAAGCATACACACATAAAATCGAAGACATTATGAAATCAATGAAGTAAAACACTTATCTTGATGTAAAATAGGGTATGAGAACCCTAAGATACTGTCCAAACCGGACCAAATTCGTTTTAGGTTTTTACTCCACAAGTCTACCTCCTAAAATTCTGAAAATTCGATTTCTATATATAGTTTTACAACTGTGACGACGTCGCCTTATAGTTGGGACGCCGTCAGATCGTCGTCATTAGGGTTTCATCTTGGCCAAGTAATAGTTGGGATGGCGTCATGTTGCGGTTGTGACACCGTCAGTCTTAAGTAGTGACGTCGTCTGAATCTGGATCTAGGCCGTGTGAGATGAAAAGTCTTCGTGACGCCCTTCCTCTTCAAAGCCTGACGGTGTAATTTAGAAAAAGTCTACCGAGTCCACAAATTTAATTACGCGATAGAGGGACGGCGCGCCATGGATTGTGACGCCGCCACTTTTCAATTCCAGCAGCTTTAGTGTCTTCGATCTTGACTTAGCCATTTTCTTCATATATTCACTCCTTTTGGTCCAAATATGCATCATTCCAGCATTTTGCTTCCAAGAGACCTAAAAAGTGAAAAGAAACGAAATTAAGCAGTAACGGGTATAAAAGTGGGCGATTAAGGGCTTAAATGACCCCTTAAAAGTGTACGTTTTAAATCCTTATCAGATGCCTAAAGTGTAGGTTTATGTTTTGTAGGAGTTTGACAATAATGGATAATCTTTTGATGTTCAGAAAGATTAGCAGTAGGTTTAAGGTTTGTGTAGGAGGCGTGGAGGAAAAAGCAGGAGGAAAGAAGAAGTAGAAAGTGTCGGGACGAAAAAAGTGGGTGAATATAAATTTTATTTTGTTTTTATTATTGATACAGTATTAAGTGTACCCCGTGTCCCGTCGAATCTTCGTGTAATTATACCTTCCCGATACCCGCAAAATGTAAAAATTATATTTTTGGAAACGTTTTAACGAGCGTAATAATATGGTATTATTATTACGTAGGATTTAGATTATAACAGTTTGTCGTTACTAATTCGGTGTCGGTATGCGTGCGGTGCCGTGTTTTTCTGAATCCATGAGATAACTTCTCGATTTCTTTTGAAATTTATTAGTGAATGATAAAAAAAATATATATTTCACTTATCTCAGTATTTATTTTAGTTTCTGTGTTATTAAGGCCTGCAAAGGTGCGTGATAACTTCCCTAAACAATGGTTTAAGCTTAAGTATGCTTAAATTTAACTCGAAGACTAATAAATTTCACATTTATTACGAAGATACTTAGTGGACAAGTATCGTGTGTGCGGTGTCGGGTTTTTAAATACTTAGATGACCTCTCGTTTTTAAATATCGACGGCTGTCAGAAAATAACCGATTTGAATTTTCTGAAGTGATAAATATTATTATAATAATCCGTAATTTTACGGGTTTTTATAATCTGTCTGCCAACCCTGTTTAACATCAGCGGACAAAACATATTGAGATCCACATACATTTCATCTGTGGCATGGTTACCGCTGGTCAGGTGCGTTTTCTATATGTACCCTCTCGTTATCAGTACGCCGATATTCTCATCAAAGGGCTGCCCTTCGCTTTGTTTGAAGATTTTCGATCCAGTTTGAGTGTCCGGCCTCCTCCCGCTCGAATGGCGGAGGAGTATTAGTCGTGATATATTTGTACATGTTTTTGTAGTGATGTATTAGCTTAAGGCCACTTGTATATTTGGCCTAAGCCCATTATTAGTGGCTCTAAAATGATTTTTTATATGTTAAATATAGAATGGGAGTTAATGAAATTCAAAAGATTAATACTTTATAATAGTGTGTTATAGGAATGTCATAGGGTAAAACCTGACGTGACACACGGATAACACAAGATGCACCTAGCCCTCTCATGGCGCAGCCATAACCTCCCTACACCGTGATCTCTAAGACTTAGAAAGATAAATGAGCCATGTGGTTAAAATGGACATCACTTTATATCATTTCATACTGATTGCATGTTTTACATATCCGAGTTTGATTTTTCTGCTGATGTTAGTTACCTTTTTGTTTTTTAACTACAATGGAGTTTATAATAATAGATCGTAATTTGTTTCATGATCATTTTCTTCATAACAATGGAGTTTGTACTTGTAGGGCTATTCTGAATTGGTTTTGCAAAGCATGACAAAATATTTCCAACAACAAAAAGCAGCATGCTTTTTCTCGACATGCTGACTAATATAATACCGATTATGACTCAATTTGACTTGTTCTGCAAGAATTAGTTGAACCAATTAAAAAGAATTGCTGATTGCGATAGTTTCTATTTTGGGTTCCAAAGCAGTAGTCTCACACAACTTTTTGCACGTCTATAAAACATGTCAACCGAAATTACACCCAAAACAAATGAAATCGTCACCTAAAACACATAGGGTGCGTTTAGGTAAAGAAAAATTCTTTAGTTTTCTATTTTTTCTAATTTTGTAAAAAAAAAAAAAAAAAAAAAAAAAAAAAAATAAGGGATCAAATTTTCACAAAACATACATAGTTCATATGATTTTGTTTTCTATTTTTTAAAAAACAAAGGGGTTTACAAAGGAAACAAAGAAAAAAAATGTATTTTGTAGTTTCCCTTGTTAATTAAGTTAGGAAATGCATGTTTTTGTTTTTTGTAGAGAATTTGATGAGAAACATTTGATTTGAACGCAAACTCTATTTTCTTTACTTTGTACAAATATTTTATGAAAAATAAAGGTGTTTTCCTCTAATTAAACACAATCATAGCTTCCTAGCTTCTCTGTATTTATAATTTAATTTGACATTTTGACGTAACTATAATATCATAATCATCAAAATTAGCAATACATATAATTTTGGTAACAAATTAAAGCATTAGATATAATTAACATCTTAATGTTAAACTCTTTCTATCATATTCATTAATAACTCATGTACAAATAATGGAGATACATTCTTTATGTTGGGTCATCACATGAATGAGTTCATATAGAAGTGATGAAATGTCATAATGTGGGGTTGTTTTGAAACTCTCGTCTAGTCAAAGAATATAATAACTTTCAAAGAAACATTTATTAGTTTTGAATTTTTGATATGCTATTTAGTGGACCTGGGCTAAGTCATGAGCCCACTTTCCATGTAGCCTAGATTGTAATAGTCCAAACGTAAAATAGTACGGCCAATCACTTTTAAACAATTCACTTGGATGGTGAGGTTTATTATAGCTTGGAAGAAATCTTGATTATCTTTTATATCACATGGTATCGATTCTCACAAATGTTTTCACTATAAACTAGCATTGGTGAGTAGTTATGCCCGAAACAAGAGAGACCACCTAAGCAACGTTGGTAAGTTGCACCTGCTCTTTAGTATGTGAAGAGAACAATTACGCAAGACCTTAGAGTATTGGACACAAACAGAAGAATTTATTGGATAGCGACAATAATGGGAGCTCTCATAAAGAGGCATGTCCCCTAGCTTGTAAATGTCATTTTAAAGTGTAAATTAAATTGGCGTGCAATAATCGATTTTAACTAATTAAATGAGCTTACAAAAAACGACATCTTGATAAGAACCAGGAAGGCACGCTTCTTTAATCCGGGAAACAGCCTACATTTTCCATAGCTCTATATTTATCACCCGCCGAACCCTGCAACCTCAATGGCACATTGTAAACCAAAAAGCATGACTTAACTTTGTATAAACCATAGATCTAGCTACATTATATTAGTAAATCCTATGTTGCTCCAAAAGATGTTGTAGCTGAATAAGACAGTAAATAAAATGAAGTGAAAAAGAAAAAAAAAAACTCAAAAAAAATGAAAAACTAAAGAAAAAGAAGCCCTAAATTAACCCAAATTAAACCCAAAAAGAAATGATTTTTGATTGTTGAATGTAAATTGAAACCAAATAAGATAATAAATGGTTATATGATGGCACCTAAACAAGATCTGGGTTTCATTCTAACAGTGTTCCAACTACCGCTATTAGAACATATTTGTACTTCTCAAAATTGTTCATATTGTAATATCAACTATAAGTGAGGATCAAATGAGAAATAAAGTTGAAATGAGAACAATGAGAAGAAATCATAACCGTACATTTCATATGCACCTACAAAAGTAGATGCATCTCCCCTTAAAATTCTTTTTTTCATTTGAAATGTGTGGTTCAGAATATGTCTCACTCTTCTAATTGCATTTCCTCTTCTCACTAGATCTATTCCCTATGAACTATAGGTTTCAATCTCTTCTATTTGTTTGTATACATGTCCATAATGAATAGATTGTTGAGGTCTCAACATATGTGAAACAAATCTACTCATTTCTCGTTTACTCCTCCAAAACATAGATAGTATACTATACTGTTAATGATACTGAAATCTTTTCTCCAAGATTTTGTTATATCAATAATCTCATAGTCATTAGTAATTGTTGTCAAATCAAGCATTTTTGGTTGCTTCTTCTCATTAACTAGAGCTTAATTCATAGGATTGATAATCATTTTCTTGTGCGGTTGCACCTCTTTCTTTTGTTATTAAGATATGAAACCTATCCCACATCGAGCGGATAATATTACCTATGCGGAAAATATACTTATAAAAGCGGGGTCTGGTTCCATAGATCACCGTACAACGACGCATAATCACTTTTGATTCACAAGTGATTTGCTTCACAAAGTAAATATTTACTCCAACAACGCGTCAGCGGGGAATATCTAGTTTCTCAGGGTGCGAAAGTTATCTCTTCGACAACATGTCAAAAGAGTCAAGGTAAGTACTTTTAGCTCCATATCTTTTTTTTTTCTTTTTCTTTTTCTTTGTTTTTATTATTATTATTATTATTTTAAAGTTTATTAGTCTTAATTATAGTATTGTGTCTGTAGATTAAGCGTGATTTATTTATTTATCTTACATTTACATATACTGTTAACTAAATTAGCATGTTCATAAGGGTATATCTTAAAGGTTTATATAATGAGCCTCACAGTATAACAGTAATAAACTTAATTACAGTTTTGGCTGTCTGTTTACATATTCTATATGCTACATATGCTATCATGAAACATTTCATTCGCTATATGTAACGATAATTACACCATCCACCCGAGCCCCAAGATATTAATTTAAGTTCCTTCTTGTGATGCAGTTTCAAACCTCATTATTAAACGGTTAACCTAATTGATATACCTGTTCCTCTCTTGATCATTCTAGTTTTGTTGTCACTAGTGTCTTATCAAATCTTATATTATTCTTGAAGTTTAAAACGAAATGTTTGTCACAAGTACATTATATAGTACTTGTGTCAAGCATTTCGTGTAGACTTTGAGATCAATAAGGGATTGGATAACATACTAGTGCAACCAAGTTTCCCATTCAAGAGAGGAGCAAGTATACCAATTAGGGTAACCGTGTGCAGCGACACGGGATCATGACAAGAGCACCATGATTGAAGAGATCAATTTCTATCTTTATTTAATTTGGACAAGTATTCTCCCCTCTCTAAACAAAGTAATTAAGCTGGGCTTACAACCCCAAGGATGCAAGTTGCTAGATAATATCAAATTTGATCTTCACTCGAGATTCTCCATACCCCAACGGCTAGGCTACATTCTTAGGTTTGTCAAACTTCATATCTTGTCATCTGATTTAGTTTTATATTTTCTTTGAATGAAGATTGATCTCGTGGGTTCATGCCAACTAAATTAAAATATGGACAAAACATCATTATTAACATCACCACAAAAGTCTTGGTTAAGTATGTTGGATATCATTTGTCTACTAGTCTTGTACGACTTGCTTTTAAACTGGTAAGCGAAGAAAGATCCCTAGGAAATCGAGCACTTTTGGCTTTGATGTACACGAGTGAACCGCTATTCTCATGGTTGTCTATCTCAAAGATGGTTCATACTTTTGTTCAACATAAACTTTCCAACATTATCTTATAGCGAGTTACGGTATTTATAATTTGCATTTCTATGATCCAATGACACTTATTTCCAACTTGATTTACTTTTGTGACATATTGTTAAAACTAGGACACTAAATCATGTTTTCCTGTTTTGCCCTTCTGCACCCACTCCACACATAATTCTAACATATTTATTGTGTTATTTAATAGCCTACTATACCAACAACTTCTTCATCCAGATGAATGCGATGCTTCTTCCAGATGAGATGAACTACTCTTCATCCGGAAGGATGGTGCTTCTTCTGGATGGGATGATGTTTCTTCTTCGTCATCCAGATGGGATGAACAACTTCTATACCCAACACTTGGTTTACGATGAACAATACACGAGTAAAATAATAATTGATGTTTTACCCAAATTTCGGGACCAACAGGTTTCATCTCTTCTGTTTGTTTGTATACATGTCGATAATGAATAGATTTATGAGGTCTCAAAATATGAGAAACAAATGTACTCATTTCTAGTATATTTAAAGTTTTAAAACTCCTAAAAATAGATAGTATACTATACTGGTAATGATAATCTTTTCTCCGAGATTTTGTTATATATCATTCTTTATGTATGCAATAGCTTAGGCCTTAGGTCAGCCATATCAATAATCTCATTATCATCAGTAATTGTTGTCAAATCAAAGCATATAGGAGTATGTTTGTATCTTCCCATTAACTAGAGATTAATTATTGGGATTGATAATCATTTTCTTGTGTGGTTGCACCTCTTTCTCTTATTATCAATATAGGAAACCTATCCCACATCGAGCAGGTAGTGTTACCTATGCGGAAATTATACTTATAAAAGCGGGGTCGGGTTCCATGGATCACCGTACAACGAAGCATAATTACTTTCGATTCACTAGTGATTTGCTTCACAAAGTAAAAAATTTACTCCAATAATGCGTCAGCGGGGAATATCTAGTTTCTCAGGATGCGAAAGTTATCTCTTCAACAACATGTCAAGAATCAAGGAAAGTACTTTTAACTCCACATCTATTTGCTTTTTTTGTTTAATCTTTTTAATTTATTAGTCTTATAATATTGTCTGTAGATTAAGTATGATTTGTTTATTTACCATACATTTACATATAATACTGTTAACTAAATTTGCATGTTCATAAGGGTATATCTTAAAGGTTTGTAAAATGAGCCTTGCTGTAAAACATATACTAATAAATTAAACTTATACTTTTAGGCTGTCTCTTTACATATCATGCTACATATTCAAGTTTGTCCCTGCAATGGGGCATGTATCAATCCTATTTGTAACCATAAATGTTTCTTTATTTGTTCATTGCATCTCAAGGATGCAGTATTCCCTAGCAAGCTTTCATTTACATCATAGTGCCAATTGCCCTATTTACCAATTATAGTACACATACATAATTGGCCCAAATTGAAACAAGTTTTTAGCTCTTCAATCATTGGGCTCTTGTGATGTTGAATTACATGATTAACTTAACTAATGTACCTGTTCCTCTATGTGGTTCACGTGGCTTTGTTTTCACCACTATCTTATCAAATATTGTCCTTGACACTTTCAACCAACTGTTCGACACAAGTACATCACTTTGTACTCGTGTCAAGCAATTCGTGTTGACTCTGAGCACAAATAAAGATAGGAGAACATAGCAGTGCAACCAAAGTCTATTTTCCACACTGAGGAATTGGTATCAATTCTAGTAACACGGCATAATAACAAGACCGGGATGATTGAAGAGTTAAAAATCTGTTTTAGTTTGGACCAATACTCTATGGGTGCTATTTGGTAAATGGGGCAGTTGGCACTGCAATGTTTTTGAATGCTTGTTGGTTACTACTGCATCCTTGAGACTCAATTATATCTTGTTTAACTTAGTTGTTGTTACTCATCGCATCGCAACAATCCAAAATTTAAACTGCAGATGATGTTTTCAACCTTGTAAAATTTATGTGCCTTTGTCAGATAATATGATGTTATAGTAGTATAATAATAGGTCACCTAATGAACATGCAAATTTATCATTACAGTAAAATATAGAAATTGTTAGAAAATGTAGTTAGGTATGATGATAATCTTGGATATTTACTTGAATTGTATGTGTTCGCTTTCCGAATAAAGTTTTAGAACCTATAAATGCATGGGTATCACGAAATCCTTATTGGGATAATTCAATATTGTTTCTAGGCACAGGAGAACAAAGCGAAACAAATAGATTATGTGAAATTCGTATGTGAGAATGAGACCAATGTTTCTGATAAAAAAAAAGAAACTTTTGACAGTTACAAGGTAGGTTAAAAACGGTTAAAAACACCAACAAGCACAAGTGTTCACCAACAGACGTGTTGGTTGTGTTTTGGTGGGATAAATAGTTAAGTTCTTTAAAGGATTAGATAACATATTAGTGCAACCAAAGTCTCCTATTCCAGAGTGGAATGAACTATCAATTGGGGAGACGATGTGAGAGATGGCATCACCAAAAGCTCGGGATGATTGAAGAATTAAAAAATTTAGTTTTATATCATTTGGACAGGTATTCTAAAGTGTACGTTTTTAGTGAATGGTTTGGTTCCATATCTTAGTTTTCAAAAATTTAGTTTTATAACTTTGGAGTAGATATATGAGGTAGGATCAAATGAGAAATACAATTCATTCTCACTCTTCTCATTTAAATAATTCTACTCGTAGATATATAACAAATGTAACAAAGTTCATCTAAATGGTCTGATTAGATAACTCATCATGTAATTGAAGTGTTTTTCAGTTCTTATTTCATATTATTATTTTCTTTGTTTAGGTATGGTGCTATATATAATCTCTTGTTCTCCGGTTGGGTTTTCATTTTGATATAAACTTTTGATGCTAGTTACAAAAATGTCTAATATAAAAGTACAGTTAAATAATGTAAAGATGAAAATTGCCTCGCACGCGAACTAGGTATATGATATTACCCTCACAAACTCAATAAATGCCATGCGTGTTGCATGAACTACATCCCTTGAATGCCTCATGAGAGAAACCTCGCCGCAACTTGTTTCAAAAAAATATCTAAGCTCGGCACGAGAAACGTGTGATACAACAATTAACTATAACTTTAATTATTTAGGAATCAAAATTCTCAGGTACTCCTTGTCTTAGATACATTTGAAAATATGTTCAAATGTTAATCGTGGGACAGGACTGAGAGTTTCGATTCCTAATAGTTAAACTCTTGATTAATTGTTGTCTCACACGTTTCTCGTGTCGAGCTCAAATATTTTTTTGGAACAAGTTGCGGCGAGGTTTCTCAAATGAGGCATTTAAGGGAAGGAGTTCATGCAACATCCATGGCATTTATTGAGTTTGTGATGGTAATATCATATATCTAGCTAGTTCGCGTGCGAAGCAATTTTCATCATTACATTATTTAACCGCACTTTTATATTAGACATTTTTGTGACTAGCATCAAAAGTTTATATCAAAACGAAAACCCAACCGGAGAACAAGAGATTATATATAGCACCATACCTAAATAAAGAAAATAAAAACCGAAAAACACTTAAATTACATGATTAGTTATCCAGTTAGACCATTTTAGATGAACATTGTTACATTTGTTATATATCTACTCAAATGAAAGTTATTACCTGGACTTTTGGTAAAAAGATTAACAAAGAAGCAATAGACTTAGCTGATTACAGATTTTTTTTATCCCTCAATATATATGACCATATGATCACACTTAAGAGTCACATAAAAACTGTATGACCTCCTACCAGTGGCGGAACTTGAACATTCATTTTGGGAGGGCTGAAGTTTGTCGAAGTTTATAAACTTCTTCGTAACTAAAATTGTTCACATACTCATGTACTAAGATAAGCTCGTATGTAATAAAATGAATGAAAAGTAATAATATTAAGCTCAAGTCTCAAGTATCGAATGCAAAAAATCTAACTCATAAATGATAATCTGAATTTCAAATGATTTTGAGACGGGAGACTATAATTTTTACACTAGTTGCCACAAATAAAAATGAAGACTATGATTTTGAGAGAGATAGTATAATATTTACATTAGTTGTCACGATTTTTTGGGGAGGGGGGGGACCCTCCCCTGCCCCTTAGGGCATCTCCAATGTATGCACTATATGTACTTTTTGCATTAAGATAGTGCAAAAAGTACATAAAATTCACTCCAATGTTAGCACTATATCTTTGCAAAATTTTAGTGCAATGAATAGTAATCACTAAAATGCACTAAAAATAGTGCTATACTATTCATTGCACTAAATGTGCAAAAGTTTCACTTTCAACCTTATACTTTAATTTAGTTTTTCATTTATATCTTTATCATCTATTAATATATTAATATTATTGTCATAGATTATATAAAATAATATTTAGTACTAGTTTTAGTGCAAAGTTTAGTGTACACATTGGAGTAATATATTTATAGTGCAAGGATATTCCAAAAATATTTTTATTTTGCACTAAGATAGTGCACTAAGATAGTGCAAAATTATAATGCTCACATTGGAGATGCTCTTAGGGCATCTCTAATGTTAGCACTAAGTGTACCTTTTGCATTAAAATAGTGCAAAACTAGCAAAAATAGTCTCCAACGTAATCACTAAAGACCACACTATTTTAGTGCAATGGATAGTGAACACATAAAATGCACTAAATATAGTGCATTACTATTTATTGCAGTGTTGCAAAACAAGGCCTATAAGGCCGATTAATCACCGATTAGGTGCTACTGGGCCACCAACCTTGTCGATTTGTGTGATTGGGTGAAACAAATCGGTCTACAACGGTTAATGGCGGTCAACGACTGTTAACGATGGTCAAACTTGCCGGGAACTTGCAAATCTTGTCAGAAATACCCAAAACTTGTCTTGAACAAGATTTAATCAATTATATTTGATGTTTTTATCTGTTACAAGATGATTTTCAAGGAACGTCTTGTGTAGAATACCCAAATCTCGCGATAAATACCCAAAACTTGCCGACAATGCCAATTCGATTAATCAACGATTAATCCCGCCCTGACCAATTACAAGCTACAGGGAGGTCGACCGCCCGACTACCGATTCACGATTTTTGCAACCTTGATTTATTGCACTAAACACTATTTATTCTATTAAAACCTTTTCATTTTTACTAATCCTTTTATATTTAATATAAAACATAAAAACTAATTTATATAAAAAAATATTTTTTTAAGTTTCACATTAATATCATCAAAATGAGCTCAATATTGATATAGAGTACATAATTTATTTTTCCTATTTATTGCACTATCATATATTTTATAGATTTTAAAGTACAATTAGTGCAAATATATAATGTATACATTGGAACACATTTTATTTAGTGCAAGCATATTCCAATATGATACATTTTTTGCACTATTTTAGTGTAAACTTTTGGTGTCAACATTGGAGATGTTCTTAATAGTTCCGCCTCCCACCATTAATATAACTAGTGCAATACCCATGCGTTGCCCGGGTCTAACGATTAAATAATTTATAAACAATATGGAGAAACTTGTTGTGAGTATATTTTATAATGAACTTGGTTTCTTTTCTTCACTACAACAATCGTGACTTTCGCAGGAGAAATTTCATGGCTTTCGCCGAGGACATGTCCCCTGTGAATCCTTTCCCCGGGGACATGTCCCCGGCGAAAGTCTCCCGGCAATACCCTCTCGGGGATACTTTTCCCGGGGACTAGTTACCACCTTTCCCGGGGACATGTGGGTCCCGCAGCCAATTGTCGACGGTCAAACATGTCCGACATGGCATCTATTTTGCGGGGACACGCCCCGGGAAACTATTTTGAACATTAATTTAAGTACCATAATTACGTTATTAGTCCGGCGTGGCACACATTTTGCCGGGGACATGTCCCCGGAAAATTGGGTATCACTGTTGAGTTAAACCCTTTCGTCGGGGACTTGTCCCCTACAAAAACCGTGCGCTACTGTTGTGTTTCCCTTTTCCCCGGGGACCTAATTAGTTTTATACTTTCTCCGGGGACATGTCCCCGGGGAAAGGGTCTGACCCATTTTGCAGAATATTGCTGCAAAATGGGTAATTTCCAGATTTTTTCGGGAAAAAATCTACAATGTCACAACCTGTTTTTTCAGAACCTGTTTTATGCTACAACAACACAAATTCGCTAAACATAATACTCCATCCGTCTCGAAATAATTGTCCATATTTCCTTTTTTGGGTGTCTCAAAATAATTGTCCACCTTCTATTTTAGGTAATAAAAAGAGAATTTAGTGGAGGAATATTCTATTTGAGTGGTTGAAATTTGTAGGGGTCCCACTTTTATTAAACTATGTGCTTCTTGTCTCCTGACAATAATTTGAGACGGATGGAGTATCATATATACCCATCAATCGCTAACATAGTTATCTTTTTCTAAAATCGCCAAAGCGGTTCCTAAACCGTTAACGCATGATCATCTACAAAACTATACATAAGCTACCTATCCGCAAATGGTCCAAAACTATACGTATAATCCATTTACGGGAATCCTAGCACATAATGCACATAAAAGACATGCTAATCCATGATATTGTCTACAAACATATCCAAAACGTGTTAAAGTAACATAAATCCACATCTCAAACCCCATTACCCCCACTATCGTCCTCGGTATCTATAGACTCACCGGATGGAGTAGCACCAGATCTCGACCTAACCTCTCGAGTAGCACTAGATCCCGACCCACCTGGTGGAGTAGCACTTGATCCCGGGGCGAACTGTAGTCGCTCCTGCCAACCCGGGAATGACCTCACAAACTGCATGACCTCCTCATCGACTCCTCGGTAGCGAGCTCTCGGTCTGTTTACGCCTGTTTCCCGCGGTGAGGACACGCCCGCTTCATCACGACGTCGGGGCGCAAAGGTCTTCTTCACTCCACCGCCGTAAGACCGACCTACACCAGGGGAATATGACCGCGCTGCTTACCACCAATCACGTGCGCAGAATCGCGGTCGGTCATGCGGGTCCCATCGAAGGTGCTCTCTTCCCGCATCCGCAACATCTCGTTCTGTTTAGTTACAAAAAAACAAGAAAAGTAATATATAAGTCATGATGCATTATATTTCATCAAAATGGGTGACTTTGAAAATACATTATACTTACATATCCAGCCTCAGATAACGGAGACTCAAAGACATCGCCCCTCGTATGGTTCCGACGGTAAAGCTCTATCAAGTCTTCTCCAACCGCCTCCTCGTTCTCGCTGGTCAACTGTTTAGAAATAAAATCAATAACAACACACCCAACACCATGTATATATATAAATAAAATGATTAAATAGTTTCTTACAAAGTTATGGCAAATAGCAGCATACGACTGAGATCCGTGAAGGCTAGAACTCGTGTTCGCCATGCGGTTTTGTCGGTTGACCTCTGATATCTTTTGCTTCTTGGGGTTTGTCCAAAGCTTAACATGCGTATTTTTAATTATAAAAAATATTATATAAATGAATTATTATTATTATTATTATTATTATTATTATTATTACTATTACTATTATTACTATTATTATTATTATTACTATTACTATTACTATTACTATTACTATTACTATTATTACTATTATTACTATTATTATCACTTTATTAGAAACTCAAATGATTTACAAGAAATTAGTGGGGAGCCGCGATACTAGCTGAGCCCCCACTCCTCTAGCTATAGCAAAGCTAATCCTACTAAAGATATGAATAGCAGCACGTGCCCCAATGTCTTGGGTCACGGAGAACTTTCGGATCCGCTTCAGCAAGGTCACCGCATCCTTCTCAAGTTCCCCCAAAGAAGAGAATGAGAAGGGGAGAAACCCATATCCAATATTCGCGCACTTAGCCTCATATTTGGCGTTTACGTTATGCGGCCTGATTCACCGCACTACCCGACACAAAATCAACCATACCAGTTTGCGTCAAGGGCGATGACCCTGTCAGATCGACACAAACATCAATTCCTCCATCCCACGAGTATAGCAAAACATCAGCTGCCCGTAAGGGTCTGTCCCTTTCTCCACTAAGGCCAATATCAACTTCTTTACGAGCCGATATCCCCGACCGAGAACATATATCAACAAGGGTATCACGCACCACGTTATTATTATTATTATTATTATTATTATTATTATTATTATTATTATTATTTAATAATAATAACAATGATAATAATAATAATAATAATAATAATAATAATAACAATGATAATAATAATAATAATAAAAATGATAATGATAATGATAATTATTATTATTATAAAGTGTCGATCCAGCAATTTACCAATGCATCCAATCCTCTTCGAAGTCTTGTTCGCTGGGCTTTCTTTTATCTCCTCAATTTTCTCCACCCACCTTTGCAGTAAAGTTATCTTTTTTGTATCTATATTTGTTGTCATCGTATCGTTTTTGGAGATAATACTCGATACTGTCAACAATATGGTCTCCATTCGGGCCAGCAATGTGTGGGTCGAGAGCAGGTGCGTTGTGGTCTCGGCTTCAGTTCACCGGCCGTGCGGCTTGGTCTCACCGTATCTATACCAAAAAACAAAATTAACAAAAAAATTAATAAAAAATCAAAAACTAAAAACAGTTAACACAAATTAAAAAAAAATTAACACAAATTAACAAATTAACACAAATTAACAAAAAATAAAACATTGAAAAAATTAAAATTAACCTCGGTTGTAATGTGGTACCAACTTGTCGAGAGTAAGAAATGAGAAGAGAAAGAATCAAACAATGAGAGGGTTTGAGGAAAGAATTAAACAATGAGAGGGGTTGAGATGCATCGTGTTTGACAAGTGGTGCTTGCGAGGAAGATTATGGTGGTGGTGAAGTATTAGTGGTGAGAGTAGCAATGGAGGTGGTGGTGAAGTATTAGTGGTGAGAGAGTGGTGGTTTTGTGTTGTTGTTGCCGGTGGTGAGTTGAGAGGGAGAAGACAACCTTGAGAGTTTTTTCAAGTGTGACCAGATCTGCTAATAATTGAGGTTAATATTTGCTTTTCACTTTCCCTCTTCTTTGTCTTCTAGCGACACTTTTTTCGGGGACACGTCCCCGGGGAAAGTGATGGCGGGATAAAGTAAAAGAGAAGAGGGAAAATGAAAATTTACGCCAAAACTTTTTCAAGGGACATGTCCCCTGGAAAAGATTAATTATAAAATTAAAATTATCATTTTAAATAATTAGAATTAATAATAAATTATAAAATTATATAATTAAATTTAACCTAAAAATTATAAAATTAATCTAATTACTTTTAACCTAGGTTGCACGGACACGGCGATACGGCAAAGTCTAAAAATATATGACACGGACACGGCGTGGACACGGTATACGTATCATGTTAAACGAGCGAGTATAGGTGCTATGGTATACGTATCATGTTAAACCACCGAGTATAGGTGCTATGGTATATGTATCATGTTAAACGACCAAGTATAGGTGTTATGGTATACGTATCATGTTAAACGACCAAGTATAGGTGCATTGGTATATTTATCATGTTAAACGACCATTTTGGGGTGTTACAGATTGGTATCAGAGCCTAGGTTATAGAGAACTGGGTATATTTTTTAAACCTAGACTATAACCACTTTTACAAAAACTAAACCCTATGACCGACACATGCCTGCCTGCCAAGCTGATGCCTCACTTATGATCCTATTGAGATCATACTAGATAAGATACATGTTTTATCACTGCTCACCTAGTTTCATTATAGGTTATAATTATTTTCCCTATACATATACTTAGGTATCACAGCACTACACCTTTTCCCTCACATAAAGAGAATAATGGTTCTAATCCTTCAAGACAACCTTTAAAAGTATTGTGACATATTACTAGCGTAACTAAGCTAAGTATTTCAAAATTCATTGAACCTCGGGTGAATATAGACTGATCACCTATATTCAACCAGGACGTGGGACATAGCTGATCACCTATGTCCGGCTCAGAGGTGAATTTTGCAATACTTAGGATAGTTATAATAGCTTTATGTCCAGTGAGAAAATGATAATATTTTAATAAACATGTAACATTTTAATAAGCCACACATTGGCGTTACACTAAAGCCATAATTTGGCGTCACACTATTCCTTAATCACAAGCCACTCACTGGCATTCCCTGATCACAAGCCACTCACTGGCATCACCCTATTCCTAAATCATAAGCCACTCATTGGCATCACCCTATCCCTTAGTCATAAACCACTCACTGGCATCACCCTATCATAAGCCAATCACTGGCGTCACAATATTCCTTAATCATAAACCACTCACTGGCGTCATACTACTTCTTAATCATAAACTTTATAATTCCATATCACAAACGGGTTATGTTATAGTCACTCCTACCCCACACCTTACGCCCCATGGACAAATCAAACAATTCTAGGAGCAACCTTTCAATAGCACCTATGAGAAAATACAATAAACCTTTGGAAAAATCTAGAAGGGCATGATAAAGGACCTATAATCCCACAGAAACTTGAAAACTTTACGCCCTACCTTGAGAATTAAAAACCTAGAAGATCCACCCACCTCTTAAGAATAATAGTGCCTACCTTGTTACCCTCCTACAAACGAAATAAAAGAGTTGCCATACAAACTATTTTCGATTATCCCTCAAACCATTATAATCAAAATACTTCATAGATCACTTCATAAATTATTCTACAAACCAAGTTGCCACCTTACCAATTACACCGTAAATTAAACTACAATTCTACCCATACCTTACCAAAATAAAGCGTTTTAAGTTAATACCTCATGAACAGAAATGACCAATGTTCTCCTTGGTAACTAAGCCTAACCTAGGGATGTATCCAGCACCTCTGCCTAAAACCATAGAAAACAATGAGGTTCACCAACCATTAAACCTTCAACCCTACCCAACTTAGACAACTAAACCTTACTCGTAGCCATGGGTAAATGTTATATCCTGCTACACATTCTTGCTACAATATAGTTTCCAAATTGGAGGATTCCCCTTTAAAATCCAACAATAATACTTTCCAAATCCCTCGTAAAATGAGACAAAATGCTGAAACACTAAAAGTTTCGCAAAACTTCCCTATACACCCCATAATTAAGAACCGGTTTTACAATCTTTTGAAAATGTGTCATTTTTACACATTATCGATTTTGAAATTTGGTCTTAGTCAAACTTGTATAAACATTTAGTCAAAAGAGAAAACAAATGTTTCTTCATCCCTTAAGAATCAACCCATATACTTTAGAACCATTAAACACCAGAAATGGGTACGTTTTGATAAGACCTTGAGAAGTTAGAGGTACCCACACTAACAAAATAGTGAAACCTCATAACATCAAGAATTAGAACTTTCACCCAATGAACCTACCCCAGAAAATCATGGCTCCTCAGATAGAGGATGTGTTGCTGAGATAACACCTAGGTACCCATACCCAAAGAGAAAACCCTAGAACAACCTAGGGAAAATTGAAAACTTGTTTCAAATACCATCACCTCGTTCCCGACACCCTATCGGGTAACGTAAACTGAGATCCGGGACGGATCTCCTGTAAGGTGGGTAGACTATAACAACTCGTAAAATTTTGGATTATTATAATAATATTTATCAAGTCAGAAAAATTTAAATCGGTTATTTTCTAACAATTGTCAATATTTAAATTTAAAAACGAGAGGTCATCTTGTTTCTTTAGAAAAATAATACACCGCACACACGATACTTGTTCACTAAGTATCAGTATAATAAATGTGGAATTTATTATTGTCCAAGTTAAAGCATACATAAGCTTAATCTATTGTTTCAAGAAGTTATTTCGCTTACTGCAGCGCAGTAGCATACCGAAACTAAAAATAAATACTGAGATAAGAGAAAAATACACTTTTTATCAATCACTAATAATTTACGGAAGAAAACGAGAGGTGATCTCGTGAGTTTAGAAAGTCATGGCACCGCATGCATACCGGCACCAAAAGAATAACGGAAAACAGTTATAATCAAATTTTGTTAGGATTTAGTAAATCCAGTATTTAAAGTGTCGGTCACCTCAAGTATATGTAATCGTTAGAAAGCTCGTAGTCGTAGTTATTTTAAGTTAAGTAGTATTTAGTTTTGTATCACCGTGGAGGACGGACGGGTCTTTACCCACTGTATGCCTGATCCACAGCCCGTAGGTGGCGATTTGTGTAAGACTATAAATACTCTCTACCTCCCAAGGTAGAGAGTTGGAGCTCATAATAATACTTTTACTTTCTCTCACTAAGTTCCCAAACCTCTAACTCTTTCTCTCTCTAAAACCTCATCTTATACGCCTAGTTGTGTTTATGGTTTGATGTGTTTGTGAAATCCAATATGTAACAATTGGTATCAAGAGCCATGGTTTGATCATCTCTCTTACATATCCTTGGATTTCTAGTGGTTTTCGAGTTTGAAAAAGTTTAGTGGTTTTTGCATCATTTGGATCATTTCTAGTGTTAAAGTTTGAATTTTGGGTGTACTTTTGTGTTTAGAATCGTTGTAAGTGCTTGGGTTTTGATTTGGTAAGCTTGAATCACTGTGGTTGAGCTTGTTTTGGATTGAAAAGTGTGTTTTTGAAGTTTTTCTTGCTAGCGACTTGGTTCTCGGAGTGTTTTTCATCGTAGCGATTTGCTTTAGTAAAAGGTAGCGAGTTTGATAAGGTTTTAAAATGTACCTTTTTGAGGGGTCATTTAAGCCCTTATTTGATCACTTTTATATCCGTTATTACTTAATATCGTTCCTTTTCACTTTTTAGGTCTGTTGAAGGCAAATTGCTGTAATGGCACTTATTTGGACGAAAAGGCGCGAATATACGAAGAAAATGGCCAAAGTCAAGAAATCGAGACACTCAAGCTGCTGAGGTACGAGGTGACGGCGTCACTGCTTAACTGCGACGCCATCGGAGCATTTTGTGACGGGACAGAAGCCAAATTTGTTATTTTCAAGTGACGATGTCAAGCTTTAAAAGAGTAGGCCGTCGCAACTCAGACGGCCTAGATTTGATCCAGACGGCGTCATAAGCTGAAGAGGACGGCGTCACAAGCACAAGGTGACGCCGTCGCAAGACTAACGTGGCCAAGACGAAACCCTAATGACGGCGACCCGACGGCATCACAAATCATAAGGTGACGCCGTCGCACTTGTAATCTTAAATATAGAACCCGAATTTTTCAGTATTGGTGTGTAGTCTTTTGGAGTAAAAACCTAAACCGAACCAAGGCTGTCTTGTACAGTATTTTAGGGTTCCAAACCCTATCTTACATCAAGATAAGTGTTTTACTTCATTAATTCAATTATGTCTTTGATTATTTGTGTGTATGCTTGCATGTTCTCCATGTCCGGCTAATTTATTTGTGTGTTTGCTTAGGGATTATGAAACTTAATTATTGAATATTGATTGGTTGTCTCTTATCTTAATTGTTAATGATCTAGTAATGCGATAGGTCATTCGTTATGTAGTTAATGCTTGATTAATCTTTGTGAACGTTAAACTATGACACCTAGAGTAGTTGTAGGCTAAACCATACAAAGAGTGCCTTAGAGTTAGAGTGTATAAATCCTAGAGATTTTGTAGACGAGACCCTTTGGTAAGTTCAAAGAGTTAGGGATAAACGCATACCCTACGACCTTAGACACACAACGCGATTAAAAATAAGGACGTGACAATTCAACCATCAATAGGAGATAATTAAGGAGTAATAAAACCTAAGTGAACACATTTTTAAACTATCATACGAGCACACAATAATTAGACATAGACTACATACACCTTAGATTAGATAATTAGATAAGTAGAGTAATCGGTAGAAATACCAACCCCCAAATCCAAACCCCGAGATTCGTACCTTTCCATTTCCTAAAAAACATAAAAAGATAAAAAATAATCTTCCTCAACCCCAACCTTAGCGTAGTAACTTCTCACTAGCATTCCTATTCCCCTAGAGAACGATATCAATACCTGTGGCTTACCCTAATACTACACTACAACGATTAGGTTCACTGCCTAGGGTGTTATAAAACTTGCTCGAAGAAAGGAAGTTCCTTTGACCCCGAACGACGCGTGTAGTGTTATCAAGTTTTTGGCGCCGCTGCCGGGGAATAGAATAGCTAGTTAGTAGTCCACCTCGTTTAGGTTTCTTTGCTTGATTCCTATCAAGTAAAATTTTCTCATTTTTTAGCTTCCTCGTAGTCTATCCCCCTTCTTCGTGACCTTTGTTCGTAACCCCATCACTTTTCATCATGGAAGGTGATAACCATCCACCATTCATCAACCCACCACCAATTGACCCGCCAAGAGCCCGTACTCTTGGTGAATACTCGAGACCAAGCCACCTAGGCTATAGGAACATGATTGAGCTTCCCGACCAAGCCCAAACTACGGCCCTGCGATCCGACACCATCCGGTTGGTGCAAAACGGATGTGCATTCCATGGACTTCGCTCTGAAGATCCAAATCATCATCTAAGGGATTTCCTTAAAATTGTCGATTCCATTGACCTTGATGCTACTACTCGGGAGACCACGCGCCTGCGTCTCTTCCAATTTTCTCTACGGGACCAAGCTAGTAATTGGCTTGAGCGACTTCCCGCCGGCTCCATCTCAAGTTGGGATGATCTCACCTCTCGCTTCCTTGCTGAATTCTTCCCACCGGGGAGAACCACTAAACTTAGGAATGACATCTTGATGTTTCAACAACATCAAGGTGAATCTCTTTACGAAGCATGGGCTCGATTCAAGGACTTACTTCATAAAGTCCCTCATCACGGCATTGATCTTTGGCTCCAAGTCCAACTTTTCTATGATCACGTCAGTCCCTCCCTTCAACGAACCATTGATTATGCCGCCGGAGGAAGGCTAAGTGACCTCACTGATAAAGCGTGTTGGGAAGTCATCGAGGACCTGGCTCAATATGAAGAAGAAGGTTGGGAAATTCCGATAGTTCCGAAAAATGGGCCAACCTCCCAAGCACAAGCAATTATGAATATGGAGGCACAAGTGAATGCGTTAATGGGAGTAACTACCCATGCTTATAAGCCTGTAAACACAGTCAAGGAATTTTTGCTCCCAGGAAAGTCTCGGCAAGATGAATTCGAGGACATAATGTTGACATTTGTCCACAAGCAAGAAAAGGAAATAAAACACCTCGAAGCTCAAATGCGAAAAACTCACAACACCTTCTTAGGACTAGCTGACAACTTCATGCTAAACATCCGTGAAGAAATCGCAAAGAACAATATACCTAAAAAGGTAAAAAAGGTATATGCGATACCGGAACACATTGGAATAATTCCCGAACCCTCTCCATTGAGTGGAACAAACCCCGTCAAAGAATCATATTCTTGCTTGAATTCCTGTCTCAACATTCCATGCATGTCCCCTAGAAACATATTCATTGGAATGGTGTACGTGTTACTTCCCAACTTTCCCAATGTTTGGAAAAGTTCTTTCGGTTTTAAACCTGGGGCAAAGAACCCTCACCTCTAAGACTTCAGAATTTCTGAGAACACGATTGAACGACAATTTGACATATGCATTACTTACCATCGTGGAGATTATTGGTGGATTAGCCAAATTGATCTTAAAATAAAAACTAAAATCTTTGTCAAAAATAGTAACCAGACCTTTGATCCAGGCGGATAAAAAAAAATTGGGCGTGACGCCGTCACATATAAAGTGTGACGCCGTCGCTAAGCCAGATCAGATGGATAAATACATCACCCAGCTCTTTCATTCTTTACCCTACACATTTTTATCCGCCCCACACCACACCAAAATGATTTCCCCACATCAAATTCACCATTTTGCCGCGTCAATCTCCACAAGGTAAGTAATATACGTTGATATTTGTCCATTCAATTGTCCTAATCCATGCTCAATTTTGTTTTTCCCTCTTTTTCAATCCGAAAACCCTAACTAATTTGATCTATTTCGCCTTTGAAATATTGTTAACTAGGCTTAAGATTAGGCGAATAATAGTGTTATCATATGGGGTTAACCTTGCGAGAAGCCTTAACGGCTTAGGGAACAAAACCACCTAGCCATTATGCCATTGTTGCTGCAACAAGGGTGTTTGGGTTAAGGGTTATGGTTAAAAACTTGGACTTTTCCCTCGCAAATATCGGATTCAAAATTAGGTCGAGCTGACGGCATCAGGTGTATCTCGTGACGCCGTCATCATCTGCTAGTGTCATCTTTCACATTGCGAATGTTACTCATTTGCTCTCCACTTATTTGATTTTCTGTTTCAGATGAGCAGAAGGGTGAAGAGAACTAGGGGACAATCTTCTAGCACCCAGGAAAACATTCTTGACACAATCGCTGGGTGGGGAGTATTTGTCGAGGAAGGATGTCAAGCCCGTTACAATGAATTACTCCATCAGACTATTGACTCCGGGGCTGTTTTAGACTGGGCATTTCTCGAGACAAATGATTTGGCTAGGGGATTTTCAAATAGTTTTAGGAGGGACAAGTTCACTGATCCCCAATGGGAAAGGCTGTTCAGGATAAGAGAGCCTGTGTATGGCGAGTTGGTGCGTGAATTTCACGCATCTTATCTGTCGAATGTCAATGCATGTCGGGATAACATTGATTTTTAGGGGATCCGATTTAGGTTAGGAGGGGATTGGAGGGCTATGTCGACACTTGAGATCGGATGGAGGTTGGGATTATATACATCTGAGAATGTTGAGAGTGATGCTTTTAGGACTCAATTTGTAGCTGGAATTACCCATAAGGACGACATGTTGGGTATTCAGTTCTGGAACACGATAGCTGATGGGGAGTACACTACTGGGAGTACCCTCGCTTCACAAATCCAGGATCCAAGGGTCAGGCTCATACATCGCTGCCTCACCTTCTCTATCACAGGACGCCATGCAACGGGTCATCGTGTCACCTTGCCTGACCTATTCTATCTTTACTGCATATTGGCCGAGGGTGCGCACTGCAACATCCCATTCTGGTTGGCCGACTACTTGAGGACTGCTAGCTGAATAAGGATGGAGGATAAGGTATATGGAGGCATGCTTATCACCCGGTTAGCTCGATCTTTGGGTGTATTGGCAGGGGAGGTACCTACGTACCTTAATGCGGTAGCAGCACCAAGGGTCAAGGCTAAATCTCTGAAAGCTATGGATGTCCTCATGGATTATGGTAGGGGTTACGCTTGGTTCCATGCTCAGCCCAACATTCAGGATGGTGAAGACGACGATGATGAGGAGCCTCAGATACCAGCACACCAGCAGGGGGTGAAGCAGGAAGCTCCGTTGACGTCTATCGACAAATGTCCAATGGGGATTGGCAGGCCTACCAGGGAGCATGGATGGGCCGCATGGATACATGGATGGCACAGCAGGACCAGAGGGCTAGCTGGACCTATGACCATACTGTCAGGCAGATGCAACATCTGTCCATGCGTGATCAGCTTGATCCACATCTCCAGATCGATCCTTTCCCAGGGCGGGAGGAGGATTATCCACCCTATGGGTATTTGGGTCATCTTCCCCTGGTTATGACTATCGTTATGGACCCCCTCCCCAGTGACTCATGTATTTGTTTATGGATTGTTTATGGTTAAGTATGGTTGGTTGTTGAAACAATTTTTATTTGGGCATGTAATAATCTAGGGCATCTTAACTTTGTGGTGAACTTTGAACTATGTGATGTTTATGTATATTTGCATGTGGTGTGATTTATCTAGCTTGTGTGATTGGATTGTCTATGTTAGTATCATATATCTTTTATTGATTGCTTATTCTCATGTTTAAATTTGTAAAAATGCTTTATGTTGTTTTTAACCTCGTCTTAATTGCAAATAAAGGTATTTTACATAAAGGATAAGTGTAGGGAGGATTACATACGTTTTCAAAAGAAACGTAAACATGAGAATAGCAATTCATTAAAAGATATATATGTGTGTTTGTTCGAGTCAAATGCTTGTATCGAGTCATAATGGATGTTTTGCATAAATTTTTCCAGATTCTAAAGATGTCAATTTTCCAGAATTTTTTTCAGAAAATCGTAGACCAGTTTTTGTCAGGATAACCTGACGGCGTCAGGGTCGCAACCTGACGACGTCAGGAAGGAGTAAAAACATCAGATTACTTTTTTCTCGTTTTCTGAGCTACTTATAAAATTTTGGAATTTTCCAGGTCTTAATTTTCCAAAAATTCTGTAAACATCCATTCCACAAGCATTATATCCTAGTTTAGTAGAGTCTTATATATTATTACCGCCGATTTTACGCGAAGGTTTCGTTTTTTTTCTTCGATTGTGTAGGTTTTATTTATCAAGAAGAAGAAACAAAAGATTGGAAGGAGCTTTTCACGCATACATTTTTCTTGGAAAGGATTTAACCACCACTTTACACGGATCCTACCGAGCTAATCAGGGAGTATTAGTTTCTTTCGTTTTAATTACCTTCCATTATCATAACTTTGATACTTTCGGGGAACATTGGGGACAATGTTCAGTTTAAGTGTAGGGAGGGAAAATAAAACGGGAACTTTGAAACTATGCTTATCCTTGAATATTTGCTTTGTCCAATTGTAATTGTGTAATAAACCATGAGAAAATGTCGGTTAGGGTAATTTTGGCACCAAATTTGAAATTTTTTATGACATATAGGAGTGGGCCATCAGTCTTAACAAAAGCGTCTCACGGATAGGAAGTTGCATGACTAGCACAAAAACCCTTTACCACCTAAATTCCACCCAAAATGTGAGGATCGCCCTTAGATTAATAGGAATTAAAGCATTCATCTTTAATGCTTAGAGTGTGAACCGGTAGTATAATAGATTCTAGAACTTGTTTTGTGATGCATTCCGAGATCGCTAGTAAGACTACACTTGCGTAGTTAGGAATAACTAAATGATAAGAGGCATTAGGATAACCCTTGTTTGATACCCGTAATATAATTACTTCTTCCACCTCGGTTGAGTAATTCCCCCACACCTTTGCGTTGTACTCATTTTTAGTACACGATACCCTTAGTTAACCCCTCAGAGCCTATCCTTTTCGCGGTTCTCGTGATGTTTCGGTTTTTTCGGAATATCAATGAAGAGCATTGTTTACACCCCACCCCCAAATATACACCAAAATCGCCTTAGCCTACCTTGTATGCACTCACTTTTAGTGCATTATTGTTATCACCCTAAACCCTTAGTTCAATTATCTAGTTGCTTGCATGAGTTGCTAAGTCGAGTCATATCCTTTGTACACAGTTTTGGGACGATTGGGACTCATGGAAAAAAGTTAAAGTTTATGAAATGACTAGAAGTGAACGTTAAATTCCCTTATTTGCGTAATAACATACTCCAAGTGTTTTGATCTTTTCAATTCGGGTCGAATTAGTGTTAGAGTAATAAAAACTCAAGTGTAGGGATGTGCCTATAAATCCCTATCATTTTGATGTTACCGTAGAGGATGGTAGAGTAAAAGTGTATGAAAAAAAAATCGAAAAAAATAGAAAAAGAGAAAAGAAAAAAAAATAGAGTGTTAAAAAAAAACATACGGGCTACCATCCTACATCTATCTTTAAATTTATGTTTGTTTGTTTCAGTTATCTAGAGTTTAGAGTGTCGAGTCTTGGCTTAGCAACGCCATTCTTCGTATGCTTGTAACATAAAGATTTTTGACATGCCACCACTAAATAGCCTATCCCACCAAACCCTTTTGTTTGCCTACCGTAAGCCTAACATTACAACCCTTTAAAGACCTCTTTGATAGTCTTTCCTAGGTGCTTACGCCAAAGCGATGGAGGTTTGATCTAGTCTCAAGCCTATGGTAATCTATGTACTAGGACCGGTTAATGAGTGTTTATCTTCCATTTCCAACTTGTTATATTTCATATACACCGAGAGAGATGTGAGTATCCAAACACCCCATGTGAGGTGCTAGTATGTAATTCCGTGCTTGTTATGACTTTTGCGGGGCTTATATGTGTTGTGGACTGTTTTAAACCAATGCTTCATGACCCTAACTTATAAATTAATTGGCTAAAAGCACATTTGCTTGAGGACAAGCAAATACCAAGTGTAGGGATATTTGATAAGGTTTTAAAATGTACCTTTTTGAGGGGTCATTTAAGCCCTTATTTGATCACTTTTGTATCCGTTATTACTTAATATCGTTCCTTTTCACTTTTTAGGTCTCTTGAAGGCAAATTGTTGTAATGGCACTTATTTGGACGAAAAGGCGCGAATATACGAAGAAAATGGCCAAAGTCAAGAAATCGAGACACTCAAGCTGCTGAGGTACAAGGTAGTACGGCTGTCACTGCTAACTGACGCCGTCGGAGCATTTTGTGACGGGACAGAAGCCAAATTTGTTATTTTCAAGTGACGATGTCAAGCTTTAAAAGAGTAGGCCGTCGCAACTCAGACGGCCTAGATTTGATCCAGACGGCGTCATAAGCTGAAGAGGACGGCGTCACAAGCACAAGGTGACGCCGTCGCAAGACTAACGTGGCCAAGATGAAACCCTAATGACGGCGACCCGGCGGCGTCACAAATCATAAGGTGACGCCGTCGCACTTGTAATCTTAAATATAGAACCCGAATTTTTCAGTATTGGTGTGTAGTCTTTTGGAGTAAAAACCTAAACCAAACCAAGGCTGTCTTGTACAGTATTTTAGGGTTCCAAACCCTATCTTACATCAAGATAAGTGTTTTACTTCATTAATTCAATTATGTCTTTGATTATTTGTGTGCATGCTTGCATGTTCTCCATGTCCGGCTAATTTATTTGTGTGTTTGCTTAGGGATTATGAAACTTAATTATTGAATATTGATTGGTTGTCTCTTATCTTAATTGTTAATGATCTAGTAATGCGATAGGTCATTCGTTATGTAGTTAATGCTTGATTAATCTTTGTGAACGTTAAACTATGACACCTAGAGTAGTTGTAGGCTAAACCATACAAAGAGTGCCTTAGAGTTAGAGTGTATAAATCCTAGAGATTTTGTAGACGAGACCCTTTGGTAAGTTCAAAGAGTTAGGGATAAACGCATACCCTACGACCTTAGACACACAACGCGATTAAAAATAAGGACGTGACAATTCAACCATCAATAGGAGATAATTAAGGAGTAATAAAACCTAAGTGAACACATTTTTAAACTATCATACGAGCACACAATAATTAGACATAGACTACATACACCTTAGATTAGATAATTAGATAAGTAGAGTAATCGGTAGAAATACCAACCCCCAAATCCAAACCCCGAGATTCGTACCTTTCCATTTCCTAAAAAACATAAAAAGATAAAAAATAATCTTCCTCAACCCCAACCTTAGCGTAGTAACTTCTCACTAGCATTCCTATTCCCCTAGAGAACGAGTCTATTTCCCGGTTTAATCATAGAGTTATAAAATCCCGTGTAATCTGTTAACATGTCTACCAACGTACCTACAATCATCTCCACTGTTGCTGAGGATGTTCAAGCAGCTGGTTCAGATACTCTTCCACCCATGCTTGACAGAACTGACTATGACTCTTGGGCTTAACGAATCAGATTGTACTGTCTTGGGAAGGAAAATGGGGTCAACATTCTCAAATCAATTGATGAAGGACCTTATCAGATTGAGACTACAAGAGACATAATTGATACTGCTGCAGATGGAACCATGATCTTTGGATTGGATAGACCAAAGACGTATGATGAGCTCAGTGATAAGGAGAAAAAGAGATTCGATGCTGATATCAGGGCTTCAAACATTATACTTCAGGGTCTTCCAAAAGACATCTACAAGCTTATCAATCACAACACTGAAGCCAAGGCAGTTTGGGATAATGTCAAGATGCTTCTCTCAGGTTCTGAATTAACCAAGGAAGACAGAGAATCACAGCTGTATGATGAATTTGAGCAGTTTAAGATAAAACCAGAAGAGAGTATCTATGAATACTACGTGAGATTCTACAAGATTGTAAATGATATGAGAAATATCAAAATGACCATGCCAAACATTCAGCTGAATTCAAAGTTTGTGAACAACATGAATCCTGAATGGCACAAGTTTGTCACCTCTGTGAAGCTAACCAAAGGATTGAAGAACACAAACTATGAGCAACTATATGCCTTCCTTCTTCAGAATGAGGGACATGCTATGTTTGAAAAAAGGATTCTTGAGCAGTTCAAATCTAAGCAGGGAGAAACTAGTTCGTCAAATGACTTAACAGCCTTCTACACCAATGTTGGTATTACTACCAAAGCTTCTCAAGTCATACCCACGGGTAATGGTAATCACAAACTCATTCCTGATCCGAGGTTCAAGCAGGTTCAAGCAAGCTGATGCTGATGCAGTCATGGGACACTTCATTAATCAACTGGCTCTTATGGTTAAACAAAACTTGACCCTCAGTCCACATACCAACAGTCTTCACACTAACAATGAGATCAGAACTGCATCCAATCTACACAATCATGCTGTTGTCAGAGATGGAAAGGTTATGGAGCAACCACTTCAAGGAAGACGATACGAACAAGGGATGGTTGGAGCAGGTTATGGGAATGCTGGAGTAGGTGGAGGATATGTGGAAAATCAGAATAGGGGAAGGATTGGAAATCAAGGTCAAGCAAAGCCAATTAAGTGTTACAACTGTGGTGGTGAGGGACATATTGCTAGGAACTGCACATCTCCAAAACGTCCACAGAATGCAGAATACTTCAGAGACAAGATGTTGCTTGTGCAAGCTCAGGATAATGGAGCCGCTTTGGATGAAGAGGAGTTGTTGTTTCTTGCTGAGGGCAATGCCCGAACCTATGATGCTGATGTTGATGAACAACCAATTCAGGAGATAGGTCATAATCATCAAAATGCCTTTTAAGTAGCTGACTGTGATGCTTTTGACTCTGACGTCGATGATGAACCTGCTGCCCAAACAATCTTCATGGCTAGCATCTCACCTATGGTCTCTCCAAAGGTCTCTCCACCACAACAAGCTGGTTCATCCAAAGACAAAATCATTTCAGAGGTATTAAAACTATATGATGATGTTGATGAGCAAAAGACGCATAATAAAGTACAATCTCTTGAAACTTATGAATCAGATATTGATGATGAGGGTAATAGCAATACTGTCCCATATGATCAATATGTGAAGCAAAGTGAAAGTGAGGTTGTACCAAGTAATGCATCTTCCGCAGTCAATGATGAATATGTTTTTGATGAATACACTGCATGTGCCCCTGATGATTCTGTTATCTCTGAACTGAATGCTTATAAAGAACAAGTTGCCATTTATGAACAACGTGCTAAGTTTGAGTTAACCACCCGTGAGCAGGAAATGGATGACCAAATGCGTACAATTATTAGAAAAAGTAATTTTAGAGAAGAAGTATTAAAACAAGAGTTAAACTCCTTACAAGAAAAGCTTTCTAAAACTGCTAAGCAAAAACAAGAACTTCAAGAAAATGTTAAAATGATTAAGCAAGAATTCAATGCTAAGGAATCAAAACTTTTGAATGATTTTTCTAATCTAAAAACTTTGAAAAACAAGCTTGAAAATAAGTTGTACGTACAAGGGAATACCATTCAGACTGCTCACTAGATCACTAAGCATAGAGTCTTAAGCGATAAACATAGCATTCCCCTTGTTGAGGAACAAAATCCAGAGGTCATTAAAAATGCTAGAGCTGCTAATAAGGTACTTTATGATGGTAATGAAATCCTTAAGCCTAGGCAGAAACCTAGTTGCGCTGAGTACACTGAGGAAGATAAGAAATCAGATGAAGTCACTAGGGAGAAAATGAATAAGAAGCTAGAAGATCCTGAGTGTAAAATGAATAAGATAACTATAAAACCCCATGATTACACTAAGGAAAATTGGATATCCTTAAACAAGTTTAAGCCTCAGACTCTATTAACCCCTGAACAAGTGTTCTGGAAAAAGGATATGGATATGCAAAAAGCTGAAAACCTTGTTGAAAAGAATCCCCCTTGTAGGAAATTGCCTCAAGCAACTGTGTATCCTCCTAACACACCAATGCACTTAGTTCCTAGATCTATTGCCATTAATAGCAAGACCTTAATCAGCTTGTATGTTGTTTATCAGGTGTTTGTTGATTTTGAGAAAACGTGTAAGAAGAGAATCACACCTACAGGGATAACTGAGGGGAAAGGGGTTTTGAGCAAACTAAAGAATGTTATTTAACTGAGGTCATGCCTTTCTTTAAACAATAAAAAGGTCAATTTGAGAGTCTTCAAAAAGGGATAAATTCAGATATTAAAGAAATGGAAAAGGAATTTGATGCAATGATAGTTGAAGTCAATGATTATGAACAGGAACTCAAATATAATGAAGTTGAAAGGAAGAACTTGCATATCTTAAATGAGAATTTGATTTCGAGTTGTGTTGCTCAAGATGTGTTTTATACTTCTACTAAGCACTCTATTACTGCTTCTCGATTTCATGAATTATCTATTGCATTGAAAGTTTCCCATGATCGTGTCATTGAGCTTGAAAACAAAAACTAAGAACTAAATGAGAAAATTGATCAGGATGATCACGATAATTTGGTAAAACATCTTTCTAAACTAGAAGTTGAACATTTTGATTTGCAACTAAAATATCAACATCTTAAAGAAAATGTCAAAACCTCAAATATCAAGACATCCTCAGATGTTCCAGAGTTTGATGCAGTTTTTCAGATAAACAAACGTGACGAACAGATTAAAGATCATTGTAACACGATCAGAAAGTTGAAAGCCCAAATATCTCAATTAAAGGGTGAAAAGAACAATGTGACTGGCTCCCAAATGCCTCCTCCTTTAGATTCTCAGTATTCTCAAACTTTTCATCTTCAAAACTTAGTTAATGGAAAACGAGAGTTTTCTAGAAGAAAATTAAAAGGTTAAACGACACTTTAAAGAGTTATATGATTCAATGAAAGTCACTCGTGACGAAAACAACGAAAAAATAACGTCTTTACAAAAAGAAATTGAGAATCTGAGGAGTCAGGAAAAAGGGAAGCTGCCACTTGTTTTTAATGAGAATGTTGCATCAAAGTCATCCTCAGACTGCAAATATACTGTGACTGTTAAATACATTCCTCCTCGTCTTAGGAATAATGAACTTGTGTTTCGTAACTACTTCGCTCACCATAATTATAGTCTAGAATGTCTCCGTGAGATTGTGGAAAAGGATTTCATTAATAAACCTCTTGATAGAGAAATTAGGTTTGCTTGCATTCAGGCCAAACGATCTCAGGAGCTGCTAGAATGTTTAATTGGAACATGTCCTAAATCCTTAGGTGCGAAAGGTAAAGCTGTGATGCCTTGTTCTATGCCTAGTGCCAAGCATACAAACCATTCTATTCCCAGTTTTAAGAAACTGAACACTAATGTGCCTTCAAGTAGTTTAGATCCCTGCACATCTAGTTCAGGAATGCAAAAAGTAGATCAACCAACTAATGTTCCCATAATTCCCTCTACAGGAGTAATCAGTGACATTAAAGCAAGCGGGTCAAAGCCTTCAGGCAATACCAAGCAAGATAGGACCTCGCAAGCTAAGAATGTGCATTGAAAGAGAGTAGAAGATCACCCTAGGAATATTAAGTTTGAGTTGAATAAAACGAATCGTGTTGATTCTAGTATTAGCTATAAGTGTACTGTAATTAATTCGAATTCTGCTACTATTCGCAAATCATGTAATGACGACTGCTTGATTTCTGTTACTAATCATGAATGTGGTGTGAATGTTTTATCTAATGCTGTCAAATGCCCTGTTAAAACTGTTAATGCTAAAGGCAAAGGCGAAATAAAGTTAGAAAACAGAGGAAACCCACAGGAAGGAAATTTAGTAATATAGGTTATCAATGGATACCTACTGGGCGTAAGGTTAATGAGTTTTGCCCTAAATTTGTTAAATCAATGCCCACTAGAAAATGGATGCCTACTGGTAGAACTATTCCCTTAAGAAGTGAACATACTTTGAATAGGACAAATATGGACACTAGCACTGCATCTATTTCTAATGATTCCATTGTTTCTATTTCTGATGTGGGTGTTCCAATCACTGTTACTAACCAAGTGGAACCCATTCTTGCATGGGGATCCCAATTATCCAGTTATCCATTCTTGTCTGTGTTCAACTGTAGATCGTTCAAATCGTTCTGTGGTACCTGGACTCAGGCTGTTCCAAGCATATGACTGGTGATCACTCTTGGCTCATGAACTTCGTGAGTAAATTCATCGGGACTGTTAGATTCGGGAACGACCATTTTGGAGCAATTATGGGTTATGGTGACTATGTAGTTGGCAAAAGTGTAATCTCCAGGGTATATTATGTTGAAGGTCTTGGTCATAACTTGTTTTCTGTTGGTCAATTCTGTGATTCTGATCTAGAAGTGGCATTTAGAAAACATACCTGTTTCGTTAGAGAACTCGATGGTGTGGAACTATTAAGAGGAACCCGTGGTTCAAATCTATACACCATCTCTATCGAAGACATGACGAAGTCCTCTCCAATCTGCTTGTTGTCAAAGGCTTCGAAAACAAAGTCATGGTTATGGCATCATCGTCTCAATCACTTGAACTTCGGCACCATTAATAACCTTTCCAGAGGCTTACCCAGATTAAAATATGAAAAGATCATCTTTGCTCAGCTTGCCAATTGGAAAAAAGCACGAAATATGCCCACAAACCAAAACCCACAAACTCAGTAATGGAAGTTCTTCATACCCTTCATATGGATCTGTGCGGACCAATGAGAGTGCAAACGATAAATGGGAAGAAATAAATTCTAGTCATTGTTGATGACTACTCTCGATTTACTTGGGTAAAGTTTTTGAGGACAAAGGATGAAACTCCAGATGTCATCATCAAACTTATCAAACAGCTTCAGGTTCGACTCAACAATACTGTTAGAATTGTTCGAACAGACAATGGCACATAGTTTGTTAACAAAGACTTAATTCAGTTTTATGAAAGTGTTGGGATCAGTCATCAAAGAAGTGTTCCACGAACTCCTCAACAGAACGGTGTAGTTGAAAGACGAAATCGAACTCTTGTGGAAGCCGCAAGAACAATGCTAATTTATTCAAAGGTTCCAATGTTTCTATGGGCTGAAGCCATTGCCACTGCTTGCTACACCAAAAATCGTTCCCTTATACATTCCTCTCATGGAAAAACTCCATATGAACTTGTCCATAAACGAAAACCTGATCTCTCCTACCTTCGTGTGTTTGGTGCTTTGTGCTACCCAACGAATGACGGTCAAGATTTAGGTAAATTAAGAGCTAAGACGGACATTGGAGTTTTTGTAGGTTATGCATCTAACAAGAAGGGTTACCGAATCTACAACAAAAGAACTCGAGATATCATGGAAACTACTCACGTCACGTTCGATGAGCTATCCGAGCAAATGGCTCTAGGATAATCCAGTTCTGGACCCGCATCTCAACCTTCATCAAGTAGTCCTATCGGTTCCACTCTTGTTTCAAATCCCTTACCAGCAACTCCTTATGTACCTCCTTCAGAAGATGATTTGAAGAAATTATTTGATCATATGTTTGATGAACACTATGAGCCAAGGGCTAATGATCTGTCAATTCCATCAACAAAGGCTACTCCTATCTCTGTCAATGAAGTTAACCCTTCAGTTTCCATGTCACTAAGTCAAGAAGCGCCTTCTGCTGATCACTCGGTCTCATCATCAATACCTCAATCATCAAGTGTACACAATGGAAATGTTACTGCAGTTACTGATGATGAAAATCCTTTTGCTCCTCCAGAAGATGAACCCTTTGAAAATATATTTGCTCCTGAATCATCGTCAGAACCATCTTCATCAGGAGAAATTGACTCTGCTACTTCTGTTCCTCAACAATCACCACATGAACACCTTAGAAAATGGACACATGATCATCCATTGGACAACATCATTGGAAACCCTTCTCGTCCAGTATCCACACGAAAACAACTTGCAACCGATGCTTTATGGTGCTTTTTCAACTCCATACTCTCTAAGGTCGAACCAAAAGATGTTAAAACTGCCATGAATGAAGACAGCTGGTTCAATGCCATGCAAGAAGAAATTCATGAGTTTGATCGACTAGATGTATGGGAATTAGTACCTGCTCCAGATTGTGCTATGATCATTGCTCTAAAGTGGATCTTCAAAGTGAAACTTGATGAGCATGGTGGTGTTTTAAAGAACAAGGCTCGATTGGTTGCAAAAGGATACCGTCAAGAGGAGGGTATTGACTTTGAAGAATCATTTGCCCTTGTTGCTCGTATCGAGGCAATCAGGATCTTCTTGGCTAATGCTGCAAGTAAGAACATGGTAGTTTATCAGATGGATGTAAAGACGGCTTTTTCTTAACGGAGATCTTAAAAAAGTCGTATACGTCAGCCAACCTGAAGTGTTTGTGAATCCAGAGCATCCTACACACGTCTATCGTTTGAAGAAGGCACTTTACGGTTTGAATCAAGCTCCAAGGGCATGGTATGATACGCTATCAAAGTTTCTTCTATCTACTGGATTCAGCAAAGGAGCAGTTGATCCGACATTGTTCACCAGAAAGTCAGGCAAACATTTAATTCACGTTCAAATATATGTTGATGATATTATTTTTGCCTCGACCGACCCCAATGAATGTGATCGTTTCTCAAATGAAATGGGTTCCAAATTTCAAATGTCAATGATGGGACAAATGTCATTTTTCTTGGGATTACAAATTTCACAAAGTCCCGGAGGCATTTTTATAAATCAATCTAAATATGCAAATGAGATTTTAAAGAAATTTGGATTTGATTCTAGTGACCCTGTTGACACTCCCATGATTGAGCGTACTAAACTGGATGAGGACCACTCAGGGATCATGGTAGACCAAACAAAATATCGTAGTATGATCGGATCCTTGATGTATCTCACAGCCAGTAGACCAGATATTTTATTCGTTGTATGCATGTGTGTTAGATATCAGGCCAAGCCTACTAAAAAGCACCTTGAAGCGGTTAAAAGGGTCTTTCGGTATCTCCAAGGAACCATTAACATGGGTCTTTGGTATCCGAAGGACACTGGTATGTCACTAACAGCCTATGCAGATCTGATCATGCAGGTGTCAAGATACACGTCGAAGTGCGTCTGGAGGTGCTCAGTTTTTGGGTGATAAGCTTGTGAGCTGGTCTTCAAAGAAACAAATGAGTACTTCTATTTCCTCTACAGAGGCTGAATACATAGCCATGTCATCCTGTTGTGCTCAAATCCTATGGATGAGATCCCAATTATCTGATTATGGCTTTGTATTTAACAAAATCCCTCTGTACTGTGATAATAAAAGTGCTATTGCTCTCATGTGCAACAACGTTCAACACTCAAGAGCGAAGCACATCAACATTCGACATCATTTCATCAGGGAGCAAGTAGAAAACGGTGTGGTGGAACTCTATTTTGTGAGGACAGAATATCAATTAGCATACATCTTCATTAAAGCTCTTCCTAGAGAACGTTTTGAGTTTATCCTCCCACGACTTGGTCTAAAGAGTCTACAACCGGAAACAATCAAACGTCTTCAAGAGGAAGACGAGGAGTAAAGGTCTTTCTTCATCCATATCTTGTAAATATTTATTCGAAAAGCAAAATACAAAATTTCAAAACCTTCAAAAAGCAAACAGAAAAAATATAAAACTTTCAAAAAAATCCATAAAAATTTGAAAAATCTTGAAAAATTTCAAAAAAAAAAAAATATTGTCATTTTGTCATGTTTTTCTCGATTCGAAAATATCTATGGTCTTTGTGATGTCATTCAAAGAATGACACGGGTCTTTAGATATTGTTCGAATGTTCTTAAAAAAAATCAAAAAATCAAAAAATATTTTTGGGAGAAAGTGAAACTATGGTTTATTGTCATTTCAGGCAGTAACCCGCTTTTTAAAGAAAGAACAGAGCCATGCTTTAAGGTATGTTTCAAATTTCATGCTCTGATTCTAAAAATTCTTTCACAAATATTTTTCCTTCTATAAATTCTTCTGAAAAATATTTGCTATCTAATGAAAACAATGTTAAACAAAATAACTCGAACTAAATTTTTGAAATTCACTTGGACTTGACAACGGTCAAAATCTCGATCTCGCAATCAACAACTTATGTCATTGATTGAGGGGGAGAATGATTTCAATTAAAAGGTTATTTGTCATGTTTTCAAAAGATATTCATGCATGTTATTGGAGTTTAAAGTCTCATAAGTGATCCTTATCGGTTAAATGTTTTCATAAGCAAGTCATAATTCTCATTAAAAGTTCTCAAAAACAATTTAAATCTATAGAGATCACAAATCTCAAATATTTGAAAATTGTGATCGGGGGAGAATTTGTGATTTAAATTGGATTTAAACTGATGATTCGATAAATGGTTTCACAAGTGTTTTGCAAGCTTTCCTCCCTTCATGTGCCAAATGATTTCAAATTTTCCATGCACATGTTGAGGGGGAACATCTTTTTTAAACCACAAAGAATGGAAACGTGATTGATTTGTATCTAAGTGCAGGTTCCTTCTAATATGTGCAAAACTCTTTCAAACCTCGAGGCACATATTGAGGGGGAGCAAATTTATGAAAACCTCATCCTTCCCCAATATGCTTTATCTACTTGATTTGATCAGGGAAGTGATGTTGATATCTTTTAGAAAATGGTAATCAAAGAAGTTAATTCTTCCTCTTGCCTCCGTGTGCCAAAATGATTTCAAAGACATGAAGCACATGTTGAGGGGGAGCTCTGTTTCTAAAAATATCAAAAAATAATTCAGGTACAAAATGCTTTGATAATATATCACAAGTATCTGAATTGATTTTCAAATGGTTTTCAAGTGGTTCCAATGGCAGATGAACAATACCAAATAGACCGACCAAATTTACTTTATGTATGGTGATATAAGGATGATAAGGTTAGGTATTTGTTCCCATGATCCACCAGAACCGGAGGGATCTACCCAGGGACAATCCACTAGATAGTGTAGAAGTCCTTAGGTTTGATGAAAAAAGGAGAAAAGTGAGATATGGGAAGAGTGCGGACTGAGACTGAGCTAGTACTGGAATAAACCCAACAAGGTTCTAGTTATGAAGTCTCGGTAAGCACTGAAGGGGTTGAAGAATGAAAAAGAATTGAATATGAAAAAGGGTGAAAAGAAATAGCCCTCCATTTATTCAACCTTAGGGCAGAAACCGGGTTCAATTCATATGCTACTGGTGGTTACCAAGGTAACATCGGTATTGAAGACAAGACGTCATGGACCCAGTGATGCACTGCACTACAACTTTCCAAGCTACCCAAGTTCCTCTTAAAAGGGCTTGTTTCATTCTCACGGGGAACCTACATAATCTATCAACTTTCTCTTAGAGTTTGTTGATATTGAAGAAGGAGACCCTCTCCCTAGTCTCCGGCATAGGAACCAAATATGCACAATTGAGTCTAGAGCCACGAGATCATCAAATAAATCTCTTTAGGACACTATCATTGATGTATCTCTGTTTCACACAATGTGGAAAGAGAAATTATATCTTATGAGTCCTACGCATTATCCTTGTGGTATTGCCAGAACATCTGAGTGATATGCAAACATATTCACAATGAAGATGGAAAGCCTTCTGGAGCCAACATCAAACAAGCTCCTGGTGGGTAGCATGTGAGATCTATCCAATAGATCAACCATGTGACAACTGAACAAAAACAATGGGGAGAGTCATAATTATGACTCAATCCTGGTTCAGGTTATGGATTGACGGATACCTTTGAAAAACCGGTCATTGTGCTTTAAAACTCTTTTCTTTAGCACATCAACTGTGTACTCATATTTCAAAACAAAAGGTGTTTATGATTGATAAATTGATTTTCATTAAAACCTTCGTTGTATTGAAAAACAATTTCTATTGAGCGATACACGATTGTTTTTCAAATCTCTTTTCATCAATCAGTGAATCTCAATTCGCTGGTTCACTCACTCCGTGTTGTCTTCTTTGAGACGTTCCGGTTTGAGAACAGCTAGATCAGCTGCGTAACCCTGTCAAGGAAATTCTTCGGAATTATACCTGATCACAGGCAGTACTTGTACTGATCAACGGGGAACCGTGGGCCGTGTACCTCAATTCAACGAAAGTGATCAAAGACACTTTCGTGCGCTTTATTGCTAACTGTTGTATGCAGGTACACCCGACGTTTGAAGCTGATCAGAATGAAGCGGTCAATCCATAGCTGCATGCTCACACATCACATTCATTTCAAAATAAATCATGATTAGTGCATCAATGACTCTGATATTCTCACTCCATGCTTCTGCTACGCTGCTGCCAATATCATGAATCAACGAAAGCTTCCGCTACTCTGATGAGAAGAAATCATGATCCAAAATGTGAGCATGTCGGTCCAAATGTCACAACATCACATAATACCAACACCACAATGGATGAGTCAGAGATTTATGATAGCTGATGATCTCAAAACTGGCTCAAAACTCATTATCACGTAGATCAGTAAAAGACCTCCACATGATTTATCCAAACATGCTGAACATGAAGAATCAAAGACTACGAGCTACTGAGCAAAGAATTTAATCAAGAATCCAAGGACATTCTAATGTAATATCTGTTCGTATTCGTTGTAATTTGAGGTGACCTCCCCTAGGGGGAGATTGTTAGGATTTAGTAAATCCAATAATTAAAGTGTCGGTCACCTCAAGTATATGTAATCGTTAGAAAGCTCGTAGTCGTAGTTATTTTAAGTTAAGTAGTATTTAGTTTTGTATCACCGTGGAGGACGGACGGGTCTTTACCCACTGTATGCCTAATCCACAGCCCGTAGGTGGCGATTTGTGTAAGACTATAAATACTCTCTACCTCCCAAGGTAGAGAGTTGGAGCTCATAATAATACTTTTACTTTCTCTCACTAAGTTCCCAAACGTCTAACTCTTTCTCTCTCTAAAACCTCATCTTATACGCCTAGTTGTGTTTATGGTTTGATGTGTTTCTGAAATCTAATATGTAACAAATTTCAACGTAATAAGAATGTCATATTATTACGTTTAAGAAATCGTTTCCGAAAATATAATTTCTATATTTTTCGGGTACCGGGAAGGTACGTTTACTCGAGGATTCGACAAAATACGGGGTGCAATCTATCCTGTGTATAATAATAAAACAAAATAAAATACTATCCAACTATACTCCCAACGTCCCACCCCTTTTATTTTTCTTTCTTCTTCATCTTTCTCTTTTGCGCCTCTTCCAAAAACCAGGAACCAAAAAGAGTTTTGATTGCCTTCCTCTTCAGTCAACCATGATCCATTACCACCAATTCTCAGCCACCTAATCTACCCTAGACTATCACAAGGATACACTAGCGCGGCTATGAATGGAGATGGAAGCCAAGTAAAGTGTCACGCTGGAATCAAGAAGAGAAAGTGGATTCAAGACCTTCCCGTTGTACATTTATAAGAAAAGTTGGCTTTCAGTCGAGTCTCCACCCATTCCTAAATAAATTAAAAAATTAGGGTTCTTAATAATTAGGGTTTCTTGAATCAAGGGGTTTTTCGAAATTGATAAGGGGGGTTTGTTCTTGGATGCGTAAGGAAGCTATCCCCAAGTTGTCAATTGAACCAGTTCATTCTGAATCTCTTACAATCGGCTCTTTGGTGTTCGGTGGTCATAACCATACGCCTCTTTTCTTGATTTCGTTGTAAGCATCATTTTCTTGTTAATCTAAATTCATTTTGTTGTAATTTCGGGTACAAAGAAAATAAATTATTGTGGTTGTTATTATTTTATGGTCGAATATTACACATGAAATGATTTCATTGAAGTTGTTAATTGGTCGGACTAATAATGATAATAGCAAAATATTGTTGATGTCGTACAAAATATGAGATTGTTGTTGTTGCGAACTAGTGGTAAAAAAAACAAACATAAATCTTTACTCGAAAAAAATGAAATATGACATGGTTTTGATAATTTAGTGTGGAAATGTTATAGGGCTCACACAATTTAAAATATGGTATTGGCTTATCATATTCTCAGCTCATATCCGAGTTTGCTCGAAATCATATTCGGCACACATGCCTCGCCTTATTTCCGTTATCTATTTATTCATAAGCTCATTAGTGTTTAGAGTTGACCGAGAATAAAACACCTCGAGGGTGTTGTTTTACTTTATTGTATTCGTCTTAGTATCTAATTTGTAAAATCCAGCTTAAGTTTTGGCTTATTGATACATTCGGTGTCGGCATATGTTGTTAAAACTTGCACAGCTTCTTTAAATTTCAAATTCCTCTCCCCTACTTATCTGTGATTATCACAGCTGAGGTAGAAACCCCTCTTGGAGGTGCTTGTTTTGCCTTGTTTGCGTTGGATTCACATAACCCTTAGACCCATAAGTGTGTGATAATGTCGAGTCATTTACTCAAATCAGGTAGTACCCGATTAACACGAATCAGGTGTTGGTTCCTTGCTATTAATCTTCTGTCATTGTGCTTGTGTTTTGAGGATACTTCACGTGTCAGTCTATGTCCAAACCACTAAAAATCTCCTGAGGCTGTTTTGTTATGAATTGTACTTGGGCCTCAAGCCCATATTCCATTGAGGGTCTAATTGGTTTGTTCGAGATGGGTTAGCAGCTGGGCTACGTGGCCCAGTACCGTGAAGAGCCCATTTAGTGTCGATCAGTCCCTAAGGTAGACGCGAGTACTTCTCGACTCATCCGACTATCATTTCCGCGACATAATTCCCTTCTTGACTCATTCAAGTCAACACAACTAGTACTATATATACATAAAAGATTTTAGCAATACACCTCGAAATCTATACTCCATATCTTCCACACTACAACAAAATTTTAGTCACAAATCAATATAAACATTTAAGCAAAAATTTGAAAATATGATTGTTTAAATAAATGAGTATTTTGTAATAATTATAAACGAAAGCTAAATATTTTCATACTCCTAAACCAAGTATTTGGAAAATACAAACTTTTAGTCAATTACTTACAATACAAAATTTGATTATTTAAACTTGATAAAATTCACCTTTATAAAACTTTAACAATAGTCACCTCGGACAAAAAGGTTATACATCCGGGTCACGGCCCAAATTTTCTACAAATGTAATATATACTTTCCATAACAATTTGAAATAATTATATCGACACTTACTTCATTTTGTAAGAACAAGCTTGATCATTTTGCTTAACCATTCTTTTAAAGTGTGTTCATTTATAAAAATGACACATGAAATGTATTTGGAAATTTACTAATGTATACAAGTTATATGGTACATAAATCTTTTAGTAGCAACATAAATATAGATATAAATATATATACTTTCTTCATTCATGATATCCAATTAATCCAATAATGTCTCATAACAAATGTACATACTTTTCGTACATCGTCATCCGGTTATCAACAAACCGAAGTCTTGTTCATCCTTGATATCTCTTCTGCGTGTACCCTTCCAAGTATTATCATTAGTCATCATTAAACCAAAGTCGAAATTCCTTCTTTGAGATTTCCTTCCATGTCGTACCCTCATAAGCCGAAATCCATCAAAATATTTGTAAATCATTTTAAGATAAATGATATCACATAAGCAACAACAACAACAACAAAAACATTTAAAAATTTATAAAGTTAGTTAAACTTTATCGAGTCTTAAACATAAAGACTAAATATGCCGTACTTAATTAGGTTGCGTGTCGGAGCCGTGCACTATCACTCCTTGATTTAATTCCCTTTAGACTTCTAATTGCCAAGGTGAGTGTCATAGCCCCTACTTTTAATCTGTTTTACACTTGTTTTGGGGGAAGATACATGCTCATTTTACTTAAATGATTAAATTACCAAAATTGTGCATTCCATGCATACTATGCTTTTACATGTTTAGAGTTTTCATCATACATAGATGTTTTATGGACCATACCAAAATGTTTGACCTAGAATATTGCGCAGCTTAGCCTAAGACTTTAGATCCAAAATTGCCCTTTTCATGAACCGTCAATTCCTGCCGGGAAGCGCGAATGTTATAAATAGATCTATTGGGGGTGACTTCCCTGTTTGGTTGACCCTGCTTGGGTCAAGGCGAAACATATAGCATGTCGGGACCGAGTGTATTGGGATAAACACTCGCCATGGGCTCCTTATTTGTATGACTTCCTTGTGCATACAGAAACTGTCGTAGCTTCGTTTGCATGAGCTTAGTGCTAGCGTAGTAAATTTAAAATATATGGCATTATATTCTTTGTAATGTGCATATACTCTTTTTATGGTCCACTAATGAAATTCTTTTATGAAATGTAATCATAAATTTTATGACATTACGCAAGACATAATGATCATCAAAAACCAAATGTGAAATGATATACTGAAGTACCTTTTAAATAAACCTATGAACTCACCAGCGTAAGCTGGCCCCTTTTAACATGTATTTTCAAGTTTTGAAGTGATAGCTTATCTTCGGAGGTGTTAGGTCACTAGATTTACAACACAAGCTTCAATGAAAGAGATAGAGGCGGTTGAAGACGTTAAACACACACACATACGAACATAATAATACGGTTAGGCGTAAAGTGTAAAGAGAGTGAATAAAATGAACAACCAACCCTCAAGTGAGGGTTATACAAGAGTATTTATAGGCAAGGAGCTAGGGCAACACTCCCACTCCTTCCCTTTTCCTTATTGGACATGGGCCTAAGCTTATGGGCCTTCTACATAAGCTAGACCTTAAACAAACATAAAGGCCATAATAAGCTACCTATTACATATGAGTAACTAACACTTGAATAAAGGTTTAGGAGTGATTCCAACAATCTCCCCCTCAAGTGTTGGTGATGAAAAACGGTGAAGGCGTTGATGTAATAGTAGCTTTGACGTCTTCAGACATTCTTCTTTCTTGTGAGAAGAATTGCCTGGATTCGAACCATCTCCCCAGTGTAGCGAGATAGTTTTCTTTGAACAGTTATGCTTGGACGTCATCTTTAACTTTGTTCTTTGATCATTGTTCTTTGTGATGAAAGTGATAGTATGTTGTTATGCATCAAGTCTGCTCAGGCTGCTTCGCTGCTCCAGTGTCTCTACATCATTCTTCAACATGCTCATATGCTCTTTTGACGTTGGAATTCAAGTCTGATGAAGTTCTTTTAGTCTTTAACTTTGTAGATTCTTTGATTTGACGAAGAATCATTCTGACTGTTGTGTTGCTTTTGGATAGAACTTCCATTAGTGATGATGTTGGCGTGAGCATGAGAAGAATCTGCACGATCATTCCGCTCAGAGCTTCCATAAGAAGAAAACATAAAAACGGTTAGTAATAAGCGGATTCCGGCACTTACAAGTTTGAACTTCGAGAGTGTTAACAACATAGTGTGAAAACACAGCTCTAATTCTTACAAAGGCCGTTTCTGAATCGGAGTCCCACAAGTGAGATAACACGATGTACCGAAGTACACCTACGATTCAGATGAGTCGCTGAGGTACACCGAAGCATCACCTCACGACTGTAGACCGTTTGAGACCACTAAGCGTAATCCACGGGGAGTTGCCGAAGCGACCTGCTGTCAGGGCTATTTGATGTTGACCCTGGCAGGACTTTCCATTCAATCACTGAGGATCACAAATGTGAACCTCTCATAAATGTTCTCGGCAGATTGCTAAGATCTGTGAAGGACTCGATAATGTACCACTGAAATTCTTATTGTTGAATATCAAGTGATGAAATGTCAAGTGTACCTAAGAGATCTTTTGATGAATCTCGTGGCTCTAGACTAAATAGTGCATTTTGGTTTTCCTGAGCGGAGACTAGGGAGAGGGTCTCCTTCTTCAATACCAGCAATCTCTAAGAGAAAGCCGATAGTTTACGTAGGGTTCCTTGTGAGAATGAAACAAGCTACTGTTGAGAGAAACTTGAGTGGTTAAGAAGGTTTATTGCATGCGTCACTGGGTCCATGACGACTTTTAATCTTCAATACCGGTGTCATCTAGTGACAACCAGTAGCATATGAATTGAACCCGGTGTCTGTCCTAAGTTGAATAATCTGGAGGGCTATTTCTTTTCACCCTTTTCTTTGCATTTCTTTTTAATTCTTCAACTCCTTCTTTCTCCGATTCTCATTCTCTCCTTTTTACAATCATACCTAAGGACTTCTAAATTCTAACTATTGGTAGTGTCCTTCGGTAGATCCCTCCGGCTCTGGCGGATCATAGGATGGTTATTCCTAACCTTAATCACCTTATAACTCCATTGCCATAAAACGATTTTCAAGAAAATCTCTCAAGGGGTTTGTAGATGAAAACATGTTTGAACCACTATGAGAGTTTTATCTTTTAGCAGAAATACTCCCCTCCACATGTGCTTTAGAGTTTTGACGGAAATCTGCACAGTGAGGAAAGAGCGCGCACTTTTGAATTGATCGACTCGGATAGACATTCCCCTGCGAGACACGGTTACGTGGCATAGTTAAAGAGTTGCATTATCAGCTTTTAGGTGACAACTAACTCTAATAACTATCTTGAAGGTGTGGACAACCCCGAAAGGTTGTCAAACCCGTCAAGGTTCATGTCTACCAAGAGTTTCTTGGATGGTACATTCTAATCGGACAAGTCCTTTGCGAGACACGTTTACATCACTAGCGAACTAGCTTGAAATTATTACTCGTCCCAGACAAGTCTTTTCGAGTTACTGACGGTTAAGATCTCGTCAATTCTTGGGTTAAAGTCTTTTCACACAAGAGTTCATATAGCAAAACACAACATATTTCTTATCACGTATTTTTCTCCCCCTAAAAAATGGCATATAAAATGTTGTTTTTGAGAAGTTGAGAATAAATATGACCATTGCGAGTGTTGCGGGAAGAATGACCACTGAGAACAATTAGTTGAACAAAGATTTTAGTCAAGTACTCCCCCTCAACGAGTGATATAAACGATTGAGGTTTTTGAAAATCATAAGGGAAAGTACTTGTTCTTTTGAGCAAAACCTTGAAAAGTGAAAGGTTTGATAGGTTTTACTCAAAAGTAAGAAGCTTTCGCTCATTTTATAAGGATTGTGGCACTGAAGCGTACCACAGGGTCCTTTATTTACAAGTATGGCTTGTATTGTAGGACCTTAGATATATCAACCTTATCACAAACCCACTTAACAAACACAAGTATCACCACGTGAAACCACGCTACGCGTAGAACACGTTCAACCCAAACACAAACATAAGGCGTACAAGATGAAGAAGAAAAGATAAGAAAGATGGTGACTTGATGTTTATAAAACCGTGTATGTTGTGAGAGAGAGATGAACACAATAAGTTGTATTGCTCCAAAGAAAACACACACACACACACTCAAGCACCATAAGGGATTACTTACAACATTTACTACAAATATAGAAATCAAATAAAGAAAGGTCTTCATAAGCTCTTCAAGTGCAGAGGATGATGAAAGTTTACGCTCTTAGTCTTCTTCTGGTACCTTGACTTGAGAACCATTTTCTTCACTTGTGGGCAAATGATGTAATATGCATAAATTGGATTAACTTCCCCCCAATTCATGCCGCATGTCTTTAGCAGCTTCTCCATACACTCCTTTTTGGCGAAGTTTCTGAATCAGCTTCCCCCCAAACTGACAACCGTCTTTAGCAGATTCGAAACTTTGATGTAGTGAACATTTCCTCTAACTTTTGACGTTTTCAGTACGCAGCGGAATTTGTAGATGAGCAGTAAACCACACAAGGTAAATCTGACTTATTGCGGAAAATCCGTTCGGGGGTAACATGCAAGAAATCAACAAGATCTTCTCACATATATAGATGCTTCACACCAAACAAACCACGAAAGACGAAATGAAACGACTTCCCCCCGAATGTTGCGGTCTATCGGAATAGTAGTTACCAGTGAATCTGCAATTACTCGATAAAATGACCGTGTGTGAGGCATCACAACATCATATTTAGGTAACTTCACGCACGATAACTCTGTGAAAGTGAGACGATAACACCAAAGTGAGACGTTTAGACCACAGATCGTCTCATTTCTTCCCCCTGATTGAAGAAATTCATGAAAGGAGAGGGTTTTCGCAAAAAAATACAAAAACAACAAAGGAAGCAGACACCACCTATACTCTCTTCCCCCTGATGTTTTCAATGAATCAGAATCATACACCACGTATGTTGATGAAATTGGAGACATCGAAACCATGTATGTTCAATTAATCGAACAAGTGTGAAGTACCATAAATATCTCGCGAGAATCAATTGCTGATAAAACTTCTCTACTCGTGTATACTCTTCTCAGCTAACTCTTTACCGATCCCATTATCATTCTGACGGCTTTTTGTAGTGACTACTGATGGAGAGAACCCAATATGACGAACTTGAGACTGAAGTAGTATAACCCGAAATTGTGACTTAAACTTGCACTATTGTCAGACGAAGAACCCTTTTTCTTAACTCCATCGAAAAAAGGTAAACTTAAAGTTTCTCAAATTATCCACACCTTAGTGTGACACTTGAGCACAACAATGTAACTCCTTAAAAGTGATAATTATAAGCTGTGAGCACAACAACGTAACTCCTTACATCAGGTTCAACTAGATAACTTAAGTCTTTGTCATTCGTACCAGTTAAAACTCGAACAAGGATCTCGAAGAATCATTCATCCAACCAACCCCGATATCTTTAGATACTAAGTACACGTATCTGTGAAATCCCACTTCAACCTCAAATAAATAATAAAGAATTAACTCCGTAATCACATCTTGCGGTTAAACGCTCAAAACTAGCCTTCATTAACGTTTTAAGTGAACTATGATAATGGTTTCCCGATCTTGTCAAAAAATTGTATGCTCGTGAAAATACCAAAATACCACACCTTTTACCGAATATAATACCAAGAAATTAACAAAATGTATAAAGAATACATTTGATAATGAATTTTCATCCCAATGATATATAATTCGGATCAGTGAATTCAGCCCATAACAAATATTAACTTACAAAAGAAAACCGTAGCCATTTATGTAGCTCACGTTTTGTGTGTTTCAATTGTTTAGCCCAACACCTTAATATCATCACAGTCCAATAGCAAATCAAAAGAGTAGGTTTAGGGCCCAAATGAAATCCAATAACCAGATTCATGCAATCAGTTACTAGTATAAGAGACTACCAAACCCTATTTTTTTCTAACATTTGTTTTCCCTAATATCACATACCACATATGCGCCCCCATTTCTCTCATCACAAAAAAAAACGCAACCAACATCTTAATCCAATTTCTAAACCGTGACCCCCATAACAACTTAGAACAGTTACCATCTCTCTCATCTCAATCAATCTCTTCAAACCGATCATAGGTAAATACACCATGAATCAATAACTCATCTCAATCAATCATCAATCAATACCGAATACACCCAATTAGACTATCACATGAAAAACCTATCCGTACCTATTAATTCCGATTTTAGTACCATACGAATCAAGAATCTAATTGACAAGCTTCAAGATCCAACGGGTCTCAGGTAGGTTTATTTTCTTGTGTTTTCGTGTAATGAACGAACCAAGAGAAGAGAGGGTAACGAAATTGTTATCTTCCTTGTTCTTATGTTTCAGATATTAAATGAAGCTATGCTTCAATATTACTGATCGATGATGATTTATAAGTCGTGTGTCGGACCTTGATTTTTTTTCATGATGTAACATGAAGTAACACGCTTAGATCAGAGATCAATAAATGTTTACATTTTTTCAGAAATCAAGGTTTAGGATTTGGAGTTGTTGATTGATATGAGATTAGGTTAGAGTGGTGGTTGTTGGTTTAGGATCGAATATGTCAATTAGTTGGTTTTTCTTGGACTGAAGATGGGTTTTGGACAGAGGTCACATGACTATGTTAATTTGGTATTTGGTATTTGTGGTGGTCGAGTCTGTTTGAATCTTCTTCATCACTTCTTCTGTCAATCTTACGCGTAACTTAAAGAAAAAGTTAGGCGTAACAAATCTTACGCGTAAGACCTTATGCGTAAACATCCCTTACGCGTAAACATCCCTTACGCGTAAACATGGTCTTATGCATAAACTTGGTCTTACGCATAAAGCTTATGCGTAAGCATAGGCTTACACGTAAAAACCTTACGCGTAACTGTTCCTACGCATAACTTCACAGTTATGCGTAAATATCTCTGAAGATGGCACCTTAGGCGTAAAAATAGGGTTTTGACCCTTTGTTGACTTTTTCCGGCGAGTTTTCCGACCAAAAGTTCCGTCCAGATTCATTTGACCAAGAAACAGAGACATAAAGATATCAGACTTTTACCTTTTTGACTGAATATTGACCAGAGACCACACAGCTTCAACGAGATGGACAAAATATTATATGAGTAAAAATGAGTAAAAACTGTTTGTGGCCAATAGATACAAAACAGTTATGACCATTGTTAACCCATAAAAATTTTGACCATAAAATGATACATTAAAAAAGGCTTATCAATACAAAACAGTTGCACCAAAAAATATATGAAAGTTTTAAGCTTTGGTAACAAACAGATTCACATGAGCGCTTTAGACAAGATACATCACCAAAAATCAACCACAAATAAAAAAACCGACCTTGCTCTTGATACCAATGTTAGGTCACTAGATTTACAACACAAGCTTCAATGAAAGAGATAGAGGCGGTTGAACACGTTAAACACACACACATACGAACATAATAATACGGTTAGGCGTAGAGTGTAAAGAGAGTGAATAAAATGAACAACCAACCCTCAAGTGAGGGTTATACAAGAGTATTTATAGGCAAGGAGCTAGGGAAACACTCCCACTCCTTCCCTTTTCCTTATTGGACATGGGCCTAAGCTTATGGGCCTTCTATATAAGCTAGACCTTAAACAAACATAAAGGCCATAATAAGCTACCTATTACATATGAGTAACTAACACTTGAATAAAGGTTTAGGAGTGATTCCAACAGGAGGCGCAAGGCAAAGGCATGGCATGGTCATAGATGACTCTGATTTATGTTTTGGGACCACCTTTTTATAATGGGCCATTTTCCGCACTAATCAATAATGTAAACATTGTTTCTAAGAATGAATATGATACGCTTACACAGCGCGTTCGGGGTCAAAGGAACTTCCTTTTCGTCGAGCAAGTTTTTCAACACCCTAGGCAGTGAACCTAATCGTTGTAGTGTAGTATTAGGGTAAGCCACGGGAATTGATATCGTTCTCTAGGGGAATAGGAATGCTAGTGAGAAGTTACTACGCTAAGGTTGGGGTTGAGGAAGATTATTTTTTATCTTTTTCTGTTTTTTAGAAAAAGAAAAGTACGAATCTCGGGGTTTGGATTTGGGGATGGGGGTTGGTATTTCTACCGATTACTCTACTATTATCTAATTATCTAAACTAAGGTGGTGGTAGTCTATGTCTAATTATTGTGTGCTCGTATGATAGTTTAAAGATGTGTTTACTTAGGTTTTACTACTCCTTAATTATCTCCTATGGGTGGTTGAATTGTCACGTCCTTATTCCTAGTTGCGTTGTGTGTCTAAAGTTGTAGGGTATGCGTTTCTCCCTACTCTTTGAAGTTACCAAAGGGTCTCGTCTACAAAACCCACTAGGGATGATAAACTCTAACTCTAAGGCCTCTTTGTATAGTTTAGCTTACAACAACTCATAGTGTTATAACCTAAGGTTCACAAAGATTAATCAAGCATTAAGTACACAACGAATGACCTATCGCATTACTAGATCATTAATCAACTAAGATAAGAAACAACCAATCAATATTCAATAATTAAGTTTCATATTCCCTAAGCAAACACACAAGTAAATTAGCCGGACATGGAGAACATGCAAGCATACACACAATAAATTGAAGACATAATTAAATTAATGAAGTAAACAACTTATCTTGGTGTAAGATAGGGTTTAAAACCCTAAAATACGACCTTGGTTCGGTTTAGGTTTTACTCCAAAGTTTACCCAAAGACTCCTCTTAAAACTGAAAAATTCGGATTCTATATATAAGATTACATGTGCGACGGCGTCACCTTATGATTTGTGATGCCGTCGTGTCGCCGTCATTAGGGTTTCGTCTTGGCCAAGTTAATCTTGCGACGGCGTCACCTATGCATGTGACGCGCGTCCTCTTTAGCTTCGACGTCGTCGGATTGAATCTAGGCCGTCGGAGAGTTGCGACGCCTACTCTTTTAAAGCCAGCGCCGTCCTCCAAAAAACTAGCAATTTCTCTTCTGAGCCGTCACAACTTCCTCCGACGGCGTCGCAGATAAAGCAGTGACGCCGTCCCCTTGTAATTTATCAGCTTGAGTGTCTCGATTCTTGACTTTGGCCATTTTCTTCATATATCCGTGCCTTTTCGTCCAAATAAGTGCCATTACAACAGTTTGCCTTCAAGAGACCTAAAAAGTGAAAAGGAACGATATTAAGCAATAACGGATACAAAAGTGATCAAATAAGGGCTTAAACGACCCCTCAAAAAGGTACATTTTAAATCCTTATCAAATATCCCTACACTTGGTATTTGCTTGTCCTCAAGCAAATGTGCTTTTAGCCATTTAATTTATAAGTTAGGGGTCATGAAGCATTGGTTTAAAACAGTCCACAACACATATAAGCCCCAAAAAAGTCATAACAAGCACGGAAACTACATACTAGCACCTCACATGGGGTGTTTGGATACTCACATCTCTCGGGTGTATATGAAATATAGCAAATTGGAAATGGAAGATAAACACTCATTAACCGGTCCTAGTACATAGATTACCATAGGCGAGAATAGATCAAACCTCCATCGCTTGGGTGTAAGCACCTAGGAAAGACTATCAAAGAGGTCTTTAAAGGGTTGTAACGTTAGGCTAACGGTAGGGAAACAAAGGGTTTGGTGGGATAGGCTTTTAGTGGTGGCAAGTCAAAAATCTCAATGTTACATGCATCGAAGAATGGTTGCTAAGCCAAGACTCGACACTCTAAACTCTAGATAACTGAAATAAACAAACATAAATTTAAAGATAGATGTAGGATGGTAGCCCGTATTTTTTTTTCTTTTCTCTTTTTCTATTTTTTTTCGATTTTTTTTTTAATACACTTTTACTCTACCATCCTCTACAATAACATCAAAATGATAGGGGTTTATAGCACATCCCTACACTTGAGTTTTATTACTCTAACACTAATATGACCCGAATTGAAAAGATCAAAACACTTGGAGTGCGTTATTACGCAAATAAGGGAATTGGCGTTTCCTTTTAGTCATTTAAAACTTTAACTTTTCCCATGAATCCCAATCGTCCCAAAACTGTATACAAAGGATATGACTCGACTTAGCAACTCATGCAAGCAACTAGATAATTGAACTAAGGGTTTAGGGTGATAACAATAATGCACTAAAAGTGAGTGCATATAGGGTATGCTAAGGCGATTTGGGTGTATATTTGGGGGTGGGGTGTAGACAATGTTCTTCATTGATATTCCGGAAAACAGAAACATCATGAGAACCGCGAAAAGGATAGGCTTTGAGGGTTTAACTAGGGGTATCGTGTACTAAAGATGAGTACAATGCAAAGGTGTGGGGGAATTACTCAACCAATGTGGAAGAAGTAATTATATTACGGGTATCAAACAAGGGTTATCCTAATGCCTCTTATCATTTAGTTATTCCTAACTACACAAGTGTAATCTTACTAGCGATCTCGGAATGCATCACAAAGCAAGTTCTAGAATCTAATATACTACCGGTTCACACTCTAAGCATTGAAGATGAATGCTTCAATTCCTACTAATCTAAGGGCGATCCTCACATTTTTGGTGGAATTTAAGTGGTAAAGGGTTTTGTGCTAGTCATATAACTTCCTATCCGTGAGACGCTTTTGTTAAGACTAATGGCCCACTCTTATATATTATGAAAAATTTTAAATTTGGTGCCAAAATTACCCTAACCGATATTTTCTCATGGTTTATTACAAAAGTGCAATTGGACAAAGCAAATAATCAAGGATAAGCATAGTTTCAAAGTTCCCGTTTATTTTCCCTCCACACTTAAATGAACATTGTCCCCATTGTTCCCCGAAAGTATCAAAGTTATGATAAAAGAAGGTAATTAAAAACGAAAGAAACTAGTACTCCCCTGATTAGCTCGGTAGGAACCGTGTGTGAAGTAGTGGTTAAATCCTTTCCAAGAAGAATGTATGCGTGAAAAACTCCTCCAACTTTATGTATCTTCTTCTTGATAAACAAAACCTGCACACTTGAAGAAAAACAAACGAAACCTTCGCGTAAAATCGGCGGTAATAATATATAAGACTCGATTTAAACTAGGATATAATGCTTGTGGAATGGATATTTACAGAATTTCTAAGAAAATTAAGACCCGGAAATTTCCAAAAATTTTAAGTAGCTCAGAAAACGAGAAAAAGTGATCTGATGTTTTTATTCCTTCTGACGCCGTCAAGTTGCAATCTGACGCCGTCAGGTTAACCTGACAAAAACTGGTCTGCGATTTTCTGGAAAAAATTATGGAAAATTTATATCTTTAGAATCTGGAAAAATTTCTGCAAAACATCCATTATGACTCGATACAAGCATTTGACTCGAACAAACACGCAAATATATCTTTTAATCAATTGTTATTCTCATGTTCACGTTTCTTATGAAAACGTGTGTGTAATCCTCCCTACACTATCTTTTATGTAAAATACCTTTATATGCAATTAAGACGAGGTTAAAAACAAAATAAAGCATTTTTTACAAATTTAAACATGAGAATAAACAATCAATAAAAGATATATGACACTAACAAGCAAACAATAAGCATGGGTTGCCTCCCACGAAGCGCTTTTCTTTATTTATGAGTCTTGTAGCTAGACTCGTAGTCGGGTCCTTCGTACCGATATAAGTGAGCTTGTCCTTAACAATGTCATAAGGATCAAACTTATCATTTAGGTTCCTAGTAGCATACGGTTCGATACGCTTTTTCAAACTTTCTCCATCGGGATCATAATTGTTATCTAATGTGCCATTCTCCATTTCCATCACTAGGCGGTCTACTCCAATCCCACTTAGGCTTCTCAATTTTCCACCTATTCATAACGAGGTTGACGGGCAAACTTCCTAAGAACTCGGTCATCTTCCTAAACACTAAAGCGTCTTCGAACGGGTTCACTTCCATGTCTCTAGCCATCTCTTTTTCATGGAAAGTTGCTTTGCTAGCAAAGGCATCATCTAGATAGAAAGGTCGTTGGGGGCCTATGAGGTTTTTATCAATCCACGGTCCATATCTAGAAGGTATTCTATCCATCCTAATCTCATGTGGAATTTCTTCCTCTTTGTAGTATGTATGCCTTTTGACATCGTAAATCGACCTAGCACTACCTTCTCCTACCACTATCTTGGACATCTTACAATCAATGATGGCACTAGCGGTAGCTAAGAATCCTCTTCCTACAAGTAATGGGCATGTCGGGTCCTTATTCATGTCAAGCACATGGAAATCAGCCAGAAGAGTTAGCTCTCCTATGTGTACTACCATGTCTTTTATTATCCCTACTGGATACGAAACACTACCGTCTGCTAGACCTAAAATGGTTTTCGTTGGTTCTATTTTACCTAGGTTAAGGCTTCTATGGAGGGACAACGGAACAAGATTGATACATGATCCTAAGTCAGCTAGAGCATCGAGAGGTTTGGAAGTTCCAAGCCTACACGGAAGAGTAAATAGCCCTGGATCGTCTAACTTTTTAGGTAGATTATTTCTCACAAAGGCGGACCCATGTTTTCCAAGTTTAAGTTCTAACTCATATTTTTCTTTCAAAGCATTATAATAAGGTGCATGAGCTAAGACTTCAAGAACCGGTTTTTCTTGATGGAGTTCCTTGTACTCCTCCTCTAGATTGGGTTTGGGTTCTTGGTTGACGGGTTTCTCAAGAGTAGGTTCTATCAATGGTGCAGGGCCTTGGTACCTAAATTTGGATTGCTTAGAACCCTTGTTGATAGCATTTACCGAGTGAATCGTTGAGTGTGAGGGACATGGATGTGTACTCTCCCAAGGTGAACAAGAACATGAAGTTGACAAAATCGAATTTACTTTTGGGTTCTTTATGGTATCACTTGGAAGTGCTCCAATTTCTCGTTCATTGAAGGCTTTTAAGAGTGCATCAAGCTTGTTTGTCATCTCACCTTGCTTTCGCTTAAAATCGGCTTCAAGCTTAGTCAATCGAATCTCTTGAGATGACATGAATCTAGATGCAATTGCCTCAAGATTTGTGGGGTTCCCGGTGTTTAGAGAATTGAACCTATTAGGTGGACTGGATGAGCTATGGGGTGTACTTGAGTTTTGGTTCCACATAAGGTTAGGGTGATTTCTCCATGAAGGGTTGTAAGAGTTTCCTAAGTTGTTTTGTTCGGGCTTGAAAGTGTACCACTTCTCTCCCGCTCCGTCGGTACGCGTGGAGGCGTAGTCCGCAAAAGCTTGTTCGGGGAGTCTTGTGCAATCACGAGTGTCATGGGGAACACTACATAATTCACAAGGTAGAGTGATTTTATTCACTTGATGTGAAGACTTAGGATTTTTGTAGGAGCTCATGAGGAATTTTACTTGATCTTCAAGTTCAAGCATCCTACGGTCGGAAGGTTGTGAGTCAATTGGAAGCAAGGAGATTGCCTTAACGGTTTTGGGAAACTCACGGGGGTCATTCCAACTTTCGTTGCCATAGAGAGCAAGGTCCTCTATTATACCCCATGATTCTTCCGCGGTGAGATCACTAAGTTTTCCATCGGCCGCTTGGTCAATGGATCGCTTGGTGAAGTCGACATGATCATAAAGATTTGGACTTGGAGCCAAAGATCAACGCGTGATGAGGGACTTTATGGAGTAAGTCCTTGAATCGAGTCCATGCTTCGTAGAGATTCACCTTGACGTTGTTGGAACATCAAGATGTCATTCCTAAGCTTTGTGGTTCTCCCCGGTGGGAAAAATTGAGCAAGGAAACGAGTGGTGAGATCATCCCAACTTGAGATGGAGCCGGTGGGAAGTCGCTCAAGCCAATTACTAGCTTGGTCCCGTAGAGAAAATTGGAAGAGACGCAGAGCTGGTGTCCCGAGTAGTAGCATCAAGGTCAATAAATCGCAATTTTAAGGAAGTCCTTAAGATGCTTGATTAGGATCTTCAAAGCGATTCCATGGAATGCACATCCATTTTGCACCAACGGATGGTGTCGGATCGCAAGGCGTAGTTTGGGCTTGGTGGGAAGCTCAATGGTGTTCCTATAGCCTAGGTGGCTGGGTCTGAGTATTCACCAAGAGTCGCCCTTGGACAATAATGATTTGAGGGGGGCTTTCACCTTCCATGATGAAAAGTGATGAGGTTACGAACAAAGGTCACGAAGAAGGGGATAGACTACAAGGAAGCTAAAAATGAGAAAAAGTTTACTTGATAGGAATCAAGCAAAGAAACCTAAACGAGGTGGACTACTAACTAGCTATTCATTCCCCACGTGGCCAAAACTTGATCGCTACACAGCGTTCGGGGTCAAAGGAACTTCCTTTTCGTGAGCAAGTTTTTCACACCCTAGGTGAACCTAATCGTTGTAGTGTAGTATTAGGGTAAGCCACGGAATTGATATCGTTCTCTAGGGGAATAGGAATGCTAGTGAGAAGTTACTACTAAGGTTGGGGTTGAGGAAGATTATTTTTATCTTTTTCTGTTTTTGAAAAGAAAAGTCTGAATCTCGGGGTTTGGATTTTGGGGTTGGTATTTCTACCGATTACTCTACTTATCTAATTATCTAAACTAAGGTGGTGGTAGTCTATGTCTAATTATTGTGTGCTCGTATGATAGTTTAAAGATGTGTTTACTTAGGTTTTTACTACTCCTTAATTATCTCCTATTGGTGGTTGAATTGTCACGTCCTTATTCCTAGTTGCGTTGTGTGTCTAAAGTTGTAGGGTATGCGTTTCTCCTTACTCTTTGAAGTTACCAAAGGGTCTCGCACAAAACCACTAGGGATGATAAACTCTAACTCTAAGGCCTCTTTGTATAGTTTAGCTTACAACAACTCATAGTGTTATAACCTAAGGTTCACAAAGATTAATCAAGCATTAAGTACACAACGAATGACCTATTTTAGATCATTAATCAATTAAGATAAGAAACAACCAATCAATATTCAATAATTAAGTTTCATATTCCTAAGCAAACACACAAGTAAATTAGCCGGACATGGAGAACATGCAAGCATACACACAAATAATTGAAGACATAATTAAATTAATGAAGTAAATAACTTATCTTGGTGTAAGATAGGGTTTAAAACCCTAAAATACGACCTTGGTTCGGTTTTAGGTTTTACTCCAAAGTTTACCCAAAAGACTCTCTTTGAAAAATTCGGATTCTATATATAAGATTACATGTGCGACGGCGTCACCTTGATTTGTGGCCTTGCCGTGTCGCGTCATTAGGGTTCGTCTTGGCCAGTTAATCTTGCGACGGCGTCACCTTATGCTTGTGACCCGTCCTCTTTAGCTTCGTGACGCAAAAGTTGAATCTGAATTGAGTTGCGCGACCTACTCTTTTAAAGCCCGACCGCCGTCCTCCAAAACTAGCAATTTCTCTTACGAGCCGTCACAACTTCCTCCGGCGTGCGCTTAATTCAGATGTACGCCGTCCCTTGTAATTTATCGGCTTAGTGTCTCGATTCTTGACTTTGGCCATTTTCTTCATATATCCGCGCTACTTCGTCCAAATAAGTGCCATTGCCTTCAAGAGACCTAAAAAGTGAAAAGGAACGATATTAAGCAATAACGGATACAAAAGTGATCAAATAAGGGCTTAAACGACCCCTCAAAAAGGTACATTTTAAATCCTTATCAGAATAAAAGTTTATTTATGAAAAACCAATTGTTCTATGCTTATATTGTGATATCAATTTAGTAGCACCCCAATACTTGTGTGCTTCCGCTGAGCCATTTTGGGGGTGTTACAGTATAAGTATCATGTTAAACGACCAAGTATAGGTACATTGGTATACGTATCATGTTAAACAACCAAGTATAGGTGCATTGGTATACGTATCATTTTAAACGAGCGAGTATAGGTGCATTGGTATACGTATCATGTTAAACGAGCGAGTATAGGTGCTATGGTATACGTATCATGTTAAACGAGCGAGTATAGGTGCTATGGTATACGTATCATGTTAAACGACCAAGTATAGATGTTATGGTATACGTATCATGTTAAACGACCAAGTATAGGTGCTATGGTATACGTATCATGTTAAACGATCAAGTATAGGTGCATTGGTATACGTATCATGTTAAACGACCAAGTATAGGTGCTATGGTATACGTATCATGTTAAACGATCAAGTATAGGTGCATTGGTATACGTATCATGTTAAACGAGCAAGTATAGGTGCATTGGTATACATATCATGTTAAAGCCAAAGTATAGTGCATTGGTATCATTATCATGTAAAACGACCTAGGTGCATTGATATACATATTATTATTATTATTATTATTATTATTATTATTATTATTATTATTATTATTATTATTATTACTATTATTATTATTATTATTTTTATTATTATTATTACATAGGTCCAAATTTTTGCAGTTGTCTACTGATCTCAACTTCCCACCAAACAAATGTGGCCAAGAATTCCCACAAAAACATGGCCAAGAATTCCACACAAAAATGGGCAAAATATCCCACCAAAAGCTACGGATCGGCTCTATATATCACATAAAGAAAACTTGAGATCTTATCCCACCAAAAGCTACCGGATCTTATCCTCAAAATCACTCAACCTCACAACCTCTTATCTTCACACAAAATTTCAAAACCCGAGATGGAGCCATTTAATCCCTTTATGTGTTCTTGTGGAGCAGGAAATATAAAATTAAGAACATCACATAGAGAATATTCAACTGGACGACAATATTATGCATGTCCTCTGTAAAAGGTGAATAATCATACATTTTTTATTTATGTAAATATACAAATAATTGGGTTGTAATCTCTTATAATTTTCTTATTATGTAACAGCCTGAAAAAGATGATAATGGGTGAGGATATTTTATGTGGAAGGATGCATTTGACGAGTACTTAAGAACAATCTCTTCTCAGGTTTGGGAGTTGAAAAGATCTTGGCAGGGAATCACAAAACATGTGTTTGAGACAAGTAAGGTTCTTTGGAGGCCGACTTGAAATGGCAAGGATTCCGCGACCACACATGTGGTCGGATGCATTACTTCCTGAGTTTTTAGGTGACATGGAAAATATTCGTATGTAGTAGTAGTAGTAGTAGTTGTTCTTGTAGTTGTTGTTGTTGTTGATGATGTTGTTGATGTTGTTGTTGTTGTTGTTGATCAAAGTAGTAGTTGTTCTTGTAGTTGTTCTTGTAGTTGTTGTTGATGATGTTGTTGTTGTTCTTGTAGTATGTATCTGTCAAGTATTTTTATAAATAAAAGCACATCTTTGGATTTGTAAGCCATGTTCTTAGTTAACCAGATTACCAAACACCCCTTTTCCAAAACTAACAAACACGAATTAAGAACCATATTAATTCATCATAAATTTAATATTTTTGTTTTTCCCATAGCTATATATCTACTCTGTTTCGTCAAGTCTCATCAATAAATCCCAAGCATTGGATAACCTGGAGATACAACCCAGCTGTTCAAATTCAAGTCTTCGTTTATTTTGACCAAATATTTTGTAACGACAGACGATGGAACTAAAGATATGCCGTTTTAATTTTAAAATAGTTTAGGGTTTTATGTAATGAAAAGACTATCCAAGCATTGGGGTTTTAGTTATGTATTAATAGTTGCAATAAAATGTATTTTTTATAATTACAGGTTTTGCCGGGGACATGTCCTCGGGGAAAGGTTTGGCGGAAATTTTCCCGTGAACAATTAGCATGCTTTTGACTTGGTTAAAATTTTGGTAAAAGTGAAATACCTTTTCGGCGGGGACATGTCCCCGTAGAAAGTGCACGTTGAATTTTGACTATCCGGTCAAAATTTGTTAAAAATCCAACATACTTTCGCGGGGGACATGTCCCCGCAGAAAGTGTATGTTGAATTTTCCCAAACAGGTCAGCGCATTCATGTGCCACGTCAGATGTAATTTTGTCGTTTAGTGACTTTCTCCGGGGACTTTGTGTCCCCGACGAAAGTCTCCTCGCCCATCCATCCGATTGTTGTAGTGCTTCCTCTTGATATTTTCCTAGACAAAACATCTTCCACCTCCACTTCCAACATAGAGATAAGATATAACAGGTCCATAAGATACATATTAAGTTCTATTCGATTTCGGTAACAACTCATACATTATTTATCAATTTCAGATCTCCATCGAGCATCATTAAGTATATCATCATCCCAAAAAAAGCTCTCATCACCGACATTCAATTTCAATAACATGTTGTTCACATCAGCTTCACACGTTTCCTTTTCCTTGATGTGCGATTCACCTCATTAAGCAACAAATGGGTATCGATGCGGTCATAGTCATGTTTTAAAGAAGGGAAACAATATTAGTCGGTCATTCAAATATACGAATATGAGATTTTTTTGTTGCAAGGTGTATAACTGAATGTTACCTCATAAGTATTCATATCGACATTGTTCATGACTTGCTATTCAAACGAAAAAGTAAATATGGTATTACATCTTCATAAAAGTATAAAATGACGTAAGATGTTCAAGTCTAAAACTGAAAAAGTGTAGACATGAATTTCCCTTGTTTTCTTCATTGATAGTCGTATTGGTGATCCTGGTTAAGTCATTTTGGTTTCGATAGTGAATACATTGTTTGACATGTTCATCCGTGTAAATAGAAGAAATCAAATGTTAAATAATACTTTGAAATATAATGGATGAAATAGAAAGTATATGATTTACTTCTCCATTTTTAAGTTGCTTAAATGAGTTCACTTTATTATGTTTGGAAATGAAAATGGTTTTCAATTATAAGATTGCCGTCCAAATATTTATTAAAATTCAAACTACAAAACTATTGAAATAACATGAATTAGTTGTTGGTTGCATCCGTCAGTGATAAGATCATGAATTTTAAAGTTATGATATTATATTTTATTTGAATGTTTCTATTTAGTTCCACTTTTAACTCTAGTTGTAAGAAAGATAATTCTGAATTATAATGGTCAAGATCAAAAGTTGTTTGATCCAAGGAATGTAATAAGTTTTTGTATTAATGCACCGTCGGCAATAGAATAGTAAAGTAATAGTAATATTTAGTTGTTTAAGATTTTAACTACTTAGTTTAAAAAAAGATAGATTATGTGATTTTAAAAATGGCACAGACCCGAATCCGGCTTGACTTGACCCGCTTTCACCAAAACCCGACTAACCCGATTTGACCCGACCCACTTTCACCTAAACCCTACTATACCGTTGATGATACCAAATTGTATATCCATTATCAATCATTTTATTTCTGTTGTAACTATATGTTCATAGTGGTGGGCTTAAAAAGAAATTTGTGGTTAGCTTGAGAATTGAAGCTCTTGATAGAAATCGTCATATTGTGTCTGTGTTTCTCTGAGGTCTGCTGCTGTCACTGAGTAGGTATGGAATACAATTGGACTTTATGAACTTGTAATTTGGTATCTGGTTCTATGTGTTCTTTTTCTACCCATAGCCTAAAGTTTTATAGGAGTTCATTTATACTTTATAAATAGGGCAAATGACAAAAAAATGTATCGAACTTAACACTTTTTGTGATTGTATGTAGCAAACTATTTTTTTTCTTATTGTGTGTACTGAACTTTCAATTTTCGATCATTGTATGTATTTTGTAACTTTTTTGCCATCTAAAATGACCATTTTACCCGGTTTACAAAAACATGTTAGTTCACACCCAAAAACACTTCAATTTTCAATTATTTAAATCTTGCAAAATGAACTTCAAACCAGTTCTCATGCCCCGAACCAGATATGATATGTGGAAAATAATGTTTGACATAAAAATGATTGCCCATATCGGAAAGGGTTAAGTCCATATAATAGCAAGATACTTTTCAAAATGTACAAATATCATACGTGAACTTTGAAAAATATCAATATCGTATATGTACTTTCAAAATTCGTCTCGATATCATACCTTAGTTCGGTTAAATTAATTACATGACATTGTTAATGATTTTTATTGGTGATGTGAAGATTACTCTAAATGTTTATTATATCTTACTTATATTTTTCTTATATATCATTACAAATACTTTATATACACATATATTAATTCTAATAATCATAAATCGATGTGATCAAGAAATTGAAGCAATTTCTAATAATCATAAATCGATGTGATCAAGAAATTGAAGCAATATGAATTCTAATAATCATAAATCGATGTGATCAAGAAACTGAAGGAGAAAATAATCGATATTGTTTGATGACGTATAGTCCGCATTCGGGTCACGAACCCGACCAATAAACGCTACTAACAACTGAGCCCATTACGAATGGGCTAACCCGGTAACGGTTTGGGCTCACGAAGGCCCAAACCCAAAGTTATTTAGGGCCTTGATATTTGATATCTCTTATTTATGGGATATGCATTAGCCAACCGACTTAGGGGGATCGCCGAAGGTTGGGGAACACGAAAATCAACAAAGGATTTCGTAATGTATATAAGGCATCCTAGCCCTCATTAAAGGGCCGATCTCAAAACCCTAACTCTCAACTATACCCTAAAACCGATTACTTACTCTCACGCTGGAGGATAATCGTGGGAGACAATCCCACGGTAAGCCTAACGGGTGTTTTCACATTTTCTTAGTGCGTGTCTCAAGCATTAAGATCCAATTGATAAGGGAACCGGTCCAAACAAGGCGCCAACTTTTGTATCAACAGGTGGCGCCATCCGTGGGACCAATCACTAAGAACTAGAATGACAAAGCAAGGAAACCTAAATCACGTGCATGTGGTGACCTACAAGGGAAGAAACAGCAAAGCGGATCGGCCTCTAAGCAAGCCTCTGGAACAACCAGTATGGCTAGAAACCAAGGGTCAGGCCCAGATTTGGTCTTCCCGCAGTGGAACCACGTGCAGGGGACAACCATACCACCACAACAACAACCAACGTAGAAGATCCATGCGTAACCTTTTACCACTCCCTGCAAGTCGGTACCGAAAAGGACCTCACAAAACACCGGCACCTCTAGAAAACAGGGGAGTCCAGATATGGAAACAGATACTCTCGCGCTAGAAGGAGTTGCGCCTGAATTAGCGCCAAGTGACTTTGTGTCTCAAAACTACGAAACCTTGGCTACCCTCATGCAAGAGGAGGCGAAAAAGAGGTCGAGTCAGAGCCTAAAAGCCCGACTAAACTTCGACACAGAGTATGAAGCATCCCGTCGCTCCATCGGAAGAAGAAGGCGGGAAAGATAGCCGCCGACCCCTAGTGTTTACCAGGATTGGGAGTAGAGTTGAGAACGATAAAGCAGCTAACCTGCAGTATCTGGAAGAACACGAATAGGACGGACGGCGTACCAATATCTACGCTAGGCTGGGCAGCCGCAGGGTCCATGACAGACTTAGACGACGGTACTCCCCAAGTGGAAGCTCTTCAAGCTCGGATTCGAGGGACAGGTTGGCCAAGCCGAAAGGGGAGATCGTCATGGTGACTCTCGGATGGTCGGAAGCGCCGTCATCAAAACTCGTTCCACGATAATTCCTCGGACGAGGACAGCGAAGAGGACCTTTGAAGTCCAGGGAAAATATCGTGACCAGGAGGAGGAAGATATGTCTCTTCCTTGGCGCCGCCAAAAGGTGGATACGTTCACTCGGCATCGATGATTTCTCGAAAATAAGAGAAGGCGCATGCCCGCCAATGTGAAAACCTACGATGGAACAGGTGATCCGGACGATCACCTAAAATTTTTTGAATCAGCTGCTACCATCGAAAATTGGCCACAACACTGTGGTGCTACATGTTCAATTCCACATTAGTGGGAAGCGCGCAAAACTGGTTCATGGCTTCCGCAGAAGCATTGATTGCTTTGAAGAGTTGCGGAAGGCGTTTCGCCTGAACTTCACTCAAAGGAAGAAGTGCGCCAAAACCCTGTCGAACTTGCCGGGTTAAACAGCCCGAGGGGAATCTACAAGCGCTTATGTGGAGCACTACAAAGATGAGTGCATACATGTCAAGGCATGTCCCGAAATACTAAAGATCTCAGGGTTCATGAACGGGATCAATAACCCAGAACTCATCAAAAAGATGAACAACAAGGTCCCCCAAACCTTTGATGAACTTATGAAATGCACAAAGTCCTTTATCTAAGGAGAAGCAGCCGCGGCGGACAGCAGGAAAGGCTACTCAAACTATAGGTCACAAGAACAGTCTTGGAGACAATCCATTGACCCGAGTAGCAACCGCAACAAGAACTACCGCGGCCAGGGGAGCGGACGAGATAATGACAAATATACCCCGCTAACCAAGACTCCAAAGGAGATATTCGCGACGGAAGGCGCGAACTTCCGAGCCCCCACCAATGCGCACCCAGAAGATAGGCGTGGGGAACGGATACTGCGACTACCATGGACGAAAGGCCACACCACCAATGAGTGTGTCCATTACGCCTAATCGATAAGCTAGTAAAAGAAGGCAGATTGGACCATTTGGTTAAAAACATCAAGGAGGGAAAGATAAGCAAAAGATGGGAACAAGAAAGAAGTACCCAAAGATAAGGCGATACGGCTACATGATACAATCACGGCAGCGAATGACTAAGCGTAAGATTAGCCAAAAGTTTTCCCGAAGCGAAATCTCCTTCCCACCTTGGCGCGGACAACGCAGTGGTAGAGCCGCTCACCATTGAAATTAATGCAGGAGGTCACGATATCCACCGCATGTATGTTGATGGAGGAGCATCCGCATATATAATGTATGAACACTGTTTCAAACGACTGCGACCTGAGATACGAAGTCAGTTAAGCCCGGTCATGACGTCGTTGACTGGTTTTATAGGAGAAAAGATATGGCCCATGGGGCAAATACGGCTACTAGTCAATGTTGGTAATAAGGACCACTCTACGACAGCCTGGATGAATTTTATGTTGATCAAATCCCCTTCGCCATACAATGGTGTTATTGGAAGACCAGGGATTTCAGCCATATGCGCAGTACCGTCTACAACACATGGGATGCTCAAATTTCCAGTGGAGGGAGGCATTGTTACTCTCTACAATTCCACCATACCACCGGGAGAATGTAGCACAATTACATGTGAGACGGCACACATTCCAGAACAGCGCGCAACTAAAGTGCCAAACTTGAAGGTCGCAATTCATCCTGATTACCCAGAGCAAGAAGTATCGATCGGAGGATCGTTGTCTGATAAGGGCATGGCAGCCGTATGCGCACTCTTGCAAAAGAACCTGGATATCTTTGCATGGGAACCAAAGCATATGACTGGAGTACCACGCTCGATTACAGAACACAAGTTGAGAATCCGACAAGGATACTCCCGATTTACGAAGAAGCGCGCGGGCTCCAGAGCGCGCACCAGCAATTCTGGCAGAAGTACATAAACTTGTGGATGCAGGTATCATGCGAGAAGTCTATTACCATGACTGGCTTTCCAACCCAGTGATGGTCAAGAAGAGCGACGGTAGTTGGCGGATGTGCGCAGACTTCACGGATCTCAACAAAGCATGTCCACAAGACTGCTATCCACTACCAGAGATAGACTGGAAGATAGAATCTCTGTGCGGATATCCACTTAAATGCTTCTTGGACACATACAAAGGATACCACAAAATCCAGATGGCTAAAGAAGATGAGGAAAAAACGGCCTTTCATACAAGCCAAGGCGTCTATTGTTATACGAAGATGCCCTTTGGCTTAAAGAACGCAGGCGCCACCTACCAGCGTTTGGTAGATACTGCATTTGAAAAACAGTTGGGCCGCAACCTAGAGGTTTACGTTGACGACCTTGTCATAAAGAGCCATATTGAGGACGAGTTGATGCGTGACATTGAGGAGACATTTAAGACACTACGGGAAATCAACATGAAGTTAAATCCTAAGAAATGTACCTTTGGCGCTACAGAAGGAATGTTCCTCGGATATCTAATAGAGCCCGATGGCATCAAACCGTGTCCAGAAAAAACGAAGGCTGTCATCCAACTTCCTTCACCACGCACGTTGAAGAAAGTCCAATCTCTAAACGAAAAACTGGCCGGTTTGAATAGATTCTTGTCCAAATCAGCAGACAAGTCACTCCCTCTCTTTAAAACACTCAAGAAGTGTACAAAAAGGGAGACTTTCATTGCTGACTACGGAAGCAGAAGAAGCTTTCATACAACTTAAACAACATTTAGCAGACTCCCACGCTAGTTGCGCCTCGCCCATGGGAAGAATTAATTATGTATTTGTCAGCAACCCATGGAGCAGTCGGTGCGGTTACTAACATACAGGAATTCAGTGCAAACACCGGTGTATTTTGTAAGCAAAGCACTCAAGAAAATGGAGATTAACTACAGCGCAATGGAAAAGTTGGTCCTAGCATTAGTATTCGCCACCAAACGGCTACGCAGGTACTTCCAGGCGCACCCAATAGTGGTGATTACAAACCAGCCTATCAAGCAAATTATCTCCAAACCTGACGCATCGGGACGACTACAGAAGTGGAGTGTGTTGCTAGGTGAGCATAACATTTCCTACAAACCACGTACTGCGGTTAAGGGGCAGATACTAGCAGACTTCATCATTGAAAAACCGGACTGACGGCACCTTCACAAAGCAAGGTGGAACTACAAGAACCATGGATCTTGTTCACGAATGGATCTTCATGCGTAGACGGGTCAGGTGCAGGCCTTATCCTCATAAGTCCAGAAGGAATGTAATTCACTTACGCACTGCGTTTTAAATTCACAGCCACAAACAACGAGGCAGAGTATGAAGCCCTGATCGCTGGATTACACATTGCAGCTCGAATGGGCATACGTAACCTGGAAGCAAATGTGGACTCCCGACTAGTGGCCAACCCGCGTGTTGGCGAGTATGGCTAAAGAGGAAAACATGATCCACTACCTCGACAAGACCAAGTCACTAATCCGAGTTTCGGCATAGGTTTACCATCAAGCAGGTTCCTAGAGGGGAAAATAGAAAGGCGGATGCACTAAGCAAGATTGCATCCACAAGCTTTGCGCACCTGTCAAAACAAGTGTTGGTGGAAACGCTGAAGAGCAAGTCCATCTCAGAGATGGACATATCCACGATGATAGAGGAACAAGGTCCTACATGGATGACCCCAATAGTTGAGTTCATAAGCAAGGGCATAATGCCCCAAGAGTAGAAGGACGCCCGAAGGGTACGGCACACATCACAGAGGTTTGAACTCCGGGACGGTATACTATATCGACGCTCCTTTCTACAACCATGGCTTCGATGTTTCGGACCACTGTAAGCAAATTATTTACTTCGAGAAATCCACGCCGGTTCATGTAGTATGCACTCAGGACCACGGTCCGTTGTAGCACGCGCTTTACGGTCAGGATACTACTGGCCTACAATGCACCGTGACGCGCGGGACTTAATAAGAAAGTGTGGCGACTGCCAAGTTCACAGACTAATTCCACGCCAACCACAACAGGAGCTAACACCTATTACGTCACCATGGCCTTTTTATAAATGGGGTATCGACATTGCAGGCCCCTTCCCTGTTGCAGCAGGGGGATTGAAATTCCTTATAGTGGCTATAGACTATTTCACTAAATGGATTGAGGCAAAGGCGGTCGCGATGATCACAGGTAACCAGGTAAAACGATTCATTTGGGAAAATATCGTATGCCGTTTCGGATTACCTGGGGAAATCATCTCAGACCACGGAAAACAATTCTGTGACAACCCTTTTAAGGAATGGTGCGAAAAGCTAAATATCACAAAGCACTTCGCGTCGGTTAAACACCCACAAACCAATGGCTTAGTCAAGCGTGCAAATCGAAGTCTGGGTGAAGGAATTAAGGCACGCTTGGACAAACACAAAGGGAAGTGGGTGGAGGAATTATCGCATGTTTTGTGGGCACACCGCACTTCGATCAAAATTAGCACGAGAGACACCCGCTTTTCTCTTGTCTATGGGACAGAAGCCGTCATACCAACCGAAATAGGGATGCCAACTATTCGCACTGCTGAAGTTAATGTTACAACTAATGACGATGAACGGCGTATTGACTTGGACCTGTTGGAAGAGAGGCGCGAACACGCAGCAATATGTGAGGCAAGAGCTAAGTCCAAAATGAAGGGATACTACGATGCTAAAGTTCGAAGCGTCTCATTCAGACCAGGCGACTTTGTATATCGCGCCAATGATGCGAGTCACGCAGAAGATACAGGAAAACTTGGACCGAAGTGGGAAGGACCTTATGAGGGGTCACTGAAGCAATAGGAAAAGGCGTGTACAAGTTGCGAGACATGGATGGTCGTGAGTTACCACGCACATGGAACATCTGCAACCTCAAACGGTGTTATCTCTAGAAATGGCTACGGCCCAGCGCATGGACACCCTCTGCACTTTAGTATCGTGCTCAATAAATGTCCATGTATTTATTTAATTTTTTTATTTATTTTTATTTATTTATTTAGGCAAATATTTTTCTCCTTATTACAAACACTTGCAAGTATTAATAAAACGCCGCGGTTTCTAGCTAACTCCGCGACACATTTCAATTTGTCATATTGTTTATGTCTTAACATTGTTATTTTATTATCTTTTGCCTACATGGCGTGCATGCACTTACTAAACCCACGATGGTAAAAAGGATGAGTAAACCTACTAAATAACTCGTTGAGTAAGAGGGTTGCAAACCCATCAACATTGGATCATGCATCCTTGTTAAACACCTTATTTTCAAGACGTTGAAATAAGTTCAATATTCTACGACGGATGCGCAACAATGCATACTGTGCGCGTTTAACAAATCAGGAATCAAGACTCTTGGCTCCTTACTATGATATTTACAGTACGCTGTTTATTACACCATACACGATTATGATAAAAATACTTAGACATTATGTTTTAAGTATGATAGGTCATACATGATTATGAACTCCACATATTATTCGCGCTTATGTAACAGTTTGATTCTTAGACAACAAGTACGTTTTTTATGCCAAAACGGATAACTAAGTACAAACATTATAAGTCGCAACCACATTAACACACATTCAACAAAAGGAAAATTTCATTAAGGACCATGAGTTCTTACAAAATGATATTTACAAATAAGCTACAATCTATATACTACTACAACGCCTAAGATGAGAGCTTTCCACATGACTTGCAGCGTCCCCAGCCTCCTTCAGCTTCTTCAACAAATCAGAGTCTGGCGTCGATACAGATTGCCACACACTCACAGGTACCCCGTCAGATCTAGGAAGGTGCGCTGCGCCAACACCACAAAGAATGGCCTTTCCCTTCACGCCCTTCTTCTTGGCAAGCCTCATAGCATGGGCCTCTAAGGATTCCTTCAAAGGAATTTCCTTCTCAAGTACGAACGGGTTTAAGAGGTCATGAGGGCGAGCAAAAATGGGCACCTGCAGCTGTGTCTCATTAGGCTTCAGAAAAAGTCCGGCTGTGCCTCTGCACCATCAGCACGGTGGCGAGCCAAAGTTAACCCCTCCATAATCACACCTATCGGGTAATCTTGGTCGCGCTCCATTTGAGCAATATGAGGAAGCTCCAATATTTTCATTTTCTCCATAGCAGCAACAAGCTCCTCATAGGCATGATCATTGTACCCAGGCATCTGAGCGGCAACCACTTTGAGAAGCCCACCCTCGTGAAGCTCCTCTATAGCCTCAGCCTTGCCACGCGCAAGCGCGCACCGCACAACCGCCCCAAATTTGTCTACTACCTCTTGAGACTCCAAAGTACCGAGGGCAGCAAGACGCAAACCATGGCTGATAAGCCATCTGCGCTCAGCGATCGTTGAAACTAACTGAGGATATAACTCTTCATCATATTCGATGCTGAGCTTGCGCATCTTCATCTCCTGTTCCTTCAGCATCCCATCCACAGCTTCATGGAACTTTCCCAACTGAGAGAAGTGCTCATCCTTCCCCTTCTCCAAGTGATTAACAACCCAGATGCAAGAGGCCTTGTACTCCTCCAACGCGGCACGCTCACGGCTCACTTGGGACAGCAACGCCATCTTTTCCACAGCAAGTATTTGGGAATAAGAGTGCGCCGACTCTACCTCAGCCTGAGCACTGACCAAGAGTGCCTTCAGCTGCGAAATTTCTTCATCCTTTTGTGCGCTCTGGCTGCTCTCCCCAACATACCTTGACTTCAGATGAGCAACCAGCGTAGCCTGGTGCGCAGCAGCAGAAACAAGCTCCTCAACTAACTGGTCCATGGGCATACCCCCAGATGCCAACGGCTCGGTACCTTGGTCCTTTGGATGCTGAGGGTCAGCGCGCACGGGACTTGCCTTGGGTGGTGACTCCCCAGATTGCTCAGAAGTCAACCCAATAGCTTCAATACTGCACGCAAAGAAAAGTGAATTAATCACGCGACCAAAAAATGAGATAAGAGATTTGGCAACAATACTTACTTGGGTGGAGTTGTCTCCCTTGAGCGAAGGGGCGAAGCATCGCCTGATGACGACTCCACGTCAAGGATGACAGGGCATTTTTTCCTGGATGAACTTGCGCCTTCACCACCAAGCGCCCTCTTGCGCTTTAGCCTTTAACTTTCCTCATCTACCTCTACATCGAGGTCTTCCATGCTCTCCACCACATCTGTGTGTGACGGATCCACTAAAGGGGAAGGTATCCTGAGGCTGGGCACGCTTTGTAGAGGGGTCGCCTCCAGCACAACGGGCGAACCACCCCCAGATTCCTCCAGGTGCATGTCCATGGTACGCCCTACGGTAGCATCCAAAATGGGAACTTACCCCTTTCTCAACGGGCGCACCCCTACCGTCTCCTGGCGCGGCTTCGCCAAGTTCACAACGCCGAATAGATCCATCTGCGCGACAGAAACAAACAACAAACAAATTATATAAAGTACAAAGGTGAAAAGAAAGGCTCACATTAATAAAGCTAAGGAATACGAAGGACGAGCACCTACCCCGCCATCCGTCTAAGAATGTTGGCACCTCATCAGGACTACCAAAATAGTTGCGACTGATGCCCACATGCACCAAAAATTCCTCGGGGTAGGAATTGATGGGAATACGATTGGTGTTTATCGTCTCCGCATCCTCAACGCTGTATGTTCCAGGGAGGGGGCGCTCATCCTTTGGTAGCGAACTTTGGGTATAGAAGGCGAAGTGCCAGGGGAACAACGCTTCATCAACCTAGAAATTGTTTTCCCTCCAGTTCCTAAGTGCGTCCAGTTTATCAGTGTAACATTGCAGCCTCCTTGCGCGCTTAGCGAACGCCACCCACCCGTTTGACCACGTTGTGTGGTAAAACGCACGGAAGAGGTAGATAGTGGGGTTAATCGCCAATAAGCGGCAATTAACCTCGAAGTTTGTTATTTTTGCCGCACCTATACAGGTGCAGCTTGGGATATGTGCGCATCGATAGTAGTTTAATACGTCGCACAGGAATAAGGATATGGGCACACGTTGATTCGCAAATTCGAAAAGCGTGTATATACTTTCCCTTCGGGGAAATCCGCTATTGACACTTGCGCAGTCGGAACCACCGGATGTAGCGCCATCGGGATATAATAATCCGAGGTGAACTCACGAAGTTCATCCTCGGTCATGTCGGAGGCAAAGTCAGTAAAACCACGGACCATGATATAGTTTTTAAATGCGCACTTTGTAGCGATTACCTTGGAAATAATAAGGGTTTTTGGGTAGATATTCGAGCTTTCAACAATGGCGGAAATGTTTTTCTTTTGTATAAACACAGTAAATGGGAGTGAGGGGGTTTATATAGGGTTTTACACCCGCGATGATCGAACGTGGACCCACTATTTCTGAATGTGTGGATAGGATATACCGATGTGACACATTTTTCATTATGTTAATACAAATAAGCCGTAAAACGTTTATTTATATTTTACGATCTTCTAATGTTTTGTCGATAACAAACGTAAAATCATATTAACGAAACAAATAAAATACGTAAATGGTTTGAACTAATAGTTTCTAACATATTCACATTTTCACATAAAACACTAAAACAAGTATAAGTGATTTTATGATTTAGTAATACATATGTACAACAACTAGTGTTTACATATTTGGATTAAACATACACATAACTAGTATGTAGTATATTGGGTAATATAAATGGGTAGAAACTTAAGTATCACAACCCATTGGGCAAATACATTGAATGTAGTTGGGTACAACCCAAAGCCCATAACCCATGGATCTTGACCCATAACCCATTGCATGACATCATGCTTATATCACATGGATGATATCCTTAACCCATGGATCAACCCATACCCAAGTGACTAAGTGCATTGCACTCAAAGATACATTGTATCTAGCCAAAGATCCATGGTTCAACCCATGACCCATGACCCATAACCAAAATACCCATGGGCAAAGAGGAGCGTTCCACGGATCCCTAGCTTTGTGCTAGCCGGATCCCTGGTAGGGATCCGATGGGATCCGAGGAACAATAGAATTTTTCCTCTATAAATAGTGAGCCATTTCTTCATTATTTCTCACCCCTTTCTAACACACTTTCTCCCTGAGTTAAAAACTCACTAACCTCAGATCCAAGAGATCTATGTTTGTAGTTTTGTTTTTGTGTGATCTTTTAGGTTCCTCTTAAAGGCAAGATCACCACTTATGAAGCCAAGCAAGCTCAAGTCCATGAGTTGCCATGCTTCCTCATCATCAAGGCTATTGAAGTCTTCTTGTTGATGATTCCTTTCTTTATTCAAAGAAGTGTAGTGTTGAAGACATTAGTGAAAGATGTCTCAAGTGTCAAGACGGAGATATTAGTGAAGGGTATCTATCGTCAATAGGATAAGCACTTGTGGTAGGTGCTTAGAAGTCAAGACAAAGAAGCATTAGTGAAAGGTGCTTAGAAGTCAAGACAAAGAAGCATTAGTGAAAGGTGCTTAGAAGTGAAGACACAAGACATTAGTGAAAGGTGTCTTGTAGATCTAGTCAAAGGCATTAGTGAAAGGTGCCTTAGATGTACACTCGATATGGTGTGTTTCGATGTACAAGATAGACTAGTATTAGATCCAAGGATATTGATATCCTTGATGATGTTGTAAAGGAGTAGATCTCCTTTGGGATTGGTCGTTGGTGTAGTGTGGTAGTAGTTCCTCCATTTCAATGGAACTAGGTGCTTAGCCTAGTACCTAATAAAGGGTAGGCGACGTTGTGAAGGTGTAGTTCACCTTGGAGTGAAAGAACTAGTTACTTAGCCTAGTACCTTATAAAGGGTAGGCGACGTTGTGAAGGTGTAGTTCACCTTGGAGTGAAAGAACTAGGTACTTAGCCTAGTACCTTATAAAGGGCAGGCGATGTTGTGTAGGTGTGGTTCACCTTGGTGAAAGAACCGTGGTTTGCCTAGCACCAGAAAAAGGGTAGGCGACGTTGTGAAGGCTTCTCCGCCATAAGGAGATTGGTGAAGTGATTACTGAACTCGAGTAGGTGACTTTGGGAGTGGAGTAGGGCAAGGAAGGTGTCCTTGTAGCCGAACCACTATAAATACTCGTGTTGTGGTTTTGTGCTTCTTACTCTCATCTTTTCATTACTTACCTTTATATGCTTGTTTATCAACATCCAACACACACATCCAAATAGATTGACATAAGTCGATCTAAATAGTTTAAAAGGAAGTTTTAATTGGCAAAACTATTCAACCCCCTTCTAGTTTTCCACAATTGGCATCAGAGCTTCGTTACCAAGTTTCTTGAAGTATATTGTACTTTAAAAACTTGATGCGATCCATAGTTAATTGAAAACTACAAAGAAGGTTTTTCATAAAAACAAACACCATGTCTTTCAAAACTATATGTTTGGATGTTGATTTGATAACAACATTTTTTTTTCTTATTTACTTTTTCATTTAATTGCACTAATATTCCTTGTCATGTTGATTAGTCAAAGCTCTTACCCACCAAGCTTTAGGAGTCGCTTGGTAACAAGAATACTTTCCTTAAGAAGGTATCTTAAACGCAAAGGAGCGGGAATCGTCTGAGTGACATTTGCTGTGTCATTTGTAAAGACATTCCTAAGTGCGCTAGAGGTATGATTTTCTGTTTACTTTGCTTGATAATTAAGTATACCTATTTAGGTATTTATATGATTATCTTCTGTGCAATTACACGTTTTACATGAAGCTTCATTAGGAAGCCTTTTTCTCACATACGTGTTTTATTTCTCGTCTAAAGCCGTGGTATTTAAAACTTATGTTTTGTTTCTTTTAATCCAATAATACAACAAAACACGAATTTCAAAAATTCCTCCTTTCCTATAAATAACCCCACCGTCGACCTCTATACCAAACCCTCACTTTTTCAAATCTTCCAATTTCAAAAATTTCCTCTCATTCAAAAATTTCATCTTCCTCCTCATTCCATCTCAACCGAAACCAAGAAGATTCGTCATCAACATGGTTTACATCGCACTCGTGCTCATCGCCTTAACACTCATTGCACTTGTGTTCCCTATGATGAAGTTCACATATGGAGACATTTACTTTGTGTTCTTAATCTACATTGGGATCATATACCCAATCCTTTGTATCATCCTTAGTATTGAAATGCAATATTACTAATAATCTAGTTATATAGGTTATTATTATCATAATGTATTTGTCATTTATTTTGTTTTATTTGTTTATTTTTCTCTCGTGATACATTAGAAGTCATGTATGCATGCTAAAAGAAAATATAGGATAAAACATATTTCGTGGTATAAAAACTGTAAAACCTATGTTTTTATCAAATCTGTTTCTGTTACTAGATCCATGGATCCCGGAAGATATACTAGCCGGATCCCTTTTGTAAAAGAACCGTGGGATCCGTCCTACTGGAAAACAGTTTTCATGCAAGATTAAAAACCATAAGTGAGTTAAGCGTCATTGTTGTTAAAAACCATTGTTAATAAAAATCTAATAAAAACATTAGATAATCATGGGTTGATCACAAACATTACTTTCTATTAACTCATCTTTTCCTATAGGTGTCACTATGACGCATGAATATGAGTTTGATTTTTCACTCACTAGTGTCTACACTCTGAACATCTCTCTTGAACCCAACACACCTGGCAATCATGTCCGTGGGTTCAATAATCTCGAAAATCGTCACTTCCACGAAGGACGTATTGTAGACACCTCTCTACAATTCGAAGAAGGTATCAATACCTCCTTCCGAGCCATAGGACTAGAATGTCTTCTTGAAATCAACGAGAAGATATGTCCAAGGTTCATAATGGAATTCTTCCGTCAAGTCGAACTCGTTCGTAACGAGGATCGCTCTCTATCTCTTTGGTTTTATATCAAAAACCAAAAGTTCACTCTAACCCTTGGGCATTTTGCTTACATCCTCCGGATTCCAAATCATGGACAATTTGCCTTCACCGAAGATTGGTCTCTTGATTCTCTCTTCAACTTTCGTGAAGAAAATAGCCCATATTGTTCACACATACCCTCTCCGGAAGATCTAAATCGCATAATATGCAAACCTCGACCATATTACTTTGATCCAAACATTATCTTTACAAGGGATATCTGAGAAGAGTACAAGCCTCTTGCACTCATCCTACGTGAAAATGTTTGGAGTCTTAGGGGAAATCGAGAAATTCTTCCCGCTTGTTGTGCTCACATGTTGTACTGTTTGCTAACACAACAACCATACAATCTCGCCTACTTCTTCGCAAGGCGAATTTCAAATCTTCAAGGCTCCAAGAATAAACTCATCCCTTATGGAATGTTCTTGACACGCCTCTATCATAATGTTATGCACTTCCATCCTCAATTTCAAAGTCCGTTGTACATACTTGTGAACAAGATGATGGAACCGCTAAACATATCTCTCATGAAGACTTTCTTCCTTCTTGATTCCACCAACACTTATCAATCACATAATGATCCTTCTAGCGAAAACACTCAAGGAACCTAGTAGTACTCCAAAATAGGATCAAATCTTTTGCACTCATGCTTTATCAATGTAATCCATTTTCTTTCATGAAATAAAACATCTTACATTTGATATCTTAGTATTAGAACTCTTTTTAGACTATCCTTGAGATATAATGCATTGTCAAGATCATTGCATACCTTTATTAAAGGTCCTGCTGATCAGATGGGCGGATCCCAAAGATTGTGCTAGACGGATCCCTACACTTAGGGAACCGTGGGATCCGGCAAACAGAAAATGCAATTGCAGGCATTATATCTCAAACATATCCTTAGAACACCTCACACTAAGCTAAACATAGTGCCTTAAGGCAAATTAAGTTCTTATCAAGATAGGTTGATCTTTCCTACTCACACATAACTCACCTAGATCACACTCTAAAAACGCTTGTAGATCTACGGCTTCATTTTTTAATCCATTACTCTTCCGCTCTCAAACTCACACTTCATTTTTTACTTGATCCCTCACATTTAGCCTTATAAATCTTTCGATTATGGCAAAATTGACCATAAATCATCCTTACCTCAAAATTGATCAAAGTTGATCAAACTCTACTTTTTCCATCTCAAAGCTTCTAGGATATCTTCCAAAACACTATCCTAAGTCACAACATGATCTCTAGGATCATTTAGCTTCAATTGACACTCTAAATCTTTAGTGTCATCCTTGCTCATCCATTGGTACTCTTGAAAGTTCCAAATCCTTCCATAAAAGACAATCATTAGCTACATCACTCATTACCTTCAAGTACTTAAGCACCCCTTCATTTAAAACACTTAGGAGGACTGAAACACTCAAGATGTTATAGGTCTTAGATCTTAGAAACATCATTTCCACTCTTTCATAACTGCTGAAAGCCGGATCCCTAGGATTAGCCTAGACGGATCCCTCTGAGAAGGGAACCGTGGGATCCGGGTGACAGTTTATGTCAAATCTTGCTAAAACAATCATTTCAACTCATCTTCCTAACTCAAACACTCCATCTCATCTTAAATGAGTTCCTAGATCAGTGCAAACTCTGAAGTTGACTCTTGTGCATGTTAATCATCACATTCAAATGAATCCTAGTGGCTTAAGGCTTAAATGCACTTGCCAAATCTCTTGGTTTATAAACCACTTTGTTAGGACCTCCATAGTCATCACTCTCATCCTAACTTTCAGCTCTTGCAACCTCTTGAAATCATCTCATCATGAGGAAAACCCCAAGTAGTAACCTATCCACCAAAGAACCACCCATGAAAAAGGCTCGTGTTATACACGAAATCTCTTCAACCGAATCATCTCCAATCAAACCAATTCCTAAAAGGATAGTACCCACAAAACTACCTATGCCAAACACCACCATACCTCCTAGGCCAAACAATATCATCTCCACTAAACCATCACCATTGGTTCCTAGAGCTATTTCATTTACATCCCCACTATCATCACCACACCTCTACAATTTAGAGGACTTGCCTCCTAGGCCGTCTCATCCGCTTCCGTCGACAACATTTTCCTCATTAGGAGGAATAATGGTACAAAATCAAGGTGTTGAGTCAACACTTGCTCCGGCTTCCTTTTCGCCGTTTCCATCATATAATCCCATTTGGATTATGAGAAATCATCAAAGTCAACCACCCGACCATATGGAAGTTGACACTTCTCTACCACCACCATCATTCTTAGTCGAGCCATTCTCAAATGCGCTCCACCAATCCCTCCGTCATTTGAAGCTCCACAAGCCGCTTCACTTGATCCTTCGCATCAAGCAATTTCATTTCTTCCACCACCACTACCTAGCCATGACAAAGATTGCTATCATTGTCAACATGTTGAAAGTTTGATACATGAAGTACGAGAAGACCAACGTTTCATGTTCTATCATCTCCTCGAACGTTTCGACGAGATCAAACCTAAACAAAACTTGAGCTAGAAGATTTTAGTGGTGTCCTAGCATCAAGCGATAGTTAGTTTAGAAATTCCTAGTCATGTATTTTCTTAATTTCTTAGTTTTTAGAGTCATGTATATCATAACTCTAGTTTTATTAAATGGAATTACATGCTACTTGTTATTTTTCTGAGCATATGATTACCTTGTATTCATATATCATTTTTGTGATAACATTACTTGTTATATCACCTTTGCTGAAATTAAACAGCTAATACGGATCCCTCAGAATTGCCTAGACGGATCCCTACTAGGATGGAACCGCGTGATCCGTGAGACAGAAAGCTATTTACTACTAACTTGGACCACATTTGCAGAAAATTGTGAATTATACTTGCTTTCTAACCTTTGTTTTGTAGTTATTCAATTTATAGCATGAAGTCTTTGACATCCTAAAGCTAGGGGAGCTTTATGTCAAAGCAATACATTGCAAATTACTTGCAATACTAGATTTACATCTCGTGACATCCCCTTGAAAAATTGCAATCATCAAGGGGGAGCACATTCGTCTCTTAGACGAAATCTTTTGCAAACAAACTAGATTAGTATCACTTACTTGACGCCCTTACATAGGGATGGACTCGTCAAAGGGGAGTAAAGACGAGATCCTTTCCCGTTACTTGCTCTCTAATTTTTTTTTCTCTTATTTTTATTTATTTCATATGTTTTTCTTAAAAACGATGTGTTTCTTTCCTTCAAACACTTTTTGTTTCGACAAAAAGGGGGAGAAGAAAGTAAAAACTACAAATTCAAACTTTTATGAATTTTAGCTTTTCCTTAAAATAATTTTATGTTTTGTCATCAACAAAAAGGGGAAGATAGTTAATACAAATAAGCCGTAAAAACGTTTATTTATATTTTACGATCTTCTAATGTTTTGTCGATAACCAACGTAAAATCATATTAACGAAACAAATAAAATACGTAAATGGTTTGAACTAATAGTTTCTAACATATTCACATTTTCACATAAAACACTAAAACAAGTATAAGTGATTTTATGATTTAGTAACACATATTTACAACAACTAGTGTTTACATATTTGAATTAAACATACACATAACTAGTATGTAGTATATTGGGTAATATAAATGGGTAGAAACTTAAGTATCACAACCCATTGGGCAAATACATTGAATGTAGTTGGGTACAACACAAAGCCCATAATCCATGGATCTTGAACCATAACCCATTGCATGACATCATGCTTATATCACACATGGATGATATCCATAACCCATGGATCAACCCATACCCAAGTGACTAAGTGCATTGCATTCAAAGATACATTGTATCTAGCCAAAGATCCATGGTTCAACCCATGACCCATGACCCATAACCAAAATACCCATGGGCAAAGAGGAGCGTTCCACGAATCCCTAGCTTTGTGCTAGCCGGATCCCTTGTGGTAGGGATCCGTGGGATCCGGGGAAAAGTAGGATTTTTCCTCTATAAATAGTGAGTCATTTCTTCATTATTTCTCACCCCTTTCTAACATACTTTCTCCCTGAGTTAAAAACTCACTAACCTCAGATCCAAGAGATCTATGTTTGTAGTTTTGTTATTGTGTGATCTTTTAGGTTCCTCTTAAAGGCAAGATCACCACTTATGAAGCCAAGCAAGCTCAAGTCCATGAGTTGCCATGCTTCCTCATCATCAAGGCTACTGAAGTCTTCTTGTTGATGATTCCTTTCTTTATTCAAAGAAGTGTAGTGTTGAAGACATTAGTGAAAGATGTCTCAAGTGTCAAGACGGAGATATTAGTGAAGGGTATCTATCGTCAATAGGATAAGCACTTGTGGTAGGTGCTTAGAAGTCAAGACAAAGAAGCATTAGTGAAAGGTGCTTAGAAGTCAAGACAAAGAAGCATTAGTGAAAGGTGCTTAGAAGTGAAGACACAAGACATTAGTGAAAGGTGTCTTGTAGATCTAATCAAAGGCATTAGTGAAAGGTGCCTTAGATGTACACTCGATATGGTGTGTTTCGATGTACAAGATAGACTAGTATTAGATCCAAGGATATTGATATCCTTGATGGTGTTGTAAAGGAGTAGATCTCCTTTGGGATTAGTCGTTGGTGTAGTGTGGTAGTAGTTCCTCCATTTCCATGGAACTAGGTGCTTAGCCTAGTACCTAATAAAGGGTAGGCGACGTTGTGAAGGTGTAGTTCACCTTGGAGTGAAAGAACTAGGTACTTAGCCTAGTACCTTATAAAGGGTAGGCGACGTTGTGAAGGTGTAGTTCACCTTGGAGCGAAAGAACTAGGTACTTAGCCTAGTACCTTATAAAGGGTAGGCTACGTTGTGTAGGTGTGGTTCACCTTGGAGTGAAAGAACCCGGTGGTTAGCCTAGCACCCGAAAAAGGGTAGGCGACGTTGTGAAGGCTTCTCCGCCATAAGGAGATTGGTGTAGTGATTACGAACTCTCGAGTAGGTGACTCGGGGAGTGGAGTAGGGCAAGGAAGGTGTCCTTGTAGCCGAACCACTATAAATACTCGTGTTGTGGTTTTGTGCTTCTTACTCTCATCTTTTCATTACTTACCTTTATATGCTTGTTTATCAACATCCAACACACACATCCAAATAGATTGACATAAGTCGATCTAAATAGTTTAAAAGGAAGTTTTAATTGGCAAAACTATTCAACCCTCCCCCCTTCTAGTTTTCCACAAGTTACTTTCCCACATTTTACGAGGCATATATTTGATTTAATTATATCGGATACACTGTATCTTCTCTTAGGCGAAAAAACTTTGTAGCTTCTCCGCTACGCCTCAAAGAATTCATGGGCTACAGCTATTAGTCTAGCATCCGCGGGTTTCACCCTGCGCATACTAGACTGGGGGGACATGAAGACGTATAGTCCGCATTCGGGTCACGAACCCGACCAATAAACGCTACTAACAACTGAGCCCATTACGAATGGGCTAACCCGGTAACTGTTTGGGCTCACGAAGGCCCAAACCCAGAGTTATTTAGGTCCTTGATATTGGATATCTCTTATTTATGGGATATGCATTAGCCAACCGACTTAGGCGGGATACGCCGAAGGTTGGGGAACACGAAATCAACAAGGATTTCGTGTGTATATAAGGGGCATCCTAGCCCTCATTAAAGGGACGATCTCAAAACCCTGACTCTCAACTATACCCTAAAACCGATTACTTACTCTCACGCCAGAGGATAATCATGGGAGACAATCCCACGGTAAGCCTAACGGTGTTTTCTGTTTTCTTAGTGCGCAGGTCTCAAGCATTAAGATCCAATTGATACAGGAACCGGAGTCCAAACAAGGAACGCCCAAATTTTGTATCAACATTGTTGCTTAATGGTTATCAAGTAGTTTATCATTCTTTTGAATAAGTTTAATGACAGAAAAATTGCTCATATAATTCATTTTTTCAATAATTATTACTTTGTAGTAAAACCAAGTTCTACTATGTTATAAAAAAACAATTCCGGTACATAAAAAAATGCACTTCAAGTAGCATACGTAGATGGTGAAGCAAATTAAAGAGTATAACTAAATATATACTACACAAAATTCAACATGGGCAGTGAATGAGTGGCATAAATGACATATCATGTACATATTCCGGTACATAAAAAAATGCACTTCAAGTAGCATACGTAGATGGTGAAGCAAATTAAAGAATATAACTAAATATATACTACACAAAATTCAACATGGGCAGTGAATGAGTGGCATAAATGACGTATCATGTACATATAATATGGGCTTTGGTGTATTAAAAAAGTTTGTGATGATAACAGAACGGATTTTGAAAGTAGATGTACGATATTGATATTTTTTAAAATTCACGTATGATATTTGTACATTTTAAAAAGTATCTTACTATTATACGAACTTAACCCGACGTATTTCCAAGAAAGAGCCATACTCGCGGCTACACATGACGAAGTTGAAAAAGTTAAACAGCATATGATGTCTATGCTTCCTGTAGAAGAACGTACTTACTACAGTTCGGATGAAGTAAGCGATACGGATGTGGATTTCAATTTTGACGTGTCTTTATACACGACTGAATTCCTTAATAGCATTCGTATGTCGGGTGTTCCGCATCATGAATTGAAATTGAAGGTAGGTGCCCCTATCATGTGTTTGAGAAACATTGACCAAAGGAATGGTCTTTGCAACGGCACAAGGTTGCAGGTATTATGAATGGGAAATATTAATATAGAGGCACGAATCATTTCAGGTGGCAAGGTTGGAAAAGTTTGTGCTATACCACGGATGATAATAAGTCCGCCGGATACTAAGATGCCTTTCAAGTTAAATAGAAGGCAGTTCCCTGTTTTCTTTTGTTTCGCTATGACGATAAATAAAAGCCAAGGCCAGACGTTGTCTCATGTTAGATTATTGCTACAACGACTTGTCTTCTCGCAAGTCAGTTATATGTAGTTGTTTCGAGAGTTAAGAGCAAATGAGGTCTTAAAGTACTTTATTGTGATAAAAATGGCACATACATTGATGAAACCCCTAATGTAGTCTATAAAGAAATGTTGCATCGTCTTTAAACATAATTCATTTTTTTATGGTTTGTATTTTGACACTTTTTTATTTAGTTGATTTTTTTAAGCTAGTATTATTGTCTATTATATATACATATATATATATATATATATATATTTTAAATTAATTGCTTATTTATATTTTTTTATATGTTTTATTTCATTAATTGTATATAATATTTATTGAAATTAAACGAAAGAGCTAGCCCGCCCGAAATATTTATTAAAACTAAACGATAGAGCTAGCACGCTCATCGGGCGGGTGGTGAAGCTTGATATGTTTGGCAGCGGAGATTATAGAAGATTATTGAGGCTTAAGATTATTTTTTTAGAAAAATAAGCTACTTAAAAGATAATCTTTGTTTGGCAGACAGAACTTATAAAAGATTATTGAAAAAATAATCTTTCATAATCTTTGAAAATAAAAGGTTACTTCATGTAGCTTATAAAAATAATCTCTTTTTATAATCTTTTTCAGCAACAGCACCAGCACCAGCAACAACACAAGCATCAGCACTAGCACAATCTATTTTTGCCGAAACATATGGCTTTGAATACGATGGTACCAAAAGTTGTGTCAAAAACATTGTAAAAAAAATAACTTATATTTATAACATGTTATGAACAAGAATGAAGGGAATGAAAGTATTCTTCTATTCATTATAATGTAGGAGATACAAAAGGTATATATAGATAAATATTAGGGTAAAAACCCTAGTAGCTAATTGGGCCATGGGCTTCTTATGGGTTATATGGACATCCACATAATATTATTCATAACACTCCCTCTTGGATGTCCATATTATTAATACGCTTTAGGAATGCTGCCTCATTAAAAACCTTGTCAGGAAAACCCAGTGGGACAAAACCATGACTAAGGACAAAAAGAGTGCAGCGCGTATTGTCTCCCTCTGATGACTATATCACTTGAGCTCTTTGAGTCGACGCATCCCAATGTTGTGACTTCGTTTCCTAAATGTTGAGGTAGGAAGTGCCTTGGTAAATAGATCCGCCAAATTGTCGCTTGAATGAACTTGTTGAACAATAATATCACAATTCTTCTGTAAGTCATGATTGAAGAAGAATTTTGGTTAAATATATTTCGTCATTTCGCCCTTGAAAACATGTTGCATTATCTTCATGCAAAACTGTTGGTGCCACCTTCTCTGAATAATTACCACATGATCTACGTATGTGTTGTATCACACTTCTTAGCCAAACACATTCTCGACTTGCTTCATGTATCTCTAGAATTATTGCATGGTTGGATGATATCACTGAGATCGTCTATTTAATTAGACATCATGAAATTGCGGTTACTCCACTTGTAAATACATCTCCAGTTTGTGATCGACCATTGAGAGGGTCAGACATTCTGGAAGATATGTAATCTTCTAATATAACTCATATACCTCTAATCAATATCTTATAAGATATGGACATCCATATTATAATTATCCATAACACTCCCCCTTGGATGTCCATTTGAGGATTATGCCTCGTTAAAACCTTACTAGATAAAACCTAGTGGGACAAAAATCTAGTGAAGGGAAAAGAGTGCATACTACCTTTATACGCTCGGGGATGTTACCTCATTAAAAACCTTTCTGGAAAACCCTATGGGGACAAAACCATGGTCAAGGGAAAAAGAGTGCAACACGTATCTTCTCTCCCCCTGATGATCACATCACTTAAATATCTTAGTTGGTGCAATCCAATATAATAAACCAACTTCTTTAATGTCAATATAGTAAGTGTCTTGATAGAATATATGTTTGATTCTCATATAAACAAGTGCTCTCCACTTAACCTTCACATATCAAGAAGGATTAAACATATGTCATACTTATCATTATACAAGTACATCCTCGTACTTCACAAGTTATATAGTATCAACGAATGCAAAGTAAATGATAAATTATATCATTTATGACCACTAGTGAGAATAATCAATGTTTTATATAACTATGACACTCATAAATCGATATTGTGATCATCATATTTATAAGTAAAGGGGTCTTTCTTTATCAATTGACCTCATAAACATGAGCGTCATTTATCCATAACATATAGCATCTTTCTTTAGCTTTCATTCTGAAAAATGATTTCATCTTTAAGATGTTCAATTCATAAAAAAAAAACAAAACTTTGTATTTCATTTCAAGATATTCAACCGTCTTGAAAATCTCTTCATGAGTTCCATTCACATTTACCTCATTAAGGCATATGTAACTTATACCATATTCAAATACAAATATCTTTAAAACTAACATGGGTAAACTTTATTATTTAAATGGCTCATATCAAACCAATACCATATTTCCTTTCACTTAAATAGTGATTTATTCAACTTGATCAAGTGTTATTCTTGAAAATTTTCTTATAGGCTTTCAACATTTTAAATCATGAGACATGCTTCATGCATTTTATATCCATCATGGAATCTCAACTTCAAATGAGCTCTATTCATTTTCTTTTAGACGCATATCGATTACTTATTATATTGCCAGACTTATTGGAGCCACCACATGAGAACATATCTCCTTATGATCATTTCCATGTCTTTATGAAAGTATTGTGTGCCATTAGTTATGCCTTATATACGAAAATTTCAATACTTTAATTTCACTTTCTCCTAAAGACCAATGCATATCAATAATTTACACATTCATATATACGGACTTCAAGTCCCAATAACCATGTCTCGTCACAAGAGACTTTACTCTTTCATTTATTCTTTGCCTCTTTACATCTTTTGGCCACTCATTTATTCATTTGCACTTCCTGCAGGTATGCTTCCATGATCCTCACCATGATTATAGCGCTATCTTACTTATTTACATAATCATTACCCTATCGACGTTGATTCGTTACTTTTCGATTCCACACTTTACTAGACATTTTATTATATCATTTGTTGAGATCTCAAAGTTTTTCATGTACCCGGGGTTTTCAATAACCTTCATGTCTAGTTTCTCTTTAAGAGACTATTACGGGGTCTTTATTACCTCGATTCGACCATCTTCATTTTACTGCTCCATTTTGTCTCTTCATTCGAGGACTTTTATTTGGAATCGATTAGTCTATCACATTGCAGACGTGCCATAGACTCACTATCAATCATTGGTTTTAATGTTGGGACACACATTTTAATTGGAGCATTAGCAGCGTATGTATGATCTAGTCACTTTATTTAGGTCACAAAACTTTTCTGGCAACTACTAGATCTGTAATATAAATTGTCCCTTGAACTTTAAGTTCATTTTTATTAGTGTGAGAATCAACATTTTTGAATCATAATTCATTCCATATTTCTCGCTGCTCATTCTCTCCCTGAATGAATATCAACTTCAACATCCCTTGTGTGCGTCGTGGTGGATTTACAATTCATGTTCTGCACATTTACAGAAAACTTTATATGGGAAACATATGGTTTGTGACCGAAACCATTCTAATAGGGAGAATTCATTATTAATTGTTGGCAAGATGCTAATTCATATGTTAGAATATGCCCCGTAAACTAAATGTTTTGTACTCATAATATTATTGGCTTTGCAATCAACTGAAGACGTTTTATAAACGTTTCAACAAAAGCAATTCGCGTATGAACATGTGCTACTTTTATGTTCAACACTTATTCCAATAATCGCCCAATACTTGGAAGTATTAACCACCATTTCCAATACGTGTTTTTGATGATCATTTTGACGATATATCAATTTTAAAACTCAAATGATCAACATAACGGATGTATAGGCCTACATACATCCCCTTTATATTATTTCCAAAATTTTATAAGACAAAGTCCTTAATATAATATGGTGGTAACAAATGAAAAATTAACTTCCAATGAGAACAATTAAATCTTTCTTTGAAGAAACTTATGGTTCTTCTATACATTCGCATCATCATTGACTCAGGATTAGTAAAATAATCTTGGCTCATAAACTTTGGTTTATGCCCACATATGCTTCTATTGCATTTGACTTTATATTAGAGTCAATTAATATGGAAAATTTAATACATTATTACATTTATACTTATGTTTCTCCAATGAAATTTATATAAGCACATTTATTCCTTTCACATAGTTCAATATAAATAACATGAAATTATGTTATTTGATTCTCTTGAGGGAATCATAATAAAACTCGGGGTTTTATTTTCTTTTGTAACATACTTTATGTTACTGTGTCTACTACTTAAATTAAATTAGAATTTGAGGTTCTAATATTTTTTCTTTAACATAACATGAGGTTATGATAGTGATGCTTATAATAGAATCATAGTAGAACTTGACATTCTAATTATATTATTTTTCTATAACATAACATGAGGTTATATTATTTTGATTATTTCTTTGTAGTCACAATAGAACATTTATTGTTCTTGTGAAGTTGCACAATTTGAAAAACACATGCATGCCATTACTCAATTAATCAAATGCCTTGTAACTGTAAGCAAACAAAATCACATGATCGATATAGATAAACTTAGTGACACAATTAGAATCAACTAAGACATCCATCCATTATTGTAGGCACACTTCACAATAATGTTTGAACACTGTAATAATTACATTTTCTTTTTCGTACTTCAACAAAAAAATATCAGTGAATTTCGATATTTACAGTAACATTATTCTCATATTTACAACAATGATGTATATTCTAAATGACACCTTTATCTTTAGCAAACGTACTTATAGTGACTTGTCTTGTTACATGATAAAAGACCTAATTATTTACCTCAACCACGTCTATAACTACATCGTTTAAAACGGATCATTATATTATCATTTAGCTTTAAAAGTTGAGCTTTTTCAACTAGACGGGTTTAATGATATTTTAAAAATATTTTACACATCTAAAAGCAATTAAACATCAACCTTTGACAATATTACTTTAAACATCAACTTATATTTATTCATGATGCAATGATGCGATTTGCGGAGTAGCATAGCATATGCTCAGATAGTGTCACAAATTAATGTGCCTAAATTTATCCAAGGCTAATTCTTTTTATTATGGAAGTGAAACTCGGCTAATAAACATTCAAAATCATAGATCAAAAGAATATATCATGTCTAGAATTGTCACCAAGCCAGATATCACATTCATAGGCATCAAGCGCGGACACATAAAACACATTGCCATTTTAATTTTCATGCATCTCATAATATTGCATACTAAGAAGCAAGCACATGAGATTATTATATTAGAGAATATAGTGTTTCTAAGTTCATATAAATCAAAAATACACTAATGACAAGCTATAAATTAATAGATAAAACCATGGCTAATAGTAACTATCCATATCAATAGCCGAATAAGTTCAACAATTATGAGAAGTTTATTAACTGGAATATGCCCAATGACATCAAAAGAAGGTTTCAGTTTCATGTACTTGTTCCAATATAAATTAATATATTGTACTCCAGATGTTGTCTTTTCCAATAATATTGTCACAACAAAAATTTATAACTACTGAAATTAGTATGGGCATACAGTTAGCTTTGTATAAATCTTAACAATATCAATTAGCACATAATCACATCATTAGATCTAGCATACATTATAGCAAGTAATGATACTTCTATCAAAAGAAAATCAATACGAACTTGTGTTGAGTAAAGATTTATCTTTTGCAATTGAACCATTTGAAAATAAATTTGATATCCTCATTGCTAGCAGTCTCTTTTTAATGCTTCGAGTTTATAAAAATGTTTTAGTTATCAAAATCTTTTGATAATCCTTAAATTTTATTTGCAAAAACTAAGGTAGATACTTTGTAATCAACCTTTTGCAAAACCATTGTGTGCCTCGCGTAATGATTTTCTCAAATTTATGAGTTTTAAGGGTATACGACAATTAATATAACAACAATATAATTAGAGCTTGTGTAGCAAAACACTTACTCCATCCGTCCTATATTAAGTGCCCACTATTCATATGCACAAAGTTTTAGAAAATTCCACTAACTACACTCTTCACCAATCAAATATCATTTTCACTCACTAAAGTATCATCTCATTTGTTGGAATATTCTATGGACACTTAATTTAGGACATCTAAAGATTCCATTGTGGACATTTAAATTGGGACGGAAGGAGTACATAATAATACCAACTTATTATACATGCGATCTAAGCTAAACTATAAGCATATAAGAATCTCCATATCACCATATATACCTAGAATAATCCAAGTTATTTAATTCTAACACTTTTTCCTCAGGTCTCCAAAGTTTTCCAGGAAAAAAATTACAGGTTTATTCCACAAAATTACAGGTTTATGGAATACCTATTGAAAGAAAGATGATAGCATATTACAGTAATCAAACTCAACTCAAATATAAGTTTGGTCACTCAAAATTAACTTTGAACAGTGAAAACATGCGATTATCATAAATATTAATCTAACAGTTTTGATGTGACAATTAAAGATAGTATGTCACAAATATGTATTCCAACAAACCAAATAACTATTTCGTCAATGAAGATATGATATTAAGCGTGTTTAAAAATTTATAAATATTGTAACCCTTATAATATTATAAACCAGTCAACATGAAAATTTATAGATATTGTAACCCTTATAATATTAAGCGTGTTTTGCCATGGAATTAATATAGTATGGTACGATAGATTGCAACCCGAACCGGTTGTGCTTTCCTTTTCTTAAGGTAACAAAGAGCGTGCTGATAACGTGTTGTGAACAAGAATGAAGGAAATGAAGGGAATGAAAGTATTCTTCTATTCATTATAATGTAGAAGATACAAAGATATATATAGATAAATATTAGGGTAAAAACCCTAATAGCTAATTGGGCTATGGGCTTCTTATGGGTTATATGGACATCCTCATAATATTATTCATAACATAACACAAATGATTTTTTTTTTTAAATCACCTTAAAAAAAAACCCATCAACTCAAATTACGGTTCGGATTTTATTACTTCTCTCACTGATTGTTAGTTGAAACATTTGTAGTTGTAGCGCAAGTGTTTGATGAAATGCCTCAGTGAAAACTTTACTAGTTGACTGCATTCATTTGGTTTTTTTAGGTGTAATTAGGTCCTAGTTATGTTTCGAGAGTGATTTCTAACTTGTTTAAGTTTTGCAAGAAGAAGGTATGGAGTTATGCGCCTTTTTAACATTTGTTTGAATTATGTAGATATGTTGTGTTCACTTATTTAATAGTGCGTTTTGGAAGTCATTTTGATTATTAGCTTTTACAAACGGGATGTCAAAGGTTTGCGTCTGTTTGGCAAGTTGTGAGAATTAGTGATTTAGGGCTTTGCAGTTAAAATGGCTTCTGAATACTTAGATGATCGGAATTACCCAACGCATATATGCTGATTACCCGCCATTTCTTGCTGTATAATGGGTGGTCTGTTTTCTGCTTATAGTTTAGTAATCATATATCTGAGTTTGTATCTGGTAGAAATAAGGATTTTTACTAGCCATATAGTTCCACTGTATTTACAATGGTTGTGTTAGATTTTTCTGTTTTGTTTATCACATTTCAGATAATTATATATCTATTATCAATGTTAATCACCCATTCACCCTTAATTATCTTGACTTTATATCCCATTGCTCGTTTCATTATACTTTTGTTGCAAATCAGTATAATGTTCAACCATTCTACCATGACCATGAATGGATCTCATGACTGCATCATCTAACTCTTCAGTACACTTCTTTTCCAATCTCAAACTCCACTTTGTTTTAGCTACAGTAGTACTAATTAAGCCTAAGTGTAGATATTATTGATCCGAGTAGACATTAAATGTGCTTTGACTGCCGTTTACGTTTATTGCATAAGTTACTGATCACTACTTTGCTGATTTATAGAAATGTATATGATGTTCAGATTCTGTGATCGTTTGTGATAACCATATCTTTAGCTGTTTTGACTATTGATTGATTGTTAGCGTTAAACAGGTTGGGTATGCACCAGACCTTCAATTATTGTTGAGATGTTGCTTTTCCCCTTAGTGTCAGCCATAGAAGCAAGCACCTATGGGTTATATCTCAGATGTGTGGGTGGGTGGGGTAATGGGTCAGAACTGGCTGGGTTATAACGGGACATTTTTTTTTATTTGGGTCAAAAAGGGGTGTGCTGGCTTGACCCACATAAACCTCAAATCTACACCAATTCACAAAGTGTAACTTCTTTTGATTTTTAATTAGGTATACAGGAACTCACGCTTGCTCTTCACAGAGCCCATCCTACAATAGCGTCTGCAACCAAACCAAATCTAACAGGTTATAAAAGTATATCAGACGTAGATGTTGCAAGGTGGATCACAGGTCAAAATGAATCATTTTTAAAGCAGGTGGTACCGGGTCAGGTTAAGTTGACCCATAAAAACTTTCATGTCGTTAAATAAAATTATATTTTAGAGATTAATGTGTTAATCATGATCAGAAATAAGTATTTTTCTCTTTGACATGTTGACCCATTTGACCTATCCCCTGTTAGCTCACTCTTGTTTTTATTTGTGTTTGACCAGTTTGAGATAAAACACAATCCAAGTCGACCCATTTATAGAACTTAGTGCAATGGGTGGAAGTTTGATATAATACCCTTTGGGACATTCTGTTTATTCGACTGTTGTTGGACAATAATATCCTGGTGCACCAAATATATCGCTACCCATCTGTACTGGACCCCACATATCAGCTGACCCGCATGTATGATTTGGCTTGCCTGCAGGCTGTTGGTAGTGGTATCTGAAAAAAATTTCTGCCAAATTATGTCTTAGTAATCTATATAACTAGAATCTAAAAATATATAAACTTAGGACCAAAATACCATAATAACTACAGCGTTCACAAATTCCAGATTTTTTTGAGCTTTGCAAGCGGGCAGTATGCACCCAACGGGCATGCTTCAATTAGAAGTTGACAAAAGAAAAACCAAGTAAGCAAATATTTTATAGGTAAGCGTTCTTACATTTTATTCTCAGTTTTCTTGGATTTGTTACAAGTATATCTTCATGCTTATAAAAGAGTATATCTGGATACAATTACAGTTGGTTGTAAAAATGGCAGTTATTTGCAAGGGATGTTTAATCGGCGATTAGGTCTTTGGAGTCTGGATTAAAGCCAGTGTAATCTCACTTTTCTCTCTACATCTGTTCATATATATGTGCTTTGTGCTACTTTTGTAGCGTATGTGACTGTTTCTGTTTACCATTTCGTAGTTATGTGTTTGATGGGGCACCTCCTGATTTGAAGAACAATAGCTTGCCAAATGGTAATTGAACTCTTGCACTCTCAGTTGATTTTAATAAATATTGTGAAATTTGTTGTAAGTTTACATGGATATAAATTTTGACACAGTTACTCAAGAAGAGAGGATATGGCAGCTGGCTTAAATGAGGCCATACAGGTGAGTTAGCGTTTGTTTGAGAAATGTGTTTGATATAGCTTTCACTTTCTTTGTTAATTTCAATATTGCTTTTGCTGTTATTGTAGTTTGGCAATAAGGACGATATTGAGAAATTTAGTAAACGGACACTGAAGGTTGGTTCTGAGCATATCTTCTTATACTATAAAAAATTATTTAATCAAGTTATATGTGGTCTGATGACTTGTGCTTCATCTGTTCCAGGTAACAAGACAACCTAAAGAGGATTGCAAAAAGCTTCCAAGTCTTATGGGAGTGCCTGTCTGTCGAGGAGTAAGATTGCCGATCAAAGTGTCAGTGCTCATGCATTTTTTTCTCAAATTGTATGAAGTGCGAGTATAACTGAAGTCCAAAGTCACAAACTGACCTATTTCTACCTTCTTGTTTATCGATTTATGTAGGCTTCATCTGAAGCAGAGGCGATGTGCTGCACTTTGCAAAGCTGATAAGGCATGTATCTTTGCTTAGCTGTTCTATTTTGTGCTTTCATAATATTATTTAGTGTTTTTATTTTCAATGCAACACACATCTTGTATCAGGTTTATGTTGTTGCTTCGCCATTTGATGGATCCTTGCTCGAGGAAGATTCCTGTGATGGAATTTGATGTTTTAAAGGTGCTGAATATAACAAATAATATGGATTTAATGGTCTTTTTGCGAGCATTCTAACATAGGTGCTTATTTTATGTCAGGTTTTGGAGGAATTCAGTCTCACAATGGATCAATTTACTGATCTGTGCATTCTATGTGGGTGTGAAGTATTGTGACAGCATTAAAGGTAAAACGTGACTTTCGCATTAGGTATCTTGTTTCTGTGCTAATTTTTGTTCTTTTGATCATTGGGTATTGGTGGTCAGACCGCTTTGAAGCTTATCTGTCAGCATGGCTCAGTAGAGACTATTCTGGAGATATAAACAGAGAAAGGTTACCTTTTTTCATTTTTGAGGATTCTCTGTATGTTGAGGCTCGACCCTTTTTAAAGAACCTTTGGTCTGTGTTGATGAGGAGCAGCTTGGTATCAAATGGAGCGCTCCTGAGGCGAATGCACGCCTTAGGTGTGTGTATCTTCCTGTTAAAGAGGTACCATTTAGAATCTCATATGAATATTTGTGTTTATTTCATGCAAAGTCTACAAGATATTTTTGTTACTACTGCTGCTAATTTGTCGCCTTGAACTTTTATAACAGGGGAAGGAGACCACTTGTTGATATTTATTTTTTATAATCAGAGCATTCTGTTCTTACTGTGGCACTTCTTAATCTGAGATCTAATCGTGAAAAAATGACCCAAAATATGTTCTGAGACATTTGCTGTTCGTATTGTGTATGTTGCAATAGAGGTTGTAACTCTATGCAGTGGTCGTACTAGTAAGTTTCTCAATGTTGCTCTATCTAAAAGTAGCAGTCTCGCCCTAGTTAGCGCCTGGATGCTTTATTGTGTAGGTACTGTTCTTGATTCTGGAGAATGGTTGTGACCTCACCGATGCGTTGATGAAAATTCTGACTTAACGAGTTCACTACTGCGAAATCTTGAGAGATATTAGTAGTTGCTCATGTTATGACATTATGAGTTTTCAAGACACGTTTGTGATTAGTGAAGAAATCACACACAGGATGAATTTGATAGGTTATTAGCCGGGTTTGTATTGAGTTTCGACCATGCATTTGGGTTTTATGAGTAGCATTTGTATTTTGTGAATGAATTAAGATGTTAGACTTGCGTTGTTACAGATTTTAGTTCAGTGACCACCTGATGAGTGAAGAGGTTTGGATCGCGGACCAATCTTTCCCCATAGCAAAGTTGGTTATTGTAAGCAAACTTATATATGCACAGTTTAAATGCACAAACTAAATAAATTGATCTATCTACATAAAATTGTGTTTAACTTGCATCGTAGTTATACATTAATTGACACATAGACAAGATGGAGCAAAAACGCTTTAAGTTTATAATACATTGAATTGATGAATACGTCATCTAGTTAGGAATCAAGAATTTGAATAAGATGGATGGTTGATTCATTCCGAATGTAGTAGTCAGCAAGAGTAAATCCATCCTTAAGCCGTGTTTGTGGCAGAAACAACAACTGCTTGTGCGCAGGAATATCTTTCTTTTCTTGAATCTTGGCTTTCACATTTTCAATGGTGTCGGAGCTTTTCACTTGTAGAGCAATGGTCTTTCCATTAGGGAGTATCTTGACATATATCATCATCATCTCCATCATTGGTGAAGTGTCTTTGTCGTCGTCCACAAGTCTGAGTGTGGACTCGTTTTGTATGTAGTAACAACGAATACGAACATTGTCATCAAGCTTCTCTCCACCATGGACCAGCTTTTGTTCTTCTAACTTTTGAATAATACTAGTACCCTCCTGAGCCTGCTGCAACTTTTCTTGAATCATTGCTTTGACTTGCCTGATGGGTGTTGTAGCCATGATCAGAGGATGATGTTTCCATTAATGGTCTCGACAAAAATGTTCCTTGGTCCTCTAGGTTGACACACAAGATCAAGGGTGTACCCCCCATATATGTTATATTCAGAAAGGGTAGGATCAATTTCAAGAAGCATTCCAGCAAAGTAGAGCTTTTGGTCATATGGAGGAGCAACTCCTTTTATTTTACTTAACCTTTTCTTCACGTCGCAGATTCTTTTCGACTTAAGCTCGTGGCCTCGCAAACATATGGTCTGTTGGCCGACTCTACGGATGAATATTTTCATTATTGCTCCCGTTTCCAAATTGTTAGTATTATTCATCGATCTGTGGAAACAACAACAACAACATTTATATTAGAGATCGATCGATCGACCACTAACCAATTAATCTTTACAATGATTTTACAAAACTCCATATATCATGTCATCATCGATCATTCAAAAACTAACATGCACATAATAATAATACTAACTAACTTGTACGTAGTACTTAAAGCAAGAACAAACTAAATAAATAAAAACACGTACGTACCTTTAATTTGAGAGATTGATCGAACGAACAAATAAGATATATATATTTATAGACGATGATGCAGGATATATGATCGACGACTAATTTTGTATATCAAACTTTGCTTCTATTTGGAACGCAACTAAAATTGATGTGGAGGTGGTAAAACTATTTATACAACTAACAAAGAGTCGGTCATCTTTCCATATTTTTTTTGAAAAACGCGTTAATTCTTAACAAAGAGTCGGTCATCTTTATTTTCCAATTAAGCTATGCTTCATAGTTGAACTAGGGCTGAGCCTCGGGCCGATCCCGACCCGGCCCGACCCGAATCCCTACAAGCCGGCAAACACAAACCGACTCCCGACCCCGACAAGCCCGACTAACATGATTCGGGACTCGGGATCGGGACGGGATTCGGGATTTGATCGGTTTTGTTTGTTGTTTTTTGGTTTTCGGCTCGTCCCGACCCGATCCCAACAAGCCCGAAACCCGACTAACCGAAAATCAGAAACCGATTCCCGACCCCGACAAGCCCGACTAACATGATTCGGGACTCGGGATCGGGACGGAATTCGGGATTCGGTCGGTTTTGCTCACCCCTATGCTTGACACATGAGATTATTAAAAGATTAAAACATAAGCTATTTAGAAAGTAATTTGTGTTTAACAAACATAACTTATAAGAAATTATAAAAAAAATAATCTTTCATAATCTCGAAAATAAAAAGTTACTTCATGTAGCTTATAAAAAAAATATTTTCTTATATTCTTTTTCAGCACCAGCACCAGCACCAGCCGTATTCAAACGTTTTTAATCCGACGTTATACGTTTTCGTCCGTTTTTATACGTTTTCGTCTGTTTTTATACATTTCCGCCCGTTTTCTTACGATTTCTTACGTTTTTATCCGTTTTTGCTCTTTTTTCTTACGTTTTCGTTTGTTTTTATCCGTATTCAGACATTGAATCAATTTTATATATTTTTGTCCGTTTTTATACGTTTTCGCCCGTTTTCTTATGTCTTCATACGTTTTTGTCCTTTATCCATATTTAAACATTTTTCATCTGTTTCTATACGTTTTCATCTGTTTTACACGTTTTCGCCCATTTTTTACGTCTTCATACGTTTTCGTCCATTTTTATACGCTTTCTTACGTTTTTATATGTTTTCGCACGTTTTCATATGCTTATGTCCGGTTTTATACATTTTTTCCATTATAATACGTTTTCGTTCGTTTTTATATGTTTCCGCCCGTTTTCTTACGTTTTTATATGTTTCCGCCCGTTTTCTTACGTTTTCTTACATTTTCGTCCATTTTTATATGTTTTAGCTCATTTTCCATCCGTTTTTGTACGTTTTTATATGCTTTCTTACGTTTTTATACGTATAAAAATGAATGAAAACGTTTGAATACGGATAAAAACAGACGAAAACGTAAGAAAAATGAACGAAAACGTATAAAAAATGATGAAAAATGTTCGAATATGGATAAAAACAGACGAAAACGTAAGAAAATGAATGAAAACGTTTAAAAGGGACAAAAACGTATGAAAACTTAAAAAACGGGCGAAAACATATAAAAACGTAAGAAAGCGTATTAAAACGTGTGAAAAACGTTTGAATACGGATAAAAACAGACGAAAAGGTAAGAAAAACGAACGAAAACGTATAAAAAAGTACAAAAACGTATGAAGACGTAAGAAAACGGGCGAAAACGTGTAAAAACGGACGAAAACGTATTAAAACGTAAGAACATGGGAGAGAACGTATGAAAACGTTTGAATACGGATGAAAACAGCCGAAAACGTAAGAAAAAAGAACAAAAACGTATAAAAACGGACCAAAACGGGCGAAAACGTATAAAATCGAACGAAAACGTATAAAATGTAACGATCGTTGGCGAAAAGGACGAAAATGGCAACATTTGACAACAGTTGGGATGATCCGTTAGTTTGAAGGATGGACGCTGCAACGATCATTAACCAAAAAGGCTAACGTGTAACTCCTAACGGAATCCACTTAACACCGGTTAAAAACAGGGACCGAAATTTGCTCAAAGGTTTCTCACATAGACGATTTTTGTAGTTTCAAAATGATTGGGACGAAACATGCATTTTGATCAAAGTTTAGGGACTAAATTGAAAAAACGCGTTAATTCCTATCGAATCAAATTAATTGTACAATTTTTTTTTCTATCTGGTCCTCTACTTTTCAATTAGTACTACACAAAAATAATCTACAACTTACAACATCCAATAAAATGTGTTTCATGGTTGAAAACACGCGTTAATTCCTATCGAATCAAATAAGTTAATTTCATAAATGGTCTCTGTGGTCTGTCGGATTTAACGAAAATAGTCTCAAAACGTTTTTTTAACGGATCCAGTCTTTATGTTTGCGACCCATAACGGGTTTGGTCCCTTGACCAATATTTTCGTTAGTTTGACCGTTCAACTAAACGGAAATGACTAAAATACCCTTTAACGCCAAAGGTCCCTGTGGTTTTTTGGGTATAACGAATTTGGTCCATAATTTTTTATTACATTTCGTTCATTTTTATCCGTTTTCGTCTGTTCTTTTATGTTTTCGTCCGTTTAAAAAAAAAATTCAAGAAAAATTTGGAAAATTGTCAAAAAAAATTTGGAAAATTTTCAAATATTTGGAAAATTTTCCAAAATCGTTTTTGAAATTTTTCAATTTTTTCTTTTTAAAAAAATTTTGAAGATTTTCGAAACTTTTTTTGAAAATTTTCGAAAATATTTGTTTCAAAAATTTCGACATTTTTTTGAAAATTTTTGAAAGAAAAATTTCGAAAATTATTTGGAAAATTATTTTTCGATTTTTTTTTTTTTTTTTTGAAAATTGTTTTTCGATTTTTTTTTCAAAAGTTACGCATATTTTCTTTTTAATTTTCGAATTTTCTTTTTCTAGTAAATTTTAAACAAATTTTTTTATACAAAAAATGATAAAATTATCTTAGCTATTAGATCACAAAAGTTACGCTTCTTCACTTTGTTACTAGCAGGGTACTCGCGAGTTGCGACGGTTGGTACCCCTTAACTTAAATTTTGAAAAACAATGTTTTCGAATTATACATTTTTCGTAACCATAACTTTAAGGATAGTGATAATTTAAGTTGTATAACTTTACGTAATAGTAGAAAACAGATTTGTATAACTTTAAGAGGGAGCAAGGAGGATAGAGATAATTTAATTTGTATAACTTTACGTAATAGTAGAAAACAATTTCGTATAACTTAAAGAGGGAGCAAGGATTTTTGGCCCACACTCCTCACCACTAAAGGGAAAGTAAACAACCTTTAAGTCATAGACTAAGTCAATGACCTTTGCGGTATACTTTGAAGAATAATTGTTTGATGTACAAATGCGTTTGGATATAGTTCATGTTTATTATTTATATCAAAGCTAGATATGTTAAATTTTAATAGTGAGATAGTGTTACTCTTGAATTAAATATCTTAGACTAAAATGTACTACGTAACTCCTAATATTATTGTGTATTATAAATATGTATAATAAGCAATAAAATGTGTAAATGCTTAAAAATTTATTTAAGTAAATTTTAAAATTTAATTAGAGAGAAAGTCCATCATGCATTATAAGATAGTATGATTACGGGTCTTAGAGGTAAAAATAATTAATATTTGTTAATGACATTAAAAATTTGTATATTTACCTTGTAGCATGATGGTCACACAAGATCAATAAGAATCCTCGTCCTTAATTCTTTATCAAGCGCATTTTCAGCTTTTACGGGACTTTTGATAGTGAACTCGATCCACTTTCTATAAGCGCTATAGAAAACGGGTCCAATTTTGTAAAAAAGAAAAATAATAACTTTTGAGTGCCCTCTTATGATGCATTTTTAATCGGATAGCCCAATAGGTTATTAGCACGAAAGTGTATCATCTTTGTCACATTTTATCATTATGTGTAGCGTTTTTTTTTCAATCTTGACACAAACTTTTTGAATTCGTGCTATTGTGCGTATCCAGTCAAGAAAAACTTGGCATCGTTAGTCATTTATACTAACGGTCATTAGTAAATAACTTAAAAGTCAATTTTCTTACGTTTTTAAACGTTTTTAAATGGTTTTGTCCGTTTTCTTGAGTTTTCATACGTTTTTATACGTTTTCATCCATTTTTATACGCTTTCGTCTGTTTTCTTATGTTTTTATACGTTTTCATCCGTTTAATACGTTTTCATCCATTTTTGTATGTTTTTATACGTTTTCTTCTGTTTTCTTACGTTTTTTATCCGTTTTAATACGTTTTCGTTCGTTTTTATACATTTTCGTCCATTGTCTTACGTTTTCATCCATTTATATACGTTTTCGTCCGTTTTTTCGTCCATTTTTATACTTTTTCTTATATTTTTATACGTTTTCGTCCGTTTTATACGTTTTCATCCGTTTTCTTACGTTTTTTGTCCGTTTTTATACGTTTTCGTTCGTTTTTATACATTTTTGTCCATTTTTTTACGTTTTCATCCATTTATATACGTTTTCGTCCGTTTTCTTACGTTTTCGTCTGTTTTATATGTTTTTATACGTTTTCGACCGTTTTTTATACGTTTTCATCCGTTTTTGTACGTTTTCGTCTTTTTTATACGTTTTCGCCCGTTTTCTTACATTTTTGTCCGTTTTAATATGTCTTCGTTCGTTTTTATACGTTTTCGACCGTTTTTATACGTTTTCATCCGTTTTTGTACGTTTTCGTCTTTTTTATACGTTTTCGCCTGTTTTCTTACATTTTTGTCTGTTTTAATATGTTTTCGTTTGTTTTTATACGTTTTCATTTGTTTTCAGCAGTTTTAGTATGTTTTCGACTGTTTTTATACGCTTTCTTATGTTTTCTTACGTTTTTGTCCGTTTTTATATGTTTTCGTTTGTTTTCATATGTTTTCATTCGTTTTCATCTGTTTTATACGTTTTCATCCATTTTCTTACGGTTTTATACGGATGAAAACATATAAAAACATAAGAAAACATACATAAACGAACAAAAATGTATAAAAACATATGAAAATGGACGGCAATGTATAAAAACGAAAGAAAACGTGTAAAAATGAACGAAAACTTATCAACACGGATAAAAACGTAAGAAAACGTACAAAAACATATGAAAACGTATAAAAACAGATGAAAACGTACAACAAACGTAAGAAAATGTACAAAAACGAACGAAAACATATAAAAACCGGATGAGAACGTATGAAAACAGACATAAACGCATAACAACGGATGAAAACGTACAAAAACGTAAGAAAATGTATAAAAATGGACGAAAACGTATAAAAACAGATGAAAACGTAAGAAAACTGATAAAAATGTAAGGAAACAGGGCAGTAAAACGATAAAAACAGACGAAAACGTACAAAAACGGATGAAAACTTATGAAAACGTATAAAACGGATGAAAACGAACGAAAACGTATGTAAACGGATGAAAACTGACGAAAACGTATAAAAACGAACGAAAACGTATGATAACGTAAGAAAACGTACATAAACGGGCGAAAACGTATAAAAACAAACGAAAACGTACAAAAACGGATGAAAACATATAAAAACGGACAAAAATATATGAAAACGTAAGAAAACAGGCGAAAATGGACTTTTAAGTTATTTACTAACGGTCGTTAGTATAAAGGACTAACAATGCCAAGTTTTTATGGACTGGATACACACAATAGCACGAATTCAAAAGGTTGGTGTCATGATTGAAAAAAAAAAGGTGCGCTTCATTAAGTGACAAAAGGTGGAAATATGATACATTTTCGTGCTAATAACCCTAACCCAATTGATGTACCAGATCCTCTCTGGACCGTGCATGGCTTTGTTTTCACTAATGTCTTATCAAACCTCATATTCTTTTTAAAGTTTAAAATGAACTGTTAGTCACAAGTACGTTATTTTGTACTAGTGTCAAGCATTTCATGTAGACTTTGAGATCAATAAGGGATTGGATAACATACTAGTGCAACCAAAGTCTCTCATTCTGAGAAGAACAAGTATATATAAATTAGGGTAACCGGTGTGACACGGCATCGCGGCAAGAGCATACGATTATTGAGGAGATTGATTTTTTTTTTTTATTTAATTTGGACAAGTATTCTAAGTTGTTCACAGGAAATGATTTTGAGTTTGCATTTTAAATAACGTGCAAAAGTTAGAACTCAGAGGTTCTCCATACGGAAACCATTGGGCTACATTGTTGGGTTTATCAATCTTCATTTATGAATCTTTGTCATCTGATTTAGTTTTACATTTTATTTTGAATGATGATTGATATATATATATATATGAAAAGCAGATCATGGACGGACTTACATGTATGCCGGGTGTGGCACGGGTTACACCTGATTTTAGGTCACGAAGTGCAAAAAGATTTCAAAACTGTCTTTTTTGTGGTATATGCAACCCTCAAATAAAAAATTGCTACTTTTATTTTTTACGGTGTAACTTTAGTTAGCGCAACTTTTCTTTTGTGCAACACCCATCCTAACTCATTTCAAGTACCTATAGTTATGTGATTTAACCATATGCGGTTTATCTTGTGAACGTGGGTTCAAGCCAGTTAAAAGATAAAACCTCATTTATCCACTGGTCTTGTGGGACTTGCTTTTGATCCACATAAAATCTTGCAAAATTATCCTATAACGATTTACATTATAATTAGGTGATTCTTTATCCAGTAAAAAATATATATAGTTCTTAATTAGCGCTCACTTCGCAAGCAAGTCACTGATTTAGAATAAAGGGTTAAAGGAAAAGTTAAGTATATATATAAGAGGCAAATATATAAATTTGAAATGAATAGTAACTACTAACTTTTGGTTTTGGTAATTGATACGAGAACATAAAATCAGTTTTAAAGTTAGATGCATATATATACTTGACATCATCCTTTTACAGATACCGATTCCATCGTAAATATATTGTACCTTCCTTTGTGTATAATACTTTTGAGTTGTAGCAAAGGAGGTTGATCAAAGCCTTAACCAAAGTATCACACAATAGATAAGAATCTTATAGTACCTTGCCTTGAACTCTATGAAACTCAGCAATGTCATCTTTACACCCCAAAAGGCCAAAGCAACCATCTTTAGCAAGAAAAGAACCCCAAAACCACATCTTTATAAACATCCTACTAAACCAAATATCATATCATTACCTTAATAAACAACACACGAAGATTTGCATTCTTGTAGCAGCCAAGAAACAAAAATGGCTGCTAACGATATGAGATCGGTTGCATCCCTCTTTATGGTCCTCAATTTCGCCATGTATGCCACACTTCTAGGACTTGGTGGTTGGGCAATGAACCGAGCAATAGATATTGGTTTCATCGTTGGTAAATCCTATACTTTTACATCTTTTCAAAATATGAAATTTCACCAAATTGTCATTATATGTACAAACAATTTGTTTCACCTTTTGATGTAACAAATTTTTATTTCACAATGCATGCATGACCTTATAGCAGATACATTAGCAACATAGTTTTCTGAAATTTTATAATTACATTTTGGTAATTTGGTTCGATAAACATCATTGAGTTATTTTTTAATGCTGTGAGGTGTTTATGTGTTGTAAACAGGTCCAGGGTTGGAGTTACCGGCTCATTTCTCGCCTATATACTTCCCAATGGGAAACGCAGCTACTGGTTTCTTTGTGACATTTTCATTGATCGCTGGTGTTGTTGGTATTGCATCAGCCATCGCTGGATTTGACTTTATGCGATCTTGGAATTCCGAACAAGAACTGCCTGGGGCTGCTTCTGCTGCTGTTATTGCATGGGCATTAACTTTACTTTCCATGGGGTACGTATTTGTAACATATCATATATTTAACTAATAATTGTCCAAAATGTAACCTGATTTTCTTATATATTAAGATTTCTAATCTTTTTCTATTTGCAAATATCCAATCATATTTATACACCAAAGAGGTTAACAAGTTCTAATTTAAATTATGCATGTGCAGGTTTGCATGGAAGGAAATTGAACTTCATGATGGCAGAAATGATGTTTTGGTAAGCTTCTTTTTTTGGGGTAAATAAGTGACATAAGTGCAAGGATCATGATTTTTATTTGTAGGAAAACATATGATATTTTGCTAATGTAATGCATGATATTCATTTTCAAATTCTTTTTTGAAATCAAACTAATGGCAACTTCTATTAATGTAAATTTCAGATAGCAATGGAGGCATTCTCAATCATCCTATCGGTTACTCAATTCCTATATACAGTTGTTCTTTACGGTTGATCAGGATGACCATCAAGGCATTGATGTTTGTTATTAGATTGATTCTTTTCTAACTTTGTGTGATTTATATATTTTTAATGATTGATTGTATATGTGAGATTGTGAAATAAAAATGTATGTTGAAGGAAATCATTTATATTTGTTAACCATCCATATTTTTACGCGATTTTCAAGTTTGATGCTTGTTTGTTAGAAAAAAAAGTGAAGATATAGGTGGCCAAAATATGTAACTAAAGATCACCATCACACTGTCTACTGCAAAATAAAATAAAATCCAAAGAAAAAGTGTCTCATTTGATAAGATCAAGTTTCTGTATTCAGGAAAACAATTACTGTAGTAAGAACATTAGCGCAGAACATTGAAGACATGTGACACATAAGTTCCTATATGTGATCATATAGAGATGGAACTATACTTCAATTTTGTATATATGAGCCCATAGGAGCTAGTATTTTGCTAAGAACAAACCATATATATATCAAAAATCAAGAATCCCTATAACTGTATGGTGATTGAATCAGTTTGCAAATAAGATGCCAGTTCTAAATAGAACACAAGAAACCTTTTCAATATTTTAAGAAAACTAACCCACCTCCTAATTTACCTACTAGAGCCGGAACACAACTCAAATATTCCACAGCAACTCTTCCATGAAGATTTCTCAGCTGCTCGAGGAGCTGAGTCTAGCAGAGGCTGCATATGATTTAAAAAACACATTAACACAATTCATGAGTATAGATTACTAACTAACTAGCATTTTTAAACAAAACAAAAAGAAACTGAGATATATAGACAACCTGTCTTTCATTCTCAGAACATTTAGGTGTCTTGGGTAGTTCATTTACACGATCATCGCCACCCATTCCACAATATGGGCATTTAGCATCTTTAGAATCCGATAATAAAAGGTTTTCTGAAGTTAGAGAAGCCTTCTCATCAAAGGAAGCTGTCTTCTGATCCTCGTTTTCTTTTGATGGTTGATTATTGTTTGAATTATTCTCATTAGGAAGTTTTTGTTCCAAGGGCGTTTCTGTCGCAACTAGATCAACTTTAGGGGGAGTCTTGATAGCCAAGCTGTCAACTTTGTGGGTCCCCTTTTGAGGTGAAGATTCGATAGGTTGCAGTAAGTCAACAGGAGCAGGTTCAATTACGACTAATTTCTTTTTACCGGGAGACTTATTTTCTGAGCTACTACTTCTTGAAATTGAGCTTTTCTTATCCGGCTTATGTGAATGTGACCCTTTACCATTCTCATTTCTATCTTTTGCAACCTTCTCGGTTCTCTCTGTTGTTGAAGATTCTTTGCTTGACATATTGTCTTCCTTCTTCTCTGTCTCGACAGTCGGTGTCGGATGAGGAGAGCTAACTTGACGGCCATCACTCTTCTCTGTCCTGACTTTGGGACGAGGTGAGCTAATTTGACCACCATCATTCTTCTCTGTTGGATGAGGAGAGCTGACTTGACCGCCATCACTCTTCTCTGTCTTGGCCGTGGGATGAGAAGAGCTTACTTCGACACCATCATTCTTCTCTGTCTCGACTGTGGGATGAGGTGAGCTAATTTGACAGCCATCACTCTCTCCTATTACAATTTGATCATCCAGAGGTTCAGAAAATAAATGATTACCAGTTAATTGATCACACATACATCTAAAGTCTAAACACTTAAGGTCTTATGACAGAATGCACCCAATTTCCATTATTTTTTGGGTTAATGGCATGTTATAGCAACGTATGGAAAAAATTTCATTTCTGTTGTATGTAACGTGCTTCCAGTGTATTACCACTACGTAAGTAACCTACTATAGTACGCAAACCGGTGACATGACATAATCCTGTTAAATTTTGGGGTATTAATCTGTGGCAAACATGTCATTCTATCAATTGCTAATGGTTTTCAAGTTATGTTATGTGCAGTCTTATTACAGGGGTTAATCATGGACAAAGCATAAATGGTTTAAAGTTCCAAGAAGTTCATTTCTGCTGAAGCATTTCTCATTTATGCTGATGAGTCATTTATAGCCGTTAGAGGGGTCTTTGTGTATCTTTATCTCCTATTTAATAAGTCACTTAATCTAGGGTTAGAGCACAACTGTGTGTGCAGTCATTGTCTCACATTCTCTTCTTTCTGATCATTACATTGATCTTGTCTCTTCTTTGTATTTGTATGGTTACTGTCTCATTGACATTAATCTAACCTTGTAACACTTTGGATACTATTGTTGATTTAATCTAAGCCGACTATTGAGGCTTAGGTTTGAATAAAAGTTCTACTGTTTATCTATTGTTGCTGATACTTTCGTACTGTATCGAGCTTCCGGGCTCATAATCATTATTTATTCACCATCCAAGGGTTTCTTCATAGAAACTTGGGGACATCTCTTCAGCAACAAATTGGTGGTTTGGGGTTATTGCTATTGGCATAATCACTGGTTATTTCCTATTGTGATTTGTTCTTTCTGCTGCATATTGCTCTGTAAGTCTAAGTCTAATCTCTTCTTCAAACAAACAATACTTAAGTCTTTGTGGGTGCAAACGGGTAGACTAACATCTTGATCTACCACCTCTGAGTGGTATGAATACCTGCTCTGGTTTACCCCAGTCCACAGGCTTGGTGCTTGTTGTTTCTTAATTACAAAGTCTTATTTTTTTTCTTTATCTGTCTATCTGCTCTTGCTATTATCTCTGTCTGTGTTATTTGTCTGTCTTATTGTTTGGATTATGGTTGTTGGTGATGATAATACTGGTGGTGGTGGTGGTTCTTCCACTGAGAAAAGCTTATCATTTGGTGATGCTTTGTATTTACACCCCAATAACACCAATGGTACTCCCATTATTTCTATCAAACTCACTGGAACTGAAAATTATAAAATATGGAATATGGCCATGACCTTTGCCTTAAGGAATCATAATAAGTTAGGGTTTATTGATGGTACTTGCATAAGAGATGACTCAAACCCTAGTCTTGCTAATCAATGGGATACTTGTAACTCTGTTGTGGTTACATGGATTCTTAACTCTCTCAGTCCTGAACTATTTGCTGGTGCTATCTATGCTAAAACTGCTTATGAAATGTGGAATGATCTTAAAGATACTTATGATAAGATTGATGGTTCAGCTATTTTTAATTTGCATAAAAATATAAACTCTCTTAGTCAAAATGGGTCTTCTCTTGCTGATTATTACAACAACCTCAACTCTTTATGGAAACAATTTGATTGTATGATTAGCTTGCCTCCTTGCACTTGTGAGGCTGCAAAGCATTTTGAAAAACACAATCAGCTAATCAAATTAATGCAATTTCTTATGGGTCTTGATGACACTTATGTTCCTATCAGAAGTAATATTCTAACCAGAGATCCATTGCCTAATGTCAAAACTACTTTCTCTGTTGTCTCTGGAGAAGAATCTCACAGAAATGTGTCATCTGGGAATAGCTCTGCTAAACCCAATGCCACTGCTTTTGCTGCAAAAACTTTTGATAGTGGAAAGTTTTTTGATAACAAAAAAGGATCAATCAACAACAATTTCAATAAAGGGTCTAGTTTTAATGCTGGTAACAGCTCTAATAACAGAGGACCAAACATGAATCTCAAATGTACTAACTGCAAAAAACCTGGTCACACTGTTGACAGATGTTATGATCTTGTTGGTTATCCTGCTGGATATGTTAAAAAGAACTTTAATGCTAAACCTTTCAGCAGTAACAATGTTTCCACTGATACTAATCATATCACTGATAATAGAGCTAGCAACTCTCCTGTCTCTTTGTCTAATGAACAACTCTCCAGACTTATGAGTCTTCTTAATGACAACAATGTGTCTTCTGCTAATGCCAACATGGCGGTAAATTTTTTCAGGAACCTTCTTTAATGGCAGTGTCAAGTTTAACATAAACTTCAACAAATTTTTAACAACAACACAAAAACCTTATCTGGAAACATCAGTCTTGGTTGGATTGTTGACTCTGGTGCAAATCAAGACTTGATCAGTATCGCCAAACTTTTAATTAATGTTGTTGACATTTTAAATCTTGGTCTAACCGTTGGACATTCCAATGGTACTCAGGCCCTAATTACTAAAATTGGTGACTTAAAAGTCAATAATGACCTAACTCTTTGATGTTCCGGTTGTTCCTAAGTACAATGTCAGTCTGCTGTCTGTTCATAAGATTGCTAGAGACAATAAGATGTTTGTTGGGTTTAATGAATCTAATTGCTATATACAGGATTTACATCAAAAAGGATTGTGGGGATTGGTAAACAATGCAATGGGTTATATATGTTTGATATTGATTCTACATGTAAGATTACTTCTAATAACTGCATTTCTGTTTGTCATGTTTCTAGAAATCTCTGGCATCAAATACTTGGTCATCCCTCTGACCAAGTCCTACATATACTTAAATCCACTCTTAAACTAGATAGTTCATCTGAATCTGACCATCTTTGTGATACTTGCAACAAAGCTAAACAAACCAGGGAACCATTCCCTCTAAGTGAACACAAATCAACTAAAATTGGTCAACTTGTTCATCTAGATGTATGGGGACCATATAAAGTCACTAGCAGAGATGGTTACAAATATTTTTTAACTATTGTTGATGACTATTCTAGGGCAGTGTGGGTTTATATGCTTAAGGGAAAAGATGATGTTTATGTTTCCATTGTTAACTTTACTCATATGCTATCAAATCAATTTGAACACAGTGTTAAGATTTTCAAAAGTGATAATGGGACAGAATTTTTCAATAATAAACTTCAACACTTCTTTCATGAAAAAGGAATTTTAAATCAAACCTCTTGTGTTTATACACCACAACAAAATGGTATTGCAGAAAGGAAACATAGGCATCTCCTTAATGTGGCTAAATCCCTTATGTTTCAGGGGGAATTACCTCTATATCTTTGGCCTGAATGTGTTCTAACTGCTGCCTATGTCATAAACAGGTTACCCTCTTCAGTTCTGTCTGGCAAGTCCCCCTTCTCCCTTGTGTATGGGCATGACCCTTCACTCTCTCTCTTAGAGTCTTTGGTCGCTTATGCTATGCCACCATTCTCAACATCTCTGATAAATTCGGTAGTAGGTCTGAGAAAAGTGTCTTTATTGGTTATTCAAATGAGAAAAAAGGTTATAAACTTTTGAGCTTAGAAACAAAAAATATTTTTTATTCCAGAGATGTCAAATTTTATGAAACTGTTTTCCCTTCAAAATGAAAAATACTTTGTCAAAACCTTTTGTTGAAACTTATGTGCCTAAAGATTTAAATCACAAAAATTTCTTTGACTCACAAATAAGTCCCAATGATGAAGGAAGAGTGACATCCTATGATGATGGCACAGTGTTGAGTCATCCTACTAGGGTTGATGAACCTGTTGCAACGTCTATAGATGATAATACACACCTGAGGGCACCATATCACATGAATCACATCCTGCTGATGCATCTTCTGATTCTGCACGATACATCATCTGATTCAAATCAGAACTCTGAACAAGAAGGAGGCTTGCCAGCCACTACTGCTAGAAGGTCAACCAGAGTTTCTAAGTTTTTTCAGTAATCTTAATGACTTTATTGTAGAAGGGAAAGTCAAATATGGTGTTGAAAAGGTTGTTAATTACTCTAACCTTAACAAAGATAATTAATGCTTTGCTTCTAGTCTTAATAAAAGTATTGAACCTACCTGTTATGAAGAAGCTATCCTTGATAGTAATTGGGTTGATGCTATGAACTCTGAAATTGAGGCCTTAAATGAAAATCATGCTTGGGATATAACTGATCTCCCACCTAATAGAACTCCCATTGGTTACAAACGAGTGTGGAAACCCGCGCGATGCAGCGGGGTTGCTTTTGTAGACGTGAATTTGGAACTGATGAATGACCGGAAAATTTGTTTGTCTATTTATTTGGTTAGTCCTTGAAGGACCTACGTTGCAAAGACAATTCAAACCTTAGGGACTATTTTTCGTGGCTGCAAAGGACTTACTTTGCAAGGACACTTAAACCGTAGGGACTATTTTTGCCAAATTGCTATAGATAGCAATTAATGCTACAAACTTTATTTGGTTAGTCCTTGAAGGACCTACTTTGCAAATACAATTAAAACCTTAGGGACTATTTTCGTGGCTACAAAGGACTTACTTTGTAACGACACTTAAACTTTAGGGACTATTTTTGCCAAATTGCTATATATAGTTATTAATTCTACAGGACTTACTTTGCAGCGACACTTAAACCTTAGGGACTATTTTTGCCAACTTGCTATAGATAGCAATTAATGCTAAAGGACTTACTTTGTAACGCAACTTAAACCTCAGGGGCTATTTTTGCCAAGTTGCTAAACATAGCAATTAATGCACCTACTTTGGGGGAATTGTACTCCCCATCTTTAGTATATATATAGAATAGATATTTAAAATCAAATATAAAGCCAATGGTGAAGTTGATAAATACAAGGCTAGATTAGTTGCTAAAGGTTACAACCAAATGGAAGGAATAGACTATGATGAAACCTTTTCCCCTGTTGTGAAAATGTCTACTGTTAGATGTCTTATTGCCTTAGCTGTAAAAAACAAATTGCCTCTTTTCCAACTTGATGTTAACAATGCTTTTCTGTATGGAGACCTTGATGAGGATGTCTATATGACCATCCCTAAGGGGTTCTGTAATGAGAATAATAAGAATAAAGTTTGTAAACTTGTCAAGTCTCTATATGGGCTCAAACAAGCTCCCAAGAAATGGAATGAAAAACTTGTTAGTGTTTTAAAGAAAAATAACTTTGTTCAATCTGTCAATGATCATTCGTTGTTCACCAAAACAGAGAATAACAAGTTTATTGCTCTGCTTGTTTATATGGATGATATTGTCCTTACTGGAAACTGTATTAATGAGATAAACTTATTCAAAGAGTTTCTAAAATCAAAATTTCATATCAAAGACTTGGGAAACTTAAAATATTTTCTTGGCATTGAGGTTTTAAAAACTGGGAATGACATATGTCTCACCCAAAGAAAATGTTGTCTTGAACTCCTCAAAGAATTTGGTCTTCTTGGGTGCAAACCTGTGTCCACTCCTATGGAACCCAACTCTGTTCTTCCATACATTCCCACTGTTGATGATCCCTTACTTGTCAACATCACTGGTTATCAGAAGTTACTTGGGAAACTTATCTATCTCACCCATACAAGACCTGACATCTCATACTCAGTTCATTGTCTGGCACAATATATGCATTCTCCCTTGAAATCTCATCTAGAATGTGCCCTCAATGTTCTGAGATATCTAAAAGGAGCTCCAGGGAAAGGTCTAAGGTACAATTTCAGCAACTCTGAAAATCATCTTGAAGGATATAGTGATGCCGACTGGGCTAAGTGCAAGAAAACCCGGAAATCTGTCACAGGTTATTGTGTTTTCTTTAATGATTGTTTGATCTCATGGAAAAGTAAAAAACAAAATACTATTTCAAAATCTTCCACAGAAGCAGAGTATAGATCTATGTCTACTGTTGCCTGTGAAATTATTTGGATTCAAAAAATCTTAAAAGATCTAAAAGTTGATATCAATCTCCCTGTTAATCTTTTTTGTGATAACAAATCTGCTTTACAACTTGCTGTCAATCCTGTTTTCCATGAAAGATCAAAACACTTTGAAATTGATGTTCACTTCATCACGGAAAAAATTGCAAGAGGTGTTATAAGTGCAAAAAAGATTGGCTCTTCAAACCAAACTGCAGACATACTAAAAACCTCCCTGTTTATCAGCATAAATTCTTGTGTGAAAAATTGATATTGTTTGATATGTTTGCCCATCAGATTAAGGGGGAATGTTAAATTTTGGGGTATTAATCTGTGGCAAACATGTCATTCTATCAATTGCTAATGGTTTTCAAGTTATGTTCTGTGCAGTCTTATTACAGGGGTTAATCATGGACAAAGCATAAATGGTTTAAAGTTCCAAGAAGTTCATTTCTGCTGAAGCATTTTTCATTTCTGCTGATGAGTCATTTATAGCCGTTAGAGGGGTCTTTGTGTATCTTTATCTCCTATTTAATAAGTCCCTTAATCTAGGGTTAGAGCACAACTGTGTGTGCAATCATTGTCTCACATTCTCTTCTTTCTGATCATTACATTGATCTTGTCTCTTCTTTGTATTTGTATGGTTACCGTCTCATTGACATTAATCTAACCTTGTAACACTTTGAATACTATTGTTGATTTAATCTAAGCCGATTATTGAGGCTTAGGTTTAGGTTTGAATAAAAGTTCTACTGTTTATCTATTGTCGATGATACTTTCGTACAAATCCCTACATCATTAAAGAAAGAGTAAACTGCAAAAATCATCTCTGTGGTTTGTGTAAATTCGCAAGAATCATCCCTATCTCAAACGTTCAGCATTAATCATCCCCAAGTCCACAAACGTTTAGCAATAATCATCCCTGAGCACTAACGTCGTTAGTTTTACCCGTTAAGTGTTAAATTATATTTTCCCGTTAGTCCCTCCGTTAACATTTGTTGCACCGTTAGTCCTCATTTTACGTTTTCGTCACTTTTTTACGTTTTTGTCCGTTTTTACTCGTTTTCGTCAGTTTTTGTCCGTTTTTGTCAGTTTTTTATCCGTTTTCGACCGTTTTTTTTACGTTTTTATCCGTTTTCTTCCGTTTTTTTACGTTTTCGCCTGTTTTTTTACGTTGTTGTCCGTTTTTATCCGTTTTTTATCCGTTTTCGACCGTTTTTTACGTTTTTATCCGTTTTCGTCCGTTTTTTTACGTTTTCGCCAGTTTTTTACGTTGTTGTCCGTTTTTGTCAGTTTTTTATCCGTTTTTGACCTTTTTTTACGATTTTATCCATTTTTTTACGTTTTCGCCAGTCTTTTTACGTTGTGGTCCGTTTTTGTCAGTATTTTATCCGTTTTCGACCCTTTTTTTTACGTTTTTATCTGTTTTCGTCCGTTTTTTTTACGTTTTCGCCCAATTTTTGACGTTTTCGCCTGTTTTTTAATCTTTTTCGCTAGATTTTTTACGTTTTTGTCCATTTTTCTTACATTTTGTCCGTTTTTCTTTCGTTTTTGTACTATTTCTGAAAATTTATTCCAAAAAGAAAAAAAAAATGGAAAAAAAAATTCAAAAAAAAAAATTGGAAAAAAAATATTTCCGAAAGAAAAATTTGAAAAAAAAAATCAAAAAATGTCCGTTTTTTGTCAATATTTTTCGGAAATTTTTTTTACAATATGTCCAAATTTCGAAAAATATTGGAAAAAAAAATTTTTTTAATAAAAAATATTTGAAAAATATTTTTTTTTTATTCAAATTTCGACATATTGAAAATTTTGAAAAATTATAAGATTTTTTTAAAAAAAAATATTTGAAAAATGTATTTTTTTATAAATTTTTTTTTTTTTCGAAAATATTTTTTTTCCAACGAAAACGAAAAAAAACTTAAAAAAACGGTCGAAAACGGATAAAAACGGACAACAACGTAAAAAAACTGGCGAAAACGTAAAAAAACGGACGAAAACGGATGAAAACGTAAAAAACGGTCGAAAACGGATAAAAACGGACAACAACGTAAAAAAACAGGCGAAAACGTAAAAAAACGGACGAAAACGGATAAAAACGTAAAAAAACCGGTCGAAAACGGATAAAAAACTGACAAAAACGGACAAAAACGGATAAAAACGTAAAAAACGGTCGAAAACGGATAAAAACAGACAACAACGTAAAAAAACAGGCGAAAACGTAAAAAAACGGAAGAAAACGGATAAAAACGTAAAAAAAACGGTCGAAAACGGATAAAAAACTGACAAAAACGGACAAAAACGGACAAAAACTGACGAAAACGAGTAAAAACGGACAAAAACGGAAAAAAGTGACGAAAATGTAAAATGAGGACTAACGGTGCAACAAATGTTAACGGAGGGACTAACGGGAAAATATAATTTAACACTTAACGGGTAAAACTAACGACGTTAGTGCTCAGGGATGATTATTGCTAAACGTTTGTGGACTTGGGGATGATTAATGCTGAACGTTTGAGATAGGGATGATTCTTGCGAATTTACACAAACCACAGGGATGATTTTTGCAGTTTACTCTTAAAGAAAGGTCTTCACATACAAGATTGTGAAATTTGTCAGATACCAGAAATTTTAAGTAAACACTTATAGAGATCCAAGCAAACGTTGATGCACACAAGTTTTTGAGGCGGAAAACCAAAACTCGGAAATTATAACACACCCATGTACCAATTCACGATAAATATAAAACAAAATGAAGACATCAAATAACAACTAGCATAAAGAAATCAATAGCAAAATGCTTAAATACCATTATGAGGGTGTGGGGCGGCTGAGGAACTTGATTTTTTGTTGTTTTTATTCTTCTTCTTCTTGGCTTGTTTTCGTTTATTGGCACCCGATGGCATGATTAATTGGTGGATTCAACGGCGGAAAAATGGGTTTTTTGTATCAAATCCAGTTTTAATTCCTCTGTTTTAGAATGAAAATTGGCGTTTATGTGATAAAAAATCTCATAAATTATACGCAGGTGGCAGTGTTGCAGGTTTGAAAATTTGATATGGTATCAAAATGAATCAAAATCTGTGGCTTCCCTTTTTGGTAGGCTGGCCTTGTTTTTCTGACTACATCGAATTTAATATGCCAAAATCAATAAATAAAAAAAGAAGGCGTCATTGGATTTGTTTCTCGGTCCTACAGTTTGTAAGAAACTACTTCATGGTTTGGTTTGGTTCTCGATTCAGTATATCTTCATATTCAGTGAGGAGCCAGGATCAAATATGACCGGGTGCATAAAATTTTTCGAACCGTAATACTTGAAACACATTTCAAATGACCGGGTGCATTTAAGATACATTTAAGAAAAATCAGTGTTTTTTTCAAAAATTAACACTATATCGAAAAAATCCATAGGGTTCCCGGGCACCCGCGGGAACCCCCCTAGCTCCGTCCCTGTAATCATATTTGGTTGACCAGACTAGCCAAACCAGCTTTTCCTAGAACTCTTTAGTTTTAACAAATTTAAAGCGACGCTGTTCTATACTTGGTTTTCATTTATGATCTAGTTTATGGATGTACCATTTATAAACAAAATCAAACATTGCCAGCTACCAGTCTGAATCCTAGCATTAATTTTAATTATGATCTCCTTCGGTTTGGCTTTTCAAACGAACATCTTAGTTCAACATTACTACTGTAAATATGTTGGTTATGTAACTTACAAAAGATATACTCCGTAGTAATAGAGAACTTGAGTGCTCCTAACATGATCCATTCAATCACAAAGGTAAATAACATTTTTTTACATTATTAGATGTAACTCACAACAAAAATATGTCCGTAATTTTCGTAGATGAAACATGAAAAGACAATTTTTTTTTACATTATCAGTAGATATTACATGAAAAGACGGTCGTATTTTTTTTTTACATTATCAGTAGATATAACGCAATTTGTTACCCTAGATATGTCCAAAATTTTTGTTGCAAAAACAATAAAGAAAGGTGGTTGTAACTCACTTTTACTACAAAAGAGGTTAATTCACCAACATGCCAAAATGCAGAAAAGTGGTTGCTTGATGTGTGCTATAAATTCACACATTATAATTGCCCTCTTTGTAAACTTGGATTCTTTTTTACCACGATCAAAGAAATACGACAAACCCTCATAACAATCATGTAATTGCCAAAACTAACAATAGGATACAGTAAACTTCTTGAGAATGTAACATGGATTGTGAAAGAAGATAGTCAATTACATCCATTAGCATTATAAAGAGGTCATGCATGACAGTAAAAGGGGGATGTTTCAAGTTCATCTAAATTTGCGTTATAGGCACTGCAAAAACATGGGCACACCTCATGCTGAATATTTGTTTTTGGCATTTCTGTCAAGTTTCTGCGCATCATCCTGCAACACAACGTAGGCGTGATTAAGCAAACAGACAAAAAAATGTCCAAATATTCCATTAGAAAACAGGGAACTGAAGGAGATTACATGAAATATGAAGCCAATGTTCTCATTGCTATCAAGGAACTCCTTCCACTGTTTCCCTATGCTCATCTGCAAACAAAGCAAATACATTCTAATTAGCATACGTTCAAGCAAAGATCTTATGTCAAGAATAACATCTGAACATACTATTTGATTTAGGGGGTGTTGGCCATTGTGTTCCGAAATTAATTATTTTTACTGTGTCGTCGTTTATCAGCATTTTTGCAAGAATAAATTTCTGATATTTGGGTGTAATGAGACTGATTATGATTATTTAAGGGTCTACATAATCAGTAGTATAGCCGCAACAAAACTGATTCTCATTATCTGATAGTTTTTTTGGGTAAAGGGATTGTACCCGGTGAATATCTCATTATCTAATAGTTAAAGAGGCATTTCACATTTTAATCCTGAAATAACCAGAATTTGCCAAATACTAAACATCTGGGACTTAACAGCTGATTATATTATTCCAAAATATTCCCTATCACAAAAACACTTTAAAAACTCAACGGCAAATACCCCTTAAACAATATAAGATGAAATAAAAATATGTTTTCAAATAAGCTGCAAGGGATGACCAAAAGGGACAGTAAAGGTAAACTAAAATTTTGAGTATTATTTGATAAGAATAACTAAGAGAACTATTTCAAAAATTCATTGACTTAGCAGTCTAAAATCAATATGAAATTATGATATAGGTTTAGAGAGACTTGTGTTTATCCTTATGTTGTTTGCCATATGATAACGCTATTCATGTTGATAACGTGTTGATGGTATTTATCATTGGGAATTGATACTCACACCATATAAATTGATTCACACACCACAATATCACATCATTAATGCATATGTTACAACATGTCATGTGCATAATTGTGGTGTGTGCATCAATTTATTTGGTGTGAGTATCACTCCTCTTTATCATTATGTGGTTGATTCATCTGAATCAAAGTTAATTATTAGAAACGAAAAAAATAATACCTGAGAACTCTCGTTGGCAGCATTTTTGGTCCACAAAGATATTTTATCACCCCTTGATCTCACATTTACAACTGCTCCACAAATATCATCTCCATGATCAAACTGTTCTCCAATCATTGCTAGCAACTATTTTACATATGGAAAGATGTTAGACCAGTAGCATGAAGTAGTAAGACCCTTGGGATAAAAAAAGAAGGCAAGTACCGTAAACAGCCAAGGGTTGTCAGACCTTGACCTTGGAAACGTCATAGTCCACTTTCCACCATTAGCACAAACAGGGTCCTCCCACTTTGGTTCGATTTCTTTTTTGAAGCAGTAAAAGTCAGCTCCATGGGCCAGCTTGCCTGGTTTGTGAATATTGTTGTAAAGGCTGCATTTAAAGAAAGCATAGATTGTAGGCATCAAAAATAATTTATAATCTTTTATACCCAAATGTCATGCTTGAATCTATTAAAATACATGAGTTCATTGAAGAGCTATATAGCTTCATGCTTGTAATAATGAAGAATCACAGATCCCTTAGCAGTAAAATGCACTAAAGAAATCGACTGTGACTGATTGTCCTAAATCTTATCAACAAAATGTGTAACAGCTACTTTTCAGATTATTCACTGAAAGTATACTATATACATGAGAAGAAAAAAACTAGCTTTGGACATCCTCTATAAAAGACATAGCAATCTCAGGAGTAGAAAAGGTATATAATTACGAAAGCTTTTCCCGCAACATGTACTAAATATAGTAAATAAGTGATCTTTGAATGAGTAATTACAAATTCTTAGTACAATATTAGAAAAACAACAGACATTGTTTAAAATTAATTATTACATCAACTTTATCCAGTGCGAGTCCAAACATGCATTATTATACAAGAAATTAAGAATGGTGGTCATCAGTTTCATCAGAATCCATTCTACAATTACCACGATATGTGGATCAATACAAATATTCACTAAAAGATATCATGTTCTCGAGTTTTTTCATTAAAGAAAAGGGAAGTAAAGTGGAAGTAAACATTTTCCTCCCACTTTTGGGAGGAAACACTTTACTTCCAAAATCACACAAATCATACTAACTTTACTTCCATTTCATTTTCTTTTCCTCCTTAAGTAAAACTCAAGAACACAATCTGGGAGTAAACCTTTTCACTTTCTTTCCTTTTCTTCCATTAATCCGACTCGAGAACACAGTGAAATAAAACATAAGGACTGTCGAGAGATTCACTATATACAAATTTTGGATTCACATGTATCGCTTACAATCCTTCATTATCTTGTAACTTATGATTCATACTCATTAAAAAGTCCATGATTTGATGCAACTAGTTTTGTGGAATAATAACACCTTATTGTTAAATAACATTCAATTAGACAAAACCAACTCAGAGATGAGTGATACGTAGAAACAAATAGATGCAAGTCATGCAACTGATGAGCACAATACTTCCAAACAAATATCTCTAAAAAAATCTGAAACACCTCAACAGGCTGAAAAGCGAAAGCGGACAGTTCATGCTACTTTTTGAGTTATGATGCAAGAGGGAGATACAGTTAATGGACAGTGAATTATTACTGCATCATGCTACAACATTTAAAGTCCGTAGAACAACTAAGCATGCGCATAATGCAGAAAGTTTAGCATTTGCAATCAGATTTTCAAAGTAAGCTCGGCTTAAAATAAAAAAACGGTGGTGCGCATTTTGTTATGCATTTAGCCATTTTGTCAGTGGTGATGGTGATTTTTACCCGTAACGCAATCTAATTCAACCAGCCTCAGAAAGCCTTGTAAACTCCAAAACTACCATGAATAGTATTAGATGTTGTAAATTGCTCAGACGTCAGTATCTCATCAACAGAGAGTATGAATTGAGCCAGAACCAGATCAAGCGTGTTAAAATTATTTGGTAAGTTTGCACTAAACGATGATGTGTGAGAAGAAGTTTATCAGACAAGTGAGAGCGTACACAAAGAGCCTAACATATCCATCATATCGGCACGAAAAATTTACACAACCAAATCTTCTGATCACATTCAGAGAGAGCAAACCCAAACTACTTAACTCAAAAAAAACCAGGCCACCGGGCGCCTACCGTCTTACAAAAGTATGTCCAGGTTAAAACTAAATATAGATGCCTAACACCATAAGTCCATAATAAACCAAATGCAAGTTGAAAAACCATTCCAATCTTCAACAATTATAAGTAAATAACCAAAAAGCATCAATTCTTAACTTCCATGTTTTGGTATAATATCCGTAAAGAATTATATGCATCAAGAACTATTTCCTACAATTTCATGAAACCCTAAGCCTAGTTCAACAACTGAGTCTTAGCCTAAAAGATCAATATCTTTAGAACATATATGACATACTCTTAACAGCGCACAACCATTAGAACCAAAAGAATCATATCAAAACCCCAATTTCACCAATTCTAACAAAACCCTCAAATAAAGCCCCAATTTCAAATCATCATCACAAAACAACGCGATTAACATAACCAATCATCAAAACCCTAACTTTAGGGTCTCTCCCAAAACCTTCAGATTCAGTACTAAATTCGCTAATTTAAACCGAGCAATCACATTAAGAAACGTTTTTTTTTTTTTAAATAACACAATGAACCTAGAAAATCGCATCAATTAACCTACAGAATCAAACCAAAATCCGGAATTCACCAGCTCCTCGAAAATTTTCAATTACAGCTCCAATTTCACACAATTAACCTTATCGATAACATCAAGAACAGTCAATCAAATCAAAACTCAAAAGGCTAATTTCACAAAACCGTCAAATCCAGTACCAAACTCAGAAAACTGATCTAATCAATCACAGAAACCCTAAAATCACCAACTCTTACATAACATTTATATTCAGTAACAATTTCACACAATATACTTAATAAATCACATCGATGAACATCAATTATACATAAACTTGACATAGACCGTACCGTAACTTCACAGAATCTAACAAAAACTTTAAAACTAGTGGGATTAACACAGATTACCTAATCAACCCACCTCTAAAATCAAATCAAATCAAACCAAACCATCTAAAAACCCTAAATTCACAAAATTTTCAAATTCGGTACCAATTTCACATCATCAACACAATTAACCTAATCAATCACATAAACGCTAACTTCACCAACTCAACAAAAACCTTCAAATCAATTACAACTTTCACACAATTAACCCAAAAATTATCTAATAACCCTAATTTCACCCAATTTCACAATTAATCACTATTTAGCATAATTTTAACCCAAAAAATTAACTATAAGCCCTAACTTCACCAAATATTCAAATTAACACAAATAAACTAACGAATCACATGACTAACAATCAATTAAATGAAATAATACCAGATCAAAACCCTAATTTCATCAATTTAGTACCTCCAGAAGTCTTCAACGGTAGAGAAAGTATAGATAGGCCTCATAGAACTCCCCCAAGCAGTTTGCTTAGACTTAGCAGCAGGATTATCAAACCAAAACGTCCATGAATGCTCCAACGGATGCTTCTCAACTGCTGATGATGATGATGACGTGTCGATGACGTCACCGGTCACGATCTCTCCTTCTTCTGGCTGGTTGTCGTCGTCTACGGTGTGGTGCTCTTCTGGTTTTGATTCTTCAACCATTTTTTTTGGGTTAGTTTGTTGCTGTTTTGCTTTTTCTCTCTCTAGAATTTGTTTGTGAGTGGTTTCTCTCTCTAGGAGGTGAAGGGGAAGATTGTGTGTGTGACTGAATTGGGGTTTTTAAGTGCAAAGAAAGAAAATGTGTGGATTTTGTTATGGGCTTTGTAATAAGCCCACTTGTTGACCCAATTTAAGGGGCGTTTGGTTTAACAAGAGGATTATTATGCGAATAGGAACTGGAATGGGTTTACAAATCCATCACCTTTTGTGGGTTTAAAAAATGCAGACTTTTGAAAGTTTGATATCTATATTCGAATATCAAACCCACCAACCAAAAAAATACAATGGGAATAAAAGTCATTCCTTGCTAACCATACCTTCATACCAAACAGCCTCTTAGAGGTACTAAGGGTGCGTTTGTTTTGAGGGTTTAGATTCAAAGTAATGGATTCATAGAAATAAAAATTGTTTGTTTTGAGTATATGGGTGTTGCAACAGTGTTTGAAAGGCGTAGACCCAGGTTTCCATGAAAGATAAGAAAGGGCCCACGTTTTATATATTTGCTTCTTAATTCCCAAATTATATTTTCTCCCGCCCTTTTTTTTTATTCCCGCTTCAAGTTCCCTCCGCTTATTTCTTCTTAAAAATTTATCATTTATCTCAGTTAGGTTGTCCACTTGCATTATCCAGTCATAAACACTTCATCAACCATCCAAGATTCATACATCCTACTGAAAATTGTAAGAAATTTATGTTCTTTAGCCTAAATTAAGAGCTATAGTTTTGGATTTTACTTTAACCTGTCTATCAATATTTGGTATCTAATTATCATCTTTGCATAAAGGTAATTGCTTAAATATGATATGATGGTCAAGAACTTTGGAACTCCCATGAAAACACAATAAAATGTAGATAATTTGATGTGTGAACTCCACATGTTCGATGACATGCCACATAGTAAAAAATGTATAAAGCTCTTTGTACCCATTGTTGTTTGCCTCTACCTTTTAACTTTTTTTGTGGTAAATCTAAGTTGGTGCACATCAATCATTTAATTTGCTTTCTTTCAGTGAGTAATTCATCTTAGAAAATGATAGAATTCTTTACTCTATTAAAGAGTTACCCATATCTTTTTTACATAGCCAATAAATAGATGATAATCTTTATAATCTTTCTTTACTGCATATGAAAGAAAAGCTAATAAAGAACTAGGCTTGAGATTCTATTCATTTGTTCATTTGTTGAATTAGTAACAAGTAGGGCTGCAATCAAGCTAAGCTTTTATCAAGCAACTCGAGCTCGAGCTCGAGCTTGACTCGATCAAGCCAAGCTTTTATCAAGCTCAAGCCCAAGCTCAATCCCAATAAATTGGCTCGAAACATATAACAAGCCAAGCTTAAGCTTTTGATAGCTTGGCTCGAACTTTTATCAAGCTTTTATCAAGCCTTTGTATATATATATTTTTTATATTAAATTCATATAAGTAAGTAAGGTCTAATTTGAATATTATTTTAATTATAAGGATTTACTTCATAAAGAATTACTCCCTCCGTTTCAAAATTATTGTCCACTATTGACTTTTTTAGTCTTTCCTCTTCAACTTTGACCATAATTATTTTCGTTTGTGTTATATAATACTTGATGAAAAATATATGAATGTATTGGGTTTTAAAATGTATTTTCATTGGTTTAATTTTCATCAAGTATTATATAACATAAATAAGTATATTAATGGTCAAAGTTGAACAAGAAAGACTGGTCAAAGTCAAAGTGGACAATAAAAATGAGACGGAGGTAGTATTTAATATACTTTTGAAGGACTTTTATATGGTAAATAAAGTTGAAATTATTTGTAACAGCGATATCTTAAACCAATGATGTTGCTTTTGCTATATATCTAGAAGTGAATACAAATTTCTAGTTAAGAATCGTGAATATTAATATACCAAAATAAATACTACTATTAGATAATTTTAGCTTTTGTTTATACTTAGTATATCGATTAAAACATCAATTAGTACTTTGGCTTATGTTTTATTCTAATGTTGGACTTAGCACGAAAATGTTATTGTTGGCTTTATTATTGTTAAATTAATTTAATTTGGTTTTCAAATGTGGTTTTAGTTTGTATTACTTTATAATTATATATATTTTGATGACTTTGTCTACCAAATACAATATTTTTTTATACATTCAAGCTTTCAAGCCAAGCTCAAGCTTTGCTCGAAACCTATTCAAGCCAAGCTCAAGCCTAGATGATTAAAGCTTGACAAGCTATCAAGCCAAGCTCAAGCCTACTATTTTTGTTTCAAGCCAAGCTCAAGCCTTGTCGAGCTCGAGCTCGGCTTGACTCGATTACACCCCTAGTAACAAGAACAGACACCTATTCTTTCATGAGTAGTTTATAAGGGATTTAATTAATGAGACATATTTGGTGACAAACCATGTTGGATCTCAGATATATCTTACTTTTATTTGTTCCATAGTTATATATCTTTTTATGATTCTCTGTTATATGTTTAATGACATATATACTTACAAAATCTGAAAAGGATGATCACATATGTTTTATCAATGAAGCTGATACTTTATCTCATTCAATGACTCAATGTGCTAATGTTTTAATAAGTTGGTTATTTTGATCTTGTGATATATATCAATACAAATGGGTGATTAGTAACTTGAACTTAAGACTCATCATAGTTAATTTATGACTTTGTTTTTATCGATATTCTACAAGCTTTAAAAATAGCAATGAAATAAATTCAGCTTGTCGCTGAACTTAACAAGTTTTAGCCTATAACACCACTGCTTGATTAACGCGAGACCAGCAAGCTAGTTTAGCTAGTAAAAAATCATTTACCCAAATTCGATGTGTTTATGTAAGTGAGTGACTATCATATGTTTATGTTGTATTGGTGGATTAGTTGGCATCTCAGAAAGCTTTTACTTGAAACTTCTAAACATGATTATTAGTCATTGTAAATTTTTTTTTTACTAATCTGGAATTTTTTTTGTTAATTTTATATGCATTTAGGTTGACCCCATGAGTTCCATGGCCCGTACAGCGCATCCTTCGGCCGTCTATCAGTCACCTGCTATGACGTATCCTTCAACAACTTATCAGTCAGCTCCTGTTGTGCATCCTCCATCGGCTTATCAGTCTACCCCTATTACAAACCCTCAATCCACTTATCAATTTGCTCCTGCAAATCCTTCACCACCTTATCAGTATGCTCCTTCCACTCACCACTCACCAAACCAGTCTAGTCCTACCACAAAATCGACAATGTGAGTTTCTTTAATTGGCAGCCTTGATATATCAGTACAACTAATGTTTTTTTAGCATTATATATATCTATGTTGTAAGTATTAGTTGTCTTGATATAAGTGAATTGATCTCATTTGATTTGACTTTATGTTTTCATGGACAGACCCCGTGGTCGTGGTAAAAATAAATGCTTTTGGGAAGAAAGTGAGACTGAGTTACTACTTGATGTTCTACAAGATATGGCAAATGATCCATCTTGGAAGACCGATAATGGTTTCAGAAAGCTGCAAATGAAAACACTCGCAGTGAAATATGAGTTACTAACTTTGGAACTATGGCAAATGACGTGGCTCATGCTATGACAGATGAGAACACTCGCCAGAAAGCTGCAAATGAAAAATTGAAAGACTTGCTAGTTGAACTCATGCAACTTACGATACCAAGTGGCGATGTACTTCATGCAGGTGAAATATTTGCTGCACATAAAGAGAAGATCGATCTGTTTATGAGTCTGCCTCAAGAATTGCGACTGACCTACGTGTATAAGCTAATAGGTCTCACTCTAGGTAACTAGATAATATGTTGAATTGTAGTACAAGACTTGTAAATCCTTTTGCTATCGAGTATGGGACTTATTGAAGTGATCTTATATTGGAAAATTAAGCCAATAGGTCTCTGCTCGGGTAACATATTATATGTTAAATAGTTCTTATAGGACTAGTGAATGTTTTTGTTCTCGAGTATGGGACTTCCTCAAGTAATCTTTATAGTGCAAAACTTTGCATTTGGGGAAAACCACTTTTTGTTCTCTAAGTCAGGCCCTTACTCGAGTAGTTATATCACATGATGTAAACAATATATGTTCAAACCCAAGTGTTGAATGTGATTGGGCTATGTTTTGTATCCAAATTAGTATATGTTAAATCCTTAGCCATAATGTATCATCTTTCTCAGACTATATCTTGATTCGAATTGTTTGATGGGTGTAATTTTGTTCGTCTTTGTGACATATAGTTTTGGGTAGCCAAAGTGTATGTCTGCAAGTCTTGTTTACATCTCAAAAGGATTTTTGGTTGTGACATCTCAATATGGGTCCATTATGTATGCTTTTGAAGTCCAATCAATATGGTCCCTGGTCTCATGTTGTATTTTCTTCGTCGGGTTCCTATCTTTTTAACCGTCTTGTTTGGAGATGAGGAATACCGTTTGCTTGTATCGTTTTGTTGTGTCTTCAATATATGGTTGCCTTTCTAAAAAAATGAAAAAAAAAAAAAAAAAGAAGAACAAAAAAAAAATTATCCATGTTTTGTGAACTCTATAATTATTAAAAAAAAAAATGATACTTTAACTTTATAAATAAAACAACATTGTACTTTAATAATATTAAATTTCAAATCCTTTCCAAATCACATTGTATAAAACAAACAACATTTTATACTATCATTTATTTTCTCTCTTACTTTTCTTTCAAACCATTACCAAATCCAAATCCAATTCTAAACCCTTTGCAAACCAAACGCACCCTAATATTTCTCAAACCTTATTATTCGAAAGTTGTATGATGGTGTGTTTTGGAATGGGGGAATCGGAATTAGAGAATCATGGATTTGGTTGAAATTGTTTGGTTAAGGTGTACATTATCAGTAGATGTAAATCACAACAAGATGTCCAAAATTTTTGTTGCGAAAACAATAAAGAAAGTGGTTGTAACTCACTTTCATTGCAAAAGAGGGTAATTCACCAACATGCCAAAATGCAAAAAAGTGGTTGCTTGATGTGTGCTATAATTTCACACATTATAATTGCCCGTTTTTGTAAACTTGGATTCTTTTTTACCACAATCAAAGAAATACGACAAACCCTCATAACAATCATGTAATTGCCAAAACTAACAATAGGATACAGTAGGGGTGTCCATGGTACTGGAACCGTCCCGAACCGAAAGAACCGAGAACCGAAAATAAGAAAAAAGTGGAACCAAAAACCGTCCCAAGTTTTTCGGTTCGGTTCCGGTACGGGAATTTTCGGTAATTCCCATGAGTACCAAAGTGTTAAAAAAATATGTTTGGATAGATATGAATTTACGGTACTCGGTTCGTAGAATTTTGAAAGAAGTTGATAGTCTTAATAGTATTCCACAACTTGACTTACAAATAAACAAAAAAACATATATTCGGTAATAGCAAACTCATTATCCATGAAAATAATTGCAAACTCGTTGAGAATACTATATATCAATCATGGTGACTAGCTTACAATAACTTACATGGTTACAATATATCATGCAGTGACGCCATAATCGTTAATTGTTTCTCGACTTTTATCATTAAGTTTAATGAACAACAAATACCAATAGTTAATTACAACTTCTTGTTAGTTGTTACTGAGCAGCACAAAATTGTTCGATATGCGCCTATGCGCATACTTGGTATTCCAGTTTAGAAAAAACTTACTTTTATATTGATGAATGATTTTTAGATCTTTGAATGGAATCAATGGATTAAGGGTTAAGGTTTATGGGTTTTTAGTTTTAGGTTGGATTTTTTCTATTTTCTTAAAACGCCGCATACTTGCATGTACACAATATCCCAAACAAACCTTATAAAATTACATATTTTTATAAAAGTTGGTTCTTTCGGGAAAGTACCGGAACCGGACTGTTTCGACCCGAACCGTCCCGAGAACCGAAATTTTGGAATTTTAAGAACCAAGAACCGTACCATGGTTCTAATATACGGTCCCGTTCCCGGTCGGTACCGGTACGGTTCCTCGGTTCTTTTGGTTCCTCTGTTTTTTTGGACACCCCTAGGATACAGTAAACTTCTTGAGAATGTAACATGGATTGTGAAAGATGATAGTCAATTACATCCATTAGCATTACAAAGAGGTCATGCATGACAGTAAAAGGGGGATGTTTCAAGTTCATCTAAATTGCGTTATAGGCACTACAAAAACATGGGCACACCTCATGCTGAATATTTGTTTTTGGCATTTCTGTTAAGTTTCTTTGCATCATCCTGCAACACAACGAATATATGAGCAAGTAAATAGAGAAAAAGAAGTCCAAATATTCCATTAGAAAACTGGAACCGAAAACTTACATGAAATATGAAGCCAATATTCTCATTGCTATCAAGGAACTCCTTCCACTGTTTTCCTATGCTTATCTGCAAACAAAGCAAATACATTCCAATTAGCATACGTGCAAGCAAAGATCTTTGTTAAGAATAACTCTGAACATACAATGTTTAATTTAGGGGTGTTTGGCATTGCGTTCAAGAATTGATTATTTTGATATTGTGTTTCCGTTTATCAACGTTTTTGCAAGAATAAACTTCTGGTGTTGGGTATAATGACACTGATTCTGATTATTTAAGGGTCTGCATAATTAGTATAACTGCAACAAAACTGACTCTCACTATCTGATAGTTAAGGAGTTATTTCACATTTAAATCCTGAAATAACCGGAATTTGCCAAATACTAAAACATCTGGGACTTTAAAGCTGATCACATTATTCCAAATATTCCCCATCACAAAAACACTTTAGAAGCTCAACGGCAAACACCCCCCTTAAACAATATAAGATGAAATAGAAATATGTTTTCAAATAAGCTTCAAGGGATGACCAAAAGGAACAGTAAAGGTAAACTAAAATTTTGAGTATTATTTGATGAGAATAACTAAGAGACAACTATTTTAAACATTCGTTGACTAAGCAATCTAAATTCATTATGAAATTATGATATAGGTTTAGAGAAGCTTGTGTTTATCCTTATGTTGTTTGACATATGATAACGCTTTCATGTTGATAACGTGTTGATGGTACTTATCATTATGTGGTTGATTCATTTAGAAACAAAAACAATAATACCTGAGAACTCTCGTTGGCAGCATTCTTGGTCCACAAAGATATTTTATCAACCCTTGGTCTCACATTTACAACTGCTCCACAAATATCATCTCCATGATCAAACTGTTCTCGAATCATTGCTAGCAACTATTTTACATATGAAAAGATGTTAGACCGGTAGCATTGAGATAGTAAGACCCTTAGGATGAAAGAAAAGAAAAGAAAGCAAGTACCGTATACAGCCAAGGGTTGTCAGACTTTGACTTTAAAAACGTCATAGTCCACTTTCCACCATTAGCACAAACAGGGTCCTCCCACTTAGGCTCGATTTCTTTTTTGAAGCAGTAAAAGTTAGCTCCATTGGCCAGCTTGCCTGGTTTGTGAATATTGTTGTAACGGCTGCATTTACAGAAAGCATAGATTGTTGGCATCAAACATAATTTATAATCTTTTATAGAACATATATCAAATGCCATGCTTGAATCTATTAAAATACATGAGTACATCTAAGAGCTATTTAAGTTCATGTTTGTAGCAATGAAGAATCAAAATTCCTTTAGCAGGAGAAATCAGCTGTGACTGATTATCGTAAATATTATCGAAAAACTGTGTACCAGCTACTTTTCAGTTTATTCACTGAAAGTATATTCCAGATATGAAAAAGAAAAGGAAAAAACTAGCTCTGGATATCCTCTATAAAAGAAATAGCAATTTCAGGAGTAGAAAGGGTATATAATTACGAAAGCCTTTCCCACAACATGCTCTAAATATAGTAAATTAAGTGATCTTAGAATGAGCAGTTACAGCTACTTAGAACAATAACCATCACAGGTTAAAATTTTATCATTACGTCAACATTATCTAGTGCGAGTCCAAACATGCAAACATTATACAAGAATTAATAATAGTAACCACTAACCAGTTTCATTGGGATCCATTCTACAATTACCACAATATAGACCAATACAATATTTCACTAAACGATATCAAAACTAAGATTGTTTTGAAAATCCAACACATAATAACACATTCACACAAAGTTTATGAAAACTATTATATAAATCTTAGATACAAGATTAAGGCCTATTTTAGAGAGATTCACTATATACAAAATTTTGATTCACATGTAACGCTTTCAATCTTTCATTATCTTGTAACTCAGGATTCATACTCATTAAGAACTCCATGATTTAATGTAAGCAGATATTTTGTGGAATAAGATACCTTATTGTTAAAAACACATTCAATTAGGCAAAACCAGCTCAAAGATGAGTGATCCGTGGAAACAGATCGATACAACTAATGAGTACAACACTTCCAAACATATATCTCTCAAAAAAAATTGAACCACCTTGACAGGCTAAAAGCTTAAAACGGATAGTTCAAGTTACTTTTTGAGTTATGATGCAAGAGGGAAATACAGTACAGTTGATGGAAGGTGAATTATTACTAGATCAAGCTGTCCATAGGACAGCTAAGCATGTGCATAAATAGGAACCTATGATATGTATTTGTCAAAACAAAAAGTTCCACAAGCAGTATGCATTTAGCCATTTGTCAGTGGTGATTTTTACCTACGTAATGCAATCTAAATCAACCTACCTCAGGAAGCGAGAGAGTCAGAGAAGAAACCCAAACTACTAAACTCTAAACGAAATCAGACCGTCAAAATGCCTATCATCTTACAAATGTACGTCCACATTAAAACTAGATGTTTATGCCTAAAACCATAATACACCACATGCAAATTAGGGAAAAACAAAACAAATAGATCAATTCTTAACTTTCATGTTTTTGTCTAATTCTTTCATCCATAAAGAACCATGCATCATGAACTAATTCCTAAAACGCCATGAAACCCTAGCCCTAGTTCAACAACTGAGCCTTAGCCTAACAAATCACTTTATTTAGAACAAATACCACATACTCTTACAGCACATAACCGTTACAACCAGAATAACCATATCAAAAGCCTATTTCAACAATTCTTCTATAATCTTCAAATTCAGTGCCAATTAAATCATCATCACACAACAACACGATTAACATAGCCAATCATCGTTTAACCTAAAGAATCAAAACCCTATTTTAGGGTCTCTTACCAAACCTTTGAATTCAGTACTAACTTTGCACAATTTAACCTAAGCAAATACATTAAGAAACATCAATTAAACAAAAATTAACACAGTGAACCTAAAATATCACGTACATTAACCTAAAAATCAAATCAAAACCCAGAATTCACTAAATCCTCAAAAAAAATCTCAATTTCAGCTCCAATTTCACACAATAAACCTTATCAATAACATCAAGAAGAATCAATCAAATCAACCAACCTAAAGAATCTCAAAACGCTAACTTACTTTCACAAAACTGTCAAGACCAATACTAATTTCACTTAATCTAATCAATCACATAAACAATAAAACAACCATAAATTAAGCATGAGTTAACTTAATCAATCATGTAGACACTGTATTCAACAACTCTTCAAACACCTTCATATCCATTACCGATTTCACAATAAACATATGATTAAAAAGTATCACACAAATACCAACTCTTACAAAATCTTCAAACTAAGAAACAATTTCACGATTAACCTAATAAATCACATAAACAAGTATCAAATAATTGTTAATTAACAACTGGCATCAATTAACCTACACAATCCCTAATTGCATCAACTATAACAAAAACCTTCAAATTCGGTACCAATTTCACATAATCAAAACAATTACACAAACCCTAATTTCACCAACTAATCAACAAATCTTCAAAATCAGTACCAAATGCACATCCATTATATAATACCAAATTAAAACCCTAATTTCACAAACTCATCAAAAACCTGTTCAATTAAACCTAATCAATCACATAAAAATACATCAATCGAACAAAATTAACAGAAATTAACATAAATAATCAAATACAAACCCTAATTTCACAATTAACCTAACAGATCACATCAATTAAACATTAATTAACAATAATTAATCAAATCAAGCACATAAACCCTAAATAAGTACCTCCAGAAGTCTTCAACGGTAGAGAAAGTATAGATAGGCCTCATAGAGCTCCCCCAAGCAGTTTTCTTAGACTTAGCGGCCGGATCATCAAACCAAAACGTCCATGAATGCTCCAACGGATGCTTCTCAACTGATGATGATGATGATGACGTGTCGATGACGTCACCGGTCACGATCTCTCCTTCTTCTGGCTGGTTGTCGTCGACTAAGGTGTGGTGCTCTTCTGGCTTTGATTCTTCATCCATTTTTTTTCGGTTAGTTTGTTGCTGTTTTGATGTTTCTCTCTCTAGAATTTGTGTGTGAGTGGTTTCTCTCTCTAGGAGGTGAAGGGGAGGATTGTGTAACTGAATTGGGGTTTTAAGTGGAAAGAAAGAAAGAAAATGTGTGAATTTTGTTATGGGCTTTGTAATAAGCCCAGTTGCTAACCCAGTATGATGGTGTGTTTTTTTTAAAGGATTTCTTATAGCCTAGCTGAGACAAATCATAAAACTTTTAAACACCTACCTTAGGCTACATTACAATAGTTACGTGAGGTCTCCATCATTAAGGACGAAGGAAGATTCCACCTTGCTAGCACTCGTTCTACATTCGTCGATGTCTTGAAACGAAATTTTAACAGCTTTAGACGGATAGTAGTAATAATAGCATCAACGACTTGCTATACAGTTCTCTTCTTGTGTTTAAACAACCTTGGGTTTCTTTCTTGTCAAATCATATACGAAGATGCAGCAATCATGAGTTTAGAAATAATACTTATAGTTGAACGAGACTTACCAAATGTAAGTAACCAAGTGTAACATTATCCAACGATAGTGCACTCAAAGACATACCCGATTTCAAACACACCGAGACCAAACTTGCGAGGAGAAAGAACATTCGAAGAACAAATGGTTATGAGAATCCGGGAACTAATTTACATAGAGAACATCAAGACAGGTTTAAGTCGATCGATGGAAGGACGTCCCATTGCCTCAACAAATCTTGGGTCTTCAACTTCCTTTGAAGCACAAGCCAAACGTGAAACGCATGACGGGGAATACAATGAGCAAACCAAACCATATTCATCCACACAACGTTAGGTCCACGAGGTCTAATGTGATCCCATGCTACACTTACTGAGAACCTCTTGTCCAAACCCATATAGTTTTTCCACACTATAGTATCAATCTGATCAGGATGGAGCGAAGGTATATTAATGTGACTCAAAGATGAGTATTTGATTAGCCAATCGTCACCCAAGCATCCTCACGAATTAAATCATTAAGCTTGGAATGCATATTAAAACCAGTTCTATGTATATCACGAGCAGTAATGGTATCAATCAAAGGGCTGTTTTGAAAATAATTATCGAACCAAGACAAAATATTAGAATCATTTCCAATTTTGTACCAAATAAATTTTTGAACAATGGTTCGAACTTGAAGTAATTTACGCCATCCCCACGGGACCACGACATGTTACCTTTAAACGGATAATCCCAAAATTTGCGATTGCGGAGTTTATGTGTAGGTATCCATTTCACCCATAACGACTCCTTTAAAGTGAGGATACTCTATATATGCGACGTAATAAGTGCTACATTGAGAAGCTAAAGTCTACAAATACCTAAACCACCTTCATATTTAGGTAAGTAAATGGACTCCCAAGATACTTTCGCTTTCCCACACCTCATATCACCTTGACACCAAATAAATCCCCTCATGAGTTGTTAAATATCCAGAAGAATGCAAGTATGAAGAAATATCGAAGACCAGTAAACTGTTGGAAAATTGGTTGGTAAAAGTGACTTTTGACCAACTTTGGACACAATTATCTATATGTATGTGTCACATATATGAGTAATAGTTTGTAGGTTCGCGTTCTCCTCGAAGAGAGCTTCGCAATAAGCCTTTATGTGTCCAAAATAGAGTTGATGTGAATGAGATATCGGGTCTCAAAGTTAGGCATTCGTACATTCATGCCTAAAGAGGAAAAGTAGTTTATTTTCAATCCCACATCAGTGGGATGAGTAAACTTAGAGGGAGTCTATTGTGTATAAATAGAGGCCCTAATTCCACAATTTTTTCACACATCAAATCAATAGTTATTATTGATTTCCAACATATGGAATACGCATCTCTTAAGATGAAATTCCGAGCAGTTTAGTTAAGTCTGACAGTACAACCTACTGTTTTGGCTGTTGTACCCTAGGAAACAGACGGCGAATCTGTTTTAAGGGAAACGTGTCAAACACGTGCCTCGGCTTTTAGTGCTTCATTGTTGATCTCTATTGGTGATCAAGTAAGTCTTTTGACTATTTTATTATTTTATTTAATTATCGTTTATCTGCTTACATTCTGTTTGTATTTAATTTTCTATTATTTATTTACTGTTAATTTTATTTATTGTAATTTAGATTTTATTAATAAAAGTGTAACCGTTTCCCCACAGTCTTAAAACAGATTCGTGTAATGAATTAAAACACTTTTATTAAAATCTGATTTATATAATTAACAGATTTTATACAAACTGTTTTTCTACTGAAACCAAGATTGAGTTTCTTTGAAAATCAGTTTTATAACTAAACAGAATTTTAATTAACAGATTTGGTATAACATATTTATAAACGATTTTTAAAACAGTTTATTGAATCAGTTTATATTGAAACCATGATGAGTTTCTTTTCAAACCGATTTATTGCATATGTTATTGTTTAAATCTTGAAACCAAGCTTGTGTTTCTCGGAATCATATATGGTACAAGTTTACATAAACCATGTCGAGTTTATTAGATACCATATTGTTTTAACAGTTTTTAACTGTTTTAGTGTTTATATATTCACAAGTTAACTGATGGTAACATAATTTGTGACCCTAGTGAATCTTGCGAATGTAATTGGTGCGCCAGTTACTAACATGGTTAAATATCATGATGAAATCAGATTCATTGAAACCAAGTGGAGTTTTTTGAAATAAATCTCATAAAATACAAGTTGTTATTTTATTAGATTACTAGAACGTGTTTATTGAAACCAAGATGAGTTTGTTTGAAACAAAATCTGATAATAGAAGTTTTTATCATATTTTGTGGAAAAGTTTCTTTGACTTGTTTAGCTTATTTAAACCAGATTGAGTTTAATTATAAACTAAATATAGTTCTTGACACTTTATGCATTTGAAAGTAGATCTATAGAAACCTTGTTGAGTTTCTTTGAAAGAGTAAATCTATTTTGAAACCTTGTCGAGTTTCATTGTAGAATTATACCATGTGATGCAGATCTATTAAGATATTGTTAAGGATGATTAACAAAATCATATTACAAATTTGTTTTGTTTCAAAACATTATGTAATATGCGATATTGTTTAATTGTTTAATCGAAAGACTTGTTTAAAAGCGGTTTTGTATAATGGATCTTACAAAACGGTAGTGTTTTAAACAAAATTTGATGTTATCGTGTTTGTTAAGAAACACTTTGTGATATAGCAAGTTGTTAATTATTCCAAATTTAGTGTTACACTAATAATGGAATATTAACAGAATGTTCGGAATGTCATGAATGACATCTAAAAAATCTGCTCCCGAACTTGATGAAAGGGAGACCGATACTCGAGTTATGTGTACGGTAGATGCTTTAAAGCATTCAGATTTTATGTGCCATAACTATGGGTTAAATGGCCTGAATGAAATGAAAATTGTTGCCAAGGCGGGATCCGACATTAGAAAATGGTGGATTAACACTTGGGCATCATGTCATGAGTATGATGATAAGAGTTTGGTTAACTCTTTCAAAGTAGCAGAAAATGGAGAGATGCAATCTATGGGCAACTCTATAACTGCTAATAGCAAGGGAAAAGAAATGTGATGTTGAAATTCACATGTGAAAAAGAGCTTAAGTGAACCAACATGTTGTATGTGCCAGAGATTCGTAGGAATCTTGTATCTGGATGGTTGCTTAATAAATTTGGCTTTATTTTTATTTTAATCAAATAAAATTGAGTTAACATTGAATAAAATTTTGGTCGGTATGGGTTATGCCCTTCATTAAATGTTTAAGCTGAATATATATATATATTTTTTTGGTTGTTTTAATAAAAATGAGTATGAATTCAGCTTATTTGATCCTTTGAATGTATAGCATGGCCATCTCGGACATGTTAATTTTAACTCAATACGTTGTTTAATTAAATAAACAAACACGGATTACAAAAGTAAAACTTATGTTGAAGCCAAATTGACAAGATTGTCTTTTCACTCGGTTGACCATATATTAACCGAACCCTTGATTCACATAGTTTTATGTTATTTGGAATCGATACCTACTAAGGGAGCAATTAGGTACTTCATCGTAATTGTTGATGGTAGCACAAAATATTGCTACTTTTACTTACTTGAGAGTAAGGATATAGACAAGATTGATCTATACAAATAAGTTAAGAATCAACTTATTATCGAAAACAAGGCGGTTCGAAGTGATATTGGAGGTGAATATGTGTCTCCATTTCATGTATGTTCTAAACATGGAATAAGACATAAATTTATTGCTCCTTATACACCACAACATAATTGTTGATATGAAAGAACGGTGCCTTAAAGATATGGTTATGCCATGTTGTTAAAGTCATAGTTTAAGCCATGGCATGTGGGGGAAAGCGGTTTTATTGGCTACTTATCTTTTAGATAAGATCCCCTGTAAGGAAAAGAAGATAGTTTTTATGAACTATGGATGGGAAGAAAACCATCCTATAAGTACTTACGAATGTGGGGGGTGTCTATATGTACTGACACCCAAGGTTCAAAATATTAGACCTAAAACTGTGGTTTGCATAAGTTTGAATATGCTCATAACAGTAGTGCTTATCATTTCTTTGTATGTGATTCGGAAACGATAAATATACACAAAGATACGATAACCGAATCAAGGAAAACTTTCATTGTATGAAACCGTGTTTCCTTGATTATTAGAGGAGAATGGATGTTCATCTAGGCTTGTCGGTAAAGTTGTCCATGATGAGAGGCAACTAAATGATGAAGTCCTTCATGATGAGAGACATCAAGATGAGAATGTTGTTCGTGATAAGAGACAACAAAGGAGTTGATAATGATCTCCAAGATGAGAGACAAGATCAAACTGAGGAAGAAGAGGTTGAACCTAGAAGAAGCAAAAGGGCAAGAACCGAGAAATCGTTTAGACCCGATTTTGTTTCTTTTATGGTTGAAAACAAACCTACTTCATACCGAGAGGCGGTTACTTCCTCAGAAGGGCCTCAATGGAAAGAAGTCATTAAAAGTGAAATAGATTCTATTTTACAAAATCATACTTGGGAGCTCGTGGATTTACCTCCTGGTTGTAAACCACTAGGCTATAAATGGATCTTCAAGAAGAAGATGAAAGCCGATGGCACCATTGACAAGTATAATGCAAGATTAGTAATCAAAGGATTAAGACAACGAGAAGGTCTTGATTACTTTGATACATATTCGCTTGTTACGCGAATAACCTCGATTAGGATGATACTTGCTATTGCCGCTTTAAGAAATTTGGAAGTTCACCAAATGGATGTGAAAACGGCATTTCTAAACAGAGATTTAGAAGAAGAAATCTACATGAACCAACCCGAGGGTTTCATGGCTCCTGGACAAGAGAACAAATTTTGTAGGCTTGTTAAGTCATTATATGGCTTAAAGCAAGCTCCCAAACAATGACATCAATTTTTTTTTCACGTCATGTCAGAACGTGGATTTAAAAAATAACGGATGTTTGTGGAAAGAAATAATTGCTGATATATATGTAATCATGTGTCTATACATAGATGGTATACTTATCACTGAAAGTGATAACAAGATGATCAAATCCACTAATGAAATGTTGGAGTCAAGATTTGACATGAACTACATTGGTTGCTCGATATGGTTCTTGGAACTAAGATCATATGAAACCAAATGGATTTGTTTTGAAGTCAAAAACACTATAAGGACAATATTCTTGAGAGGTTCAATGTGGGGATTCCGGCCTAGCTAGAACTCCAATGACATCTTTTAAATCTATTAATAATAGAGGTAGAGGTGTTGCCTATTTTTAATACTCAGAGAATATTGGCGTGTGTAAGACTTGATTTAGAAGTTATAATCAAGTTAAGTAAATATACCAGTAATTCAAGTGATGACCATTTGAATAGTATTACACAAGTACTATGATATTTACGATATTGCATTTTGGAAGATATCCAACTGCTATCTAATGATAGAGTAATGCAAATATCGATTCTTACATAAAAGAATCTAGATCCACTAGAGCGGATGTATTGACTCTACGTGGGAAGCTGTGTCTTGGAAATCTTGAAAGTATTTCAAACAGACTTTTATAGCTAAATCTATGATGGAATTTGAATTTATTATTTGAGATAAATTTATAGAATATGCGGATATCTGCGTTAATTCATAGAGGACATACCAAGATGGCGTAGACCGGTAACGACCATCTATATAAAGTGTGATAGTCAATTGGAAATTGACAGAGCTCATATCACAATGTAAAACGGTAAGTCAAGACATATCCATCATAGACGTTGATTGGTGCGACAACTACTCTCAACTAGAGTTATCACGATTGACTACGTAAAGTCAATAGATAACATCGCGGATCCGCTTATGAAAGGCTTAAGCAGAGAGTTAGTTAGTAAGTCGTCTAAAGGAATGGGACTAAAGCCCTTAAAGGAATGAGTTTATATGAAGGAAAACCTAACCCAGTTGACTGGAGATCCCAAGATCTGGGTTCAATAGGACAACCTAATCATATAAATGTGGGGGAAGTCACGTCAATATGGGGGAGTTGCTTAACATTGTAACTTCCTAGTCCATTCCTATAACAATTGTGACTTGTTGAGAGGTTAAACATATGGCTTTAATGATTCAGGATGAAATCACAAAGCATAATGGTTCAAGATGAAATCACAAAACATATGTTTTTAATGATTCAAGATGAAATCACCTATGTGAGAGAGAAGTGGGGTCGCTTTAAAGGGAATTGTGGGGGGCGCAATTCCTAAGAGCTCTTGCAGAACCAGACAAATGTTCAGGACCATAATGAACATGACTATGAGGGCTTAACAATGTTAGGGAGAGTCTTGTGTGAAATGTATTGTCGTCTACATAAACAGCTCTGTTCAAAGACATCGCGTCTACTGACAACTAGGAGGCTAAGTGCATTTCACAAGGGAAGGTTCAAAGGGTCACACCTACCTATCCTTTTCAAGATTCAACTATTGGAATTTCATCGTAAATTTTTTGTATTACGACCGATCTCCATTCATGTGGGGATTGTTGGAAAATTGGTTGGCAAAAGTGACTTTTGACCAACTTTGGACACAATTATCTATATGTATGTGTCACATATATGAGTAATAGTTTGTAGGTTCGCGTTCTCCTCAAAGAGAGCTTCGCAATAAGCCTTTATGTGTCCAAAATAGAGTTGATGTGAATGAGATATCGGTCTCAAAGTTAGGCATTTGGTACCATGCCTAAAGAGGAAAAATAGTTTATTTTCAATCCCACGTCGGTGGGATGAGTAAACTTAGAGGGAGTCTATTGTGTATAAATAGAGGCCCTAATTCCACAATTTTTCACACATCAAATCAATAGTTATTATTGATTTCCAACATATGGAATACGCATCTCTTAAGATGAAATTCCGGCAGTTTTAGTTAAGTCCGACAATACAACTTACTCGTTTTGGTGTTGTACCCGGGAAACAGACGGCGAATCTGTTTTAAGGGAAACGTGTCAAACACGTGCCTCTGCTTTTAGTGCTTCATTGTTGATCTCTATTGGTGATCAAGTAAGTCTTTTGACTATTTTATTATTTTATTTAATTATCGTTTATCTGCTTACATTCTGTTTGTATTTAATTTTCTGTTATTTATTTACTGTTAATTTTATTTATTGTAATTTAGATTTTATTAATAAAAGTGTAACTGTTTCCCTACATAAACATGCATAGATGATATAACGGATTGAACAAGCTGCAAACAACCCGCAAAGGAAAGAAATTTGTTCTTCCAATTTTTAATTCTATTTTGAACCGCTTCCACAAGCTCCTTACAATCTCGATAAACAAGCCTCGTAGATACTTGAGGAACTCCAAGATACTTAACACCAAGAGTATCTTCTTCAAACAGGAGCACACTAAGGATAGCCATTTTAGTATGATTCAAAACATTACAAAAGAAGGCCATGCATTTAGAAATACTCGGAACTAACCCCGATATACTTTTGAACTCCTTGAGAGCTTCCTTAATAACACTAGTTGAGTTAGCATCACCATGAGCAAAGAAGACTAAATCATCCGCAAAACGTAAATTAAAATTTTGATTGTAGCATAAATGATGATACACAAACTCATTTGAATCTCTAATCTTGCACTGCAAAATAAGGTAATGATTTACATAACAAGAGTAAACAAATAAGGGGATAACGGATCACCTTGTCGAAGCCCTTTTTTCCCTTTTAAAAAACCATGTAACGAACCATTGATGCAAATAGAAAAGGAAGTGCTAGAAACACACTCCATAATCCAATTGATCATTCGAATATGAAACCCAAAACCAACTAAAATTTGTCGTAAAAAATTCCAATCGACCCTGTCATATTCCTTTTTGAATATCAACTTTAAAAGCACATCTCGGCGGGCCTCTATCTAAGTGGTAATTATGCATTAGCTCTTGAGTTAATAGGATGTTGTAAAAAATACGTCTATCCAACACAAAAGCTGATTGGTTTATGCTCACTAATTCTGTAAGACTATCCTTTATACGGTTTAAAATAATCTTACAAATGCACCTAAAGAGAACATTGCAACATGATATCGAACGATAATCCGTAACTCGATTATGAGAAGAAACCTTTGGAATAAGAACAATAATGGTGTGGCTAACTTCTTCAACCCCTTCATTCCCTTTTACTCATTCACTTTTTTTTCATACACAAGGACTTATAATCTATCTAGTGAAATGTCCCTGGGTAGGTCCTTCTGGATCTGGTTGGACCATGGGATAAAACCTAGTTCCTAACCACCTTATATCTCCATGAATATAAGTGTTGGTTTGGTTGGTTTGGTGTAATATCTCAGCCGTAAAAACATTTTGAAAATCAATCAGAGTGTTAAAGAAAAATTTAGTTTGATAACACTTTGAAAGTTTTTGTTTTTGAAGGTCTACTCCCCCTACACATGTGCGATTATAACTTTGTTTATTCAAAAGATTTAGAACATGTAGGAACGAGTATGCACATTTGAAATTAGTGAAACATTCTAAAGAGACATGACTTCGCGAAACAAATTTACGTCACTAGAGAAAGGGATCCATCATCAGCTTTTAGGTGACAACTGGTACAAGTCTATTTAGAATGATCACTTTTGAGTCAAACAAAGCATTGATGATTCAACAACGATCCTTATCAAGATTTGATCACAATTTTAATCACGTTTTCTACCCCTCAAAAATAGCATATCCGTGATATATTTTATATAAACTGTTTAAAAGATATGTGTGGAAAACTAGAAGGGGGGGTTGAATATTTTTACCGATTAAAACTTAGTTTTAAAGTATTTAGATCGACTTATGCCAATCTATTTAGATTGTGGGTTGGATATTGATAGATGAATATATAAGTAAGTAATGCAAGAGATAAAGAGTAAAGAACAACAAAACCACGACACGAGTGTTTATAGTGGTTCGGCTACAAGGACACCTTCCTTGCTCTAATCCACTCCCCGAGTACCCCACTCGAGAGTTTCTAAGCACTACACAACACAAGCTCCTTAATGTGGCGGAGAAGCCTTCACAATGTCGCATACTCTTTATCCGGTAGAAGGCTAGACATCGAGTTTTTCAACGAGGTAGAACCAAACCTATCACAACATCTCCTACACTTTATCCGGTACAAGGGTAGATACCGAGTTCCATTACAAAGGAGGAACTACTACCCAACACTACACTACAATACAACTACCCAAAAGAGAAACACTCCTTGTTACAACACTAGAAAGGATATCAACATCCTTTAACCCAAACTACACAACTTGTACATCGATGCACCATGTCGATTGTACACCTTCGACACCATTCACTAATGCCTTCAATACGACACTTCTATGAAGGGAGGAAAGAACTATCAACAAGATGCACTTCAGTGGTCTTGATGATGGCGAAGCTTAGCAACTCATGACCTTGAGCTTGCACGTCTTCAAGAGGTGGTGATCTCGCCTTTAAGAGGAGCCTAGAGAATCACACAAAGATAAAACTACATATAATGATCCTTTGGATATGTGGTTAGTGAGATTAAAATATTGAGAGAAAATATATCTAAGAGTGGTAGTGAGCAAGAGAAAAATGGCTCACTATTTATAGGTAAAATGTGCCTATTATCCCACGGTTCCAACGGATCCTCACCAGAGGGATCCAGCTAGTGTAAATCCTGGGATCCGGCTACTGGGTCAGTTTAGTCTGGATTTTGGGTTGCAACCCGGGTTATGGGTTATGGGTTATGGACCATGAGTTATGGGTATTGAATTGTGGATACCCAACAAGATGCAATGTACATAGTCATTGAGTTATGAATCTTGGGTCACGGGTCATGGACTTTGGGTCATGGATCATGGATAATATCCAACATGACTTCATGCATGATGTAATGCAATGGGTCATGGGTTATGGATCATGCTCCATGGGTATGGGTTATGGACTTTGGTTCTTACCCAACAAGATTAATTGTACCTAGTCAATGGATCATGGATCATGGGTCATGGGTTATGGACTTTGGTTTTTACCCATTACTTACCCATTACAACATATACAAAGTACATATATATTTCTATAAAATGTAACCACTATTACTTGTTTCACATATATATTTCTATAAGATGTAAACAATATTACATGTTAGTGTTTTATAAAAATGTCTTTGGTTTTATATAACTTATTTACTAAACATGTTTTGATGTTTTTAATATGTTTATAAAAGTGTGTTAGTAAACTATTGGCTCAAATCTTTTACGTATTTTATTTATTTCGTTAAAATGATTTTACGTTTGTTATCGACAAAACATTAGAAGATCGTAAAATATAAATAAACATTTTTATGGTTTATTTGTATTAACAATCTCCCCCTTTTTGTTGATGATAAAACATAAGATTATTTTAAAGAGAAAATAAAATTTGTAAAAATTTAAATTGAAATTTTTACTCTCTTCTCCCCCTTTTTGTCGAAACAAAAAGAGCGTCGAAAAGAAACTAACACATAGTGGAAAAATGGTTTTGATAAAAAAAACTTGTGGAGAGTAACTAAATGAGAAATAGTTAGAAAAAAAGAAAAGTAAAGAGAAGTAGTAAAATGAAAGAAAGATTTGTCTTTGCTCTCCCTTGACGGATGCTTCCCTTTGTTGAGGGCGTCAAGTAATTAGAAAGATTAAATGAGTATATTGGAAGTATCTTTGCAATGGTTTTAACTTTGACGAGATGCTCCCCCTTGACTAGTCAAAAACACCTTGAATGTGATCTTAAGTCATCTATGAGTCAATGTGGGATCAACAGATCATAAGGAAGACTTAAGTGATCCTAATGTATCATGTTTAACTGGTCTAATAAGGTTTGAAAGGTTGAATTGATGTAAGAAAATAAAGAGATCACTTCTGTTTACCCGGATCCCACGGATCCTTCATTTGAGGGATCCGGCTAGTTATAGGCCAGGGATCCGACATCTTGGACAAATTTCTTAATAGTGAGCGTGCAATATTTTGCTCTAGGTATCGAATTTTAAAACTAATGATCTCCATGGTAAGTGATAACATCAAATAGTCCTGAATATTAAGTGTCAATTTCCCCTGATAATGCTCGTATTTTATATCATTTATATGGATTTATGCTTGTTTTCCTCTATATTTCACTTTCAGGTAAATTACGAGCATTGGAGCTAATGAGACGCGGATTTGGAGAGTTTATTGGAGATATATGATAGTATGCTTATTTTAAAGTAGTTACGGCCGTAATCCTCCTCTCACATTACGCCGAACAATGTAAGCGTGGCTCGTAAAACCAACTAAATGAAGATTACGGCTAACTCCTCCTAGGATTACGTCGTAACTAATTAGGTCAAATGATGTTCCGCGCCGCTGCATGCTACGCCATAACTCATTCCACAAATACGGTGTAACCATGATTTATTGAAGATACGGCGTAACTCGTTCCTGGTGTTACGTCATAACCAAATTTCTAGAGCAAAATATTAAAAGAATTAGATGTTACGGCGTAACTCTCAACTTAAGTTACCGCCAGAATCCGGCCTATAAATACCTAAAATTCTGCATTTCTCATCATTCACTCCACACACAAAGCAGAGAATGTGAGTAGGAGGTCGAAGGCGATTCGAGGAGCATGCGGAGCCATCTCCAAGGAAGAAATCACTCCCTAACGATAAGCATTAGCAATTTATCATTTCTTTACTTTCAATTCATGTATTTCGATATGCTAAACATTGAATCGATTGTTTTAGTTAATATGAGCGGCTAAGCACCTCTGGTGCTAGCATAGCTATGATTCCTTGATTGTTTTGTTTATGTTTACATTGCTTCCGTATAATTGTTTCTAGTGTATGAATGCATAGTTTGTTGGTAGCTACCCTTGTTTCGATAGTTTTGAACGGCTGTAGTGGCTAGTTACTTAGGAGATATGACCAACTGACCCTAAGTAGGTAGACTGAGTGGGAAGGGTAAGAATTGACCAACTGTCGACCCTTCTTCGCTTGTGCGATTTGACCAACTGATCACCTACCATTTGGATGAACTTAAGAAGTTAGGGATGAGTGTTTGATGCTAGTGCCCGCACTCATTGTTATGAATCTTGCATGTAGCAGAACTTAATGACTCAACTTAGGGGACTAAAACAACCTGACTTTCAAGGGTAGTAGCTTGATCTCCTAAGTGGAAGGCCTTGTTGATAGGTTAGGACGAATGACCAAATGTTGTCCTAGCTTACTTTTTACCCTCACTTGAAGCAATTGGAAGTAATTAAACGTGAACTTAATATCATAGGATGACTAACTAGGTTAGCACACTTATCCTCTATTGATCACAACCCTCGCCTTTATTTGGCTTTCTTGCTTTTCTTATTTTCTAGCTTTAGTAATTAATAATTTCAATCTTAAAACCTAAAAATCTGTGACACCTAGACTTAATTAGAATCCTCTCACATAGCTCTTGGGACGACCTCGGTTTTACCGAATACTACACTACACACGATCGGGTACACTACCCGTTAGTGCATTAGGGTAGACCATAGGTATAACGAGACATTATAAATATTAAAACCTGGTCAGTAAAACTTGCATCAATAAGCATACATGTATACAAGTAAAACATAGTAAGCATAGCATATAGAAATAACATATGGATAAACAAACAAGATAATGACCATATATCAAAATGAGAACAACCGAGTATGTCTTGCATAAAGTTATGATCATACATTGTTTTGACAATCATAAGACATCCAAAATAACCATAAAAGAAAGACATGGAGTAAAAAGTTTCTTTTGTCAATCTCTTCACTTTTTCTTATTTCGCGAGTTCATGAGGAAATGAGTTAAACATTTGAACATCCCTTTTGTTTGCTTGAATTCTTCGGTTTCCTTTGGAAGAGTGGGAAGTTATTCAAAGTAAGTCATGGGATCGAGTTGATAATTAGAAATGGGGTCGACTTCAACATCTTCATCTTCATCCGAAAAGTCCGAGAGATGACGAGGCCTTTTCCCATTGATCATGAATCGTTTGGAGGGTTGTTTGGTGAGAGGTACCATAACATGGTTAGCGAGAAAATGATCATCGGTAATAGGAGTAGGTTTCATTGCACTAATATACTCACGGAGACGTGTTAGGAGCATGCCATAAGGAATAACCATTTTGTCGGTTTTGAAAACACCTACCATTCTTTTGGCAATGTAATAGGCGAGATTGAAAGGTCTTTGGTGGATGAGACAATAGATCATTTGGACAAGACAAGCATTGGGATGGTCTTTGTTTCCAACCAAACAAATGACATTTTCTCTAAGAATTTCTTCCCACTTTTTGTAAATGGGAATCATCTCAAAGAGTTCCATTTGATAGGGATCACGATGAATGAGTTCTTTGTTGCGGTTATAACAGATTGATAGATTCTTTTTGTGAAGATGGTATCTCGAACAACAATGGGATTGTCAAGTGGAGTGTGATAAATAGGTTTAGGATCTAGTGTGAAGGATTGACAAGCAATTGACCAATCTTTTGAATACATACAAATTCCTTCACATGGTATGCTAAGGATTGCGCGAGTGTGGTGAGAGGTAAGGTGATGCTTTGTTGTTTATGACGAAAAGTTATTGAAATACTTTCATCATTGTTTTGGATAATCCTAACACTTTCGTAAAATTCGAAGATGAAGACCGGACAAATTTGTTCATCAATTTTGAGGAGGCAATCAAAGTTGATTGCGAAAAAGATTTGAGGAATGTCGGTGTTTTCAAGGAAACATTCCTTTATTACACTCCACCCTCATGGATGAGTCTATTTTGAAGCATTTTGAAAGTTTTGCGATCACTTTTTGAAAACCCTTCTTTGTGATAATATCCAGGAATGTAGTGAACGATGTCATGATGGTCTTGTTAGGTGGATTTAGGCATGTTTGATCCTTGAAAAATAATGATCCAATTAGGTAAAATTTGTCAAGATAGGTTTATGAGTTTATTTTGTAATAACAATGTCGTTTTGAAAAACCCTTAATTATGTAGAACCTTGTTGTATGAAAAACAGTTTTGTAATAAACAATTTACCAATTGATGATATGGAGAATTGAAACCAATTAAAAATTTAAAACCATAAACCCTACAATGGAGATGATGATGAATAGAAAATATGAGTGTAATTACTTACAATGATGTATAGGATTGAGATGCTTGAGAGTATGAATCCCTAGGATGATAGCAACTGAGATTTGGTCATTCTAGGTTTTAGGAAGATGGAAAATGAAGT